>PDGT01000148.1:0-38564 GCA_003671415.1 Megathymus violae | reverse complement strand
TNAACGCACGCTCCAGNCGCCGAGGTCTCCGTGCGCTGAACGCCGGGGACTCCGATCGTCTCGTGCGCCCTAAACGCACGCCAGAGAAGCGACGGACCTACCTTCTTACTTACAAGTGACCTTCTTTTTAGTTACTTAATCTTGTAACTCCTGTATTTTAGTCATTGTAACCGCCAGGAATTCTTAAATACATTATATCTTCTAAATTTCTTTAATATTTTACTATAACATTACAATGTTTATTTTGGGTGTATTAATATAAAATATATATATTGTTATTCTTGCAAGTGTATGAATTCTACCAATCTGCCATTAACCGGCATGGTGCTCTTTATCCCTCACATGACATATTTTAGAAATATTTACATATACACTATTTGTTAGGACTGTATTCGTATTTTATGCTTTGTTTGCTTTATCTTCTTGCAATGCAAGGCTCTATACTTTCGGTGTTTGTCCTTTGTAATGTTAAAATGCTCCGTAATAATATATGTATTTAACAAGACGAAAAATACGTCTTACAGAGATAAAGTTGTCTATGCAGTCGCTACTATACAGGGTGTCATTATTAATAAATATCGTCATAAATCTAAAATATATTAAAAATTATTTTAATTGATATCAAAACAACATTTAATTTACGTCCTGCGTGTAACTTGAAGGATGTTTATGTAACTTCGTAGACAAGAAATAAATAAGATAACAAATAAAACCGTAAATACATTACTATTATTATTATTACTTAAGAAGTTTAAACTGTAATCGTTTGGAAAATTCTCATTATTTACTAAACAATTTCTATTTTAAAATTAGATATTTTAATGTTATAATTTTTATCAGATTTCAAATTGACACAAACTTTTTGAAGTACAATTGTATATTGTTATTTTAATAATTATAATTTACAATTTTATGTTACGTAGAACGTTTTAAATATTGTATTAAATTATATTCTCGGTAGGGTGTGAAGGCTCCTAATCTACAGTTAACCGGCGTGGTGACCTTTACCCCTCACATTGTGAGAGGAAACCCGAGCCCAATACACTCATTGGTTGCGATAATGATGATAAATTCAAGATGAGTTTTTAGATGTAGTGATTGAAGAAAAATGAAGAAGGTGAAAAATTATTTACAAACAACTTCATGATTTTGTAACGTAATGCTTACTCTCGTTCCGTTACATTTAGCACTCAGCTATTTTATGTGAACAATAGTATAACAAGTCACGTATTCACTGTTACATAATGCATGTATAATGGTAAACATTTTCATCCGAACTACGTTTGGCAAAATCTATCCGAATTCTTTATCGGTACCTACTAACATTACTTAAGGTTAAACGATGAGTTAGCGTGAATTGGTATGTATAATAGCTATGAAATTGAGTTTCTGATTTTTAACACCGTGATAATATATAATTACAAACACCATTATTTTGATAATATTAATTGTTGTATTATATTTTAGTTTGAAAAGATATATTAATTTTAAAATTTAAAAGGATTCTGAAATCACGACTCACAGTTTCATTTTAACCTTTTTCATATGTAGGTAAAAAGGTCAAATGACAGCTTAAATGTGATGATTTTAAATTGATATCACAGATATCATTGTACCTTGGGATCGAAATTTTTGTGAAATTCACTAATAAGGAAATAGTTTTAACTTTTTACTTGAAATAAAATATTTTCCAGTTTTAAACATTTATAAAGTAGTCACCATATATTTTTTGACCAAAATCGTATAAAGATTTGACAAAGACTGCTAAAGCCCGGAAGTTCAATGACATGTGCATATGAGGATTGTTATAGATATTGAAATTTATTACCAGTCATAAAGGAACATTGTGTAGTTGCAGATCTGCGCTTTTGAAAGCCTGCGACCCGTGAAAGAGATTTACTTTGCAAAATTTTCGTTCCAGTCGTAAATCGATGGGTTTATTATAACGCTAACGGTATTCTTGGCGGTATATGTATCCATTACAAACAAATATATAAAAAACAAACATTACAAACAAATGTCATATGTCCAGGTCGCACCCATACCGGTGGTTGTTGACAGCGTTGCTAGCGAAGTTCTAGACGAGTAATTTACCTGGAACAGGTGATCCAAAAGGGTAAGTGAAATTTGAAGAAAGAAATCACTCATAGAATTCAACTCGGATGGGCTGCATTCGGGAAACTACGACGTATCTTGTCATCCAAAATACCACAGTGCCTAAGTCGAAAATGTTCGAGCAGTGTGTGTTGCGATGATGTACGGATTTGAGACGTGGTGCTTTACTACCGGCCTTATACATAAGCTCAAAGTCACGCACCGTGCTATGGAGAGAGCCATGCTCGGTATTTCTCTACGAGACAATCCAAGACGATGAAATCCGTAGACGAACAAGAGTTACCGACATAGCTCGCAAAATTAGCCAGCTGAAGTGGCAATGGGCTGGCCACATTGTTCGAAGAACCGATAACCGTTGGGGAAGAAAGGTCCTCGAATGGCAACCACATCTTGGCAAAAGAAGCGTAAGGCTGATGGATGGATGGATGGATGGATGGATACAAAAACTTTTTTTTCTTTATAGTAACTTGTTTACTCGTAGACTTGTTATGTATTAAGTTTTTAAATAATGAATATAACAGTTAAAATTTAATATTTGTCATTATTCTAGATATCAAACATAATAAAAATAGGTGAGGCATGCATTTTTAACACATTTTTAAACGCTCAGTTTTGAAAGTTTATTACGGCACAGTTAAACGTTACCTCATAACGCAAGTTACGTATATGTGTCATTTATATCGAATTTATATATGTGGCCTTTTCGATGAAAATTCAAGAAGAGTGATGGAGCCAAACGTTTTCTTTAGGTCTACATTAAGGAAAAACCTATAATTTATCATTAAAAGTCACGCAGACAAACTGTACCTATTATGTTAAATGATAACTGAGAAATCTCCATGTTACGTCCAGCGACGTAAGTGTGCGAGTACAAAAATAAATGCAAATGTACATTTACAAGCACAATGTATCAAATGTTGTGCGAACAAATTAAGATAACATTGGAAACGGCAAGAAAATATCTGAGCTACTTTTCTTCTTCATAATGTAGAGGTAAAATCTTCAAAATCTCGTTAGCTTCAATCGTTACAGTAAACCAAACTTTAAACTCCATACGTTAGGATTTCCTTTTGGGTGATATAGTTTGAATGGTAAAAAAGTGGGCGCCAACGCAATTAGGTCACTTACTTCGGCTTGAAGGGTACCACTTAGAACAGGAGAGGTTTCACAGTATGCTTAACCGTTTTTTCGTCTTCGAGAACATGGATATTAAAATTTATATACATTAATTTTAAGAACCACAAATACAAAAGATTGTAAAGAAATTGTCGCATTTATATGGCACATGAACACAATATTTACTCTTTGCATCATTATCTCATTCTAGCCGGTGATTATTTTCTCTCTCTCACTTTCTTTCTCTGTTTGTCAAAACGGGTATAATTATATGCAAATACATCTCGTCATCATGTTATAATACATTTTAAAACTGTATAAGTATCTAACTGTATTGTGAGATTTGTTAACCCACGATGCATACTCGATTAAAATCTGGTGCAACCAACAGTCAAAAAAGTATTATTATACGACTATTTTAAAACAAGAAAAAAGATCGATGGAAGCTACGACCAATTCAGTGTCTGGAATTTTGTTAATGTATGAAAACCTAAAAGTAAGTCTCGAAATTCCGATTGTCACGAGTTAATGTAATTATTTACCGATAACCATAAACAAATAAGCAATTTGTGTTCAGAAGCTTATACGTCGTGCCGATTGGGACTCATTAGGGCTACGACTAATAAAATTTTATGTGCAATTTGCCTTCTATACAGCTCGTATCCACTCAAATGGATGAAAATTGTACGACCTACAACATTCAAATAAGGTTTTGCCATGAATTTTTAGATTACCAGTGTTCTTTTCCTGTTTTAGTAATATTCTCTTCTGCAGAAAATTATTTCTCATGATCACTGACAATTTTTCCGTGAAGCAAATTACTTTAAAAAAAAAACGACGTTTGTTCAAGAAAAGTTATATTGATTTTTTTGTTAGTGCTAATGCACGAATCTTTTCCTTGTTTTTTAATACGTTTCAACACTAAAATATTTTAAATCATTAAAATTACTTGACAAAAGTATTTATTTACATATTCTTCCGTGAAGCAAATAGCTTAAATGGAAATACATATAAGGTTTCGTCCATATCGCACGTTTAGAGTGAAAGTGACTTAACTGTTGCGATATTGACGAAAATTGAATTTGCTTTGAGGTAAGTTATGTCCATGGATTCAGTGGCGTTTCTTATGGACTGTAGTATGATTCAAGACTCAGTAAACTCAATTATATCTGGATATTTACTACTCCTATGTCAGTACAGATGGATCCGTCAATCATTTAACTTTTTATGCTACAAAATACCTACTTTAAATATTTTCTTTCTTTAACACTGTTTTTTTTTAATTACCATACGTTGTTAAGTGTCATAAGTTTTAAAAGGTTATAAGTATGCTTATGAGCGTGTGCCAGTATTTTATAATTAAAACTTTAATTTTATGTATGAGTATCGCTACAGTTAAAGTTTTTGTAAGTTGTAAACTCATTTCAAGTACAAAATTTTCAAGTACAAACTCATTTCAAGTACAAAAAGTCAATAGGTGTGATACTTATGATTACAGCTAAGATGTTGGAATTACTTGTAAAGTGTTACGATTTAACCATGTTCAAGTTTTGATTATACGTGTGTGTGTGTGGGGTCCCAGATTTAATTGCCGGATAGAGCTCACATTTATGTCACATATATTTCATACACAAATAATATATCTATACTACCTTATACACAGGGGATTCAAGTGCGGTGACGTCAGTGTGTGAGCATCTCGCGTACGGTTGTAATGAATAATAAATAGGTGCAAAGGTGATGTACTGACGTCAATTCACAGGCTGTAAGTCCAATGCCAATCTCGGGTGGTGTTTAATGGGTAGGCACCTGGGTCTTTCGTGAGTCCCACATAACCAGCGCAGTCGGCTGCGTTGATATGCATAAGCTTTCACCACCTCCCTCTCGCGTATCTCCGGAGGGTAGCCTTTTCTCCTTGCTTTCAAAAAAATAACACTCAAGCTATCGTAATTCGTAAATGGACGCGACTAAAACTGTATATTTAAATATTTCAAAGACCGATATAAATATTTAACAAAGAAACATCGTAGCACATTAGGTTTGATGATTTAATGACCCTGATAATCAACGATAAATAAACATTCAAAATACTGGATTACTTATTAAAAATGTGATAAAAAGCTTTACATTAACAATACAAGTGTCTTAAACTATCGCCACTTTGATTGTTTTACAAATGCTCCTAGCGAAGGGCTATTAATACAACAAGTATGTCACTATGAAAATAAATATCAAAATGTATTTTTTACAGACCGCCATACTTCGAAAAACGTGACAGTGTCATTTGTCAAGCGTCCGGTACAATCCCTATCAACAACACGGAATAAATACAAATAATATTGAATAATTCTTAGTCGTTTTTCGCTTTGATTAATATGAGACTAAATTTTATATAACATGAAATGTTACATATATATCGTATATGAATCGTAAAATTGGATAGTAACAACTAAATGTATAAACAGTTATAAATAATTATACATTTTCCCGCCATCGCCTATCTTTGGATCGGTATCTTCCATTTGATAAGTTATGTTACCTATTCAGCCCGTTTTAAAAACAATCGTAGAATAGTAAAGGAGAAACAAATATACTTGTTTTAAAACTCGAAACCCAAGTTTTATTATATAAATTCACACCTATGGTGGACAACATCATATATAAAAAAACCAACGCTACTTGTATACAACAGGCGAATCTCGACCTGTCAATTCTTATTCTCAATTACAATCAAACTATTTACCCATGGTAATTATTAATTTATTGTTTACTTTATTATTATTTTTTTAAGAATATTAGCATATCCTAGTTTTATGGGTCAGGTTTTTGGTCTTTAGATCTTCGAAACAAAGGTAATCAATACATTGTTTTATTAAGTTTTATTATAGTTGAAAAGACTTTAATAATAATATATACAGTTCTTATAATTAAAAAAAAAAAAACAAAATAAAAGGTTATATTAAAACTAGGAATATATTTAATGCGCAGATTTGATCCCGTTACGATTTTATTTCTCGTATACATTCATATATAAATTTATTAATGTTTTTGATGGATCTTTAGAAAAATAACTGGCAAACAAGCAAACGGGTCATCAGATGATAAGAGGATTGCGTCGCTTATTGACATCCATAACGTAACTAAAGGCATCATCAATAGGTTGCTTATTACTCTCTTTGACACTGCAACCAAAACACGTAAAAACATATCACTGACGAAGCAAATGTACTCCTCACGCTGCTAACTGGTGAGGGGGCCTGGTGGTGCCACGCCGCCTGCGTGTGCTCCGGCGTTCAGCTGCGCGCACGCTTAGATGAGGCGCGATCACCCAGCGACCTCCAGCGAAACGACCTCCATAACCATGTTCAACAGACTGCAATAGGAGATGCGGACCCCCCCAATCCCAGATATCCCAAAATTTATATGGGGTATTAGGTTTTCCATCTATTCTCCATATCTTATTATGCACATAGGATGTGTATAATTCGATTTAAGAGTAATGTTCCAAAAAAAAATTTAATAATCAGTTCAGTTTTATCATCACCGATTTATCAGTATGACCGTTCTCTAAAATTTGCTTCTCTCGAATGGGCGACACAAGAATAAGTAAATTGGCTTCAGTGCTTTTATTCCAAGTCATTAATTTACAGTAAAGCTTCTAGAATGGATCTGTTGCCTGAATTATTTCCACTTAATGTGGTTTTTCTTAAATTTGCAAAGGGGTAATTATAAGATTATAATAATAGACTTCCGTGTATCTAATGAAATTATTTGAACATTATGTTTGTATGCTTTTTGTCTACATTAATTTCCATTTAAGCGAAATTATATTTAATATTAAATTTAATTAAACGAACTTGTAACATAAATTAAATTCCAAGAGAAAAATTAAAATGAAACAGATTTTTCTTAGCAAAACTTTTCTATGAATAAAACCAGATCAAGTAAACAAAAAATGAATGCATTTGGTTTCAACGAAGTAATTCATTAAATATGACACGAAAAGCAACCTATTCAAAAATAAATTTAGGTCACAATTAATTTGACTCCTAGGTCGAAATGTTTTCCAAAAGGCAGTGACCTAAAGAAAAACTTGATAACGCAGGTTAGCAAAAGTATTTGACCGGAAAACATTAAAAAAGTACTAAAAAGAGGCAAATCATTTAACATTTATGTAAATGACAAATTTTACAGATGTAGTAAGAAACCCTAAATGGTCAAAACCATTTACACACCTGCCTATGAATTATGTTTTTTGAAATGTCTTTTTAACATTTGTTTACAACATGTCTTATGATGCAAGAAACAAAAAACATGGCTTTAACTTTTTTTTTAATCATAGTTCTTACTCAAAAATGTTTATTTAAAATTTCATTGTTTCTAAAACCTAACGTATGTAACTTATTCAAGGAAATTATTATTTTTATCTGCAGCTACCGACATTATGTTGAAAACAATATTGAAGATTGTTTTAGAATAAGATTTTACATATAAAAAATAACTAAATAATAACAACTAAATAATAAAATAACTCATATCGTCATGGTTTAAAGTAAATTACATGCTGGGCTATAAACCACATAATTTAATCCTATCAGTATTCGTGAATGATGGTACAAAATTATTGCAAATTTCCTACTTTTGTATCACAATAATATTGAAGACAAAGACGGGGGAATTTATCTTGCAAGTATTTTTTTCTTAAAGCATTAGGGGTCGTATTTCACTAAGAGAAATTTCATGTAACTATCATTTATTTGGAAAAGGGTTTTTATTACAGATGGGTTCCTCTAACTGATGTATTTCGTACGAATGCTAAACCTACAGGTATATATAAATAATATTGTATACTTATGAAGCAATTTTTGAGAAGATAGCCTTGTGGTTTTAACATTGTTTACACGACGAAAGAGCCTAGTTCAAATCTTACATGCACATATTTTTTACGAATTGTGTGCACACAAGAAAGTAATCATTACTTGCATTGATGAAGTAAAACATCGTGAAGAAAACTTCACACTTTACAGTTCTACATTCTCCAAGGTGAGTTAGGTCGGTGAATTGACCTGAATTGGTCATTGACCTGCGGGAGGAACTATTTATGATCTTTAGTATTCCCATCCCATCTATAAACATCCAGGAGCTACACCAGATAATATGCGTTTGTTAAATAATGGTAATCAAAATATAGCGGTACCATAATTACTGTCATTTTAGATATTGTGGTATAGTTAAAATAAGAAAAAGTATCAGTTAAACTAATCATCCATACGTAAAAGCAGATGAAATCGATTAAAGATCCAATTAGTGCACGTCATTTCCTCACCACCAGTGAGGCATGGAATACTCCCATTAAATAAGTTGAGTAACGAATCAATTGAACCGTTAATTAATAACAAGAGTCACTTTCCGTGCACTCGCGTTACAGACATGTTGTCACTTGACGTGTCATTTTGTGGCGCTCTAATGAAAATATTGAATTGCAATGGCTTGTAATCTAAAATATGCCACAATGTTTTTTATTAAGCAACCCATGCAAGCGGGGATCTCCAATTCAAGAACAACTATTTGTGCATTCTTGATACTCGTTCTATTGAGTGAATGATTGTCTTACATATTAACTTGCATGAACTTGTTACCTACCCTCCATTTCGAAAATTTATATATACTTGCACATTTATTGTTAGTATTCATTGCATTTATAAGGTAGGTACAGTTAAGCAATGATTTATATATGTATGGAGGATTGGCAGCAGAAATTATAACATAATGGCACACGAGATTTCTAGCTCCACATTATCGAGTTTATAGTAATTTTATATAATGAAATGCGATGAAAAATATATGAAATAAATAATACTGAAGTGTATGACAAAAGGGGAGAAATCTTAAGATGTATGAGAGCGCTTCACTGTATCTAGCTTAACTTGTGCCCCATTGTTCTGGTATTCAACGTTATAAGTTATATGTGCTTAAAGTCGCGGGGCTGCCTCAAAGAATACATATGTACATACCCGGTAACTATTGACGCGTAAGGAGTTATGTCTACATTTCTGTACAAGCCAGCTTTTCGGCTTGTGGTACACACCACAGTTTGTATAAGTAAAAATTGCAGTGAAATATCTCTTATGTGTTTCACTTCGAAAGTTGGAATTGGAAAGTCAATTTATAAACTGATTCATGGTTTCTTGGCTACAATAACGTGATTTTCCTCATCATGTGGCACATTAACTTGTTTGATAAACATTTGCATAAGATCTGTCACAATTAAAACATTAGAAACTTCCAACATGTAGAAAGTAACATTTATCTGTCATGTAACCGATATCGAATTTAGAGACCTTATTTCTGGAGACAGGGTTACAACCTTTTTTTTATGTTTTCTACTAACTTACAATATTGTTAGTAATTGGTGTAGAATTTCTGAAAAATCATTACTTGCAAGTTTTGAATACACCTTAAAGACTTCTTACAAGGTATAACAAAACTATTTAATGATGGCAAATGAGACGAACTGTTTTACAAGATATCCGGAGGACGGTGTCAAAATATCGATCACGTTAGTATTGCCTAATGTTGACGAACTTTTACGATTGACCCAAACTATTGAAGGTCAAAGTAACCAACTCTTAAATACAATTGCTAAACAATCATGTCTAGCCAAGTTTAACATATTTGGCGTGAGGTGCGAGACGCCTATCCAGAACTGTAACCGTGTTCCGGGAAAAGTGTTTAGGGTGAACGCATTGTAAATTATAAATACTACCCGCACGAAAATTATTTATTTAATTATAATATTATTTTGTGTCACGGGATAACCCTGGAAAAATTATGTAATGCCTAGATGATGCCACCTTTTGTTTCACCAGCTACAAAGATACTATTTATTACTACTCTTTCTGTTGCAAGTTCTTTCGCTGTAAAGGGTTGTAAGTGCTTCTGATTCAAGTCTACAATTTTTTTAACTATGTAAGACTACATCAGATAAGTCCCACAAAAGTTACATACGAGTATATATTTTTCATTACATGCAACTGAGTTCCTTTTTAACGTCGCTCCAAGTATCACAACTAATAACGTTGGCGTTCCTCAAGATACTTACGACTCGAGAGTTAATGTGCCGTAGATCTTTTCCACTCCGGAACCGCAATAATGGGGTCTTGCCGTATTTGAGTTAGGGTATAGGGGTACTATGTTACTGGTACTCTACCGCGTCGTTTGTAAGTCAATAAGGCTAGAATAATCTTTATGTTCAAATACTATCATGCATCATATATGTCGAATTTAGAATCATATACAGTTATGTCATGTCATACTTACCATTACCTGCCCAAATAATTTTTCCACTTTTGAACCTACTTGAAGAGTTAACTAAATATTCTGGTAATTTTTTAATGATTTCCACAATTATTTGCGTTCTTCCATAATTATGTAACTCTTACGCAAGTGTAACTAACACTATCTTTAAACCATAGTTTTTATTTTCAGAAATACTTACAAATTCAGCTCCAAACTGCTTGTGATTGTGACTGTGAAAAGTTGACTTCATCAATTTTTTCTTACTTACATCTTGAGAATCATAGACCTTATTTAAAGTATATCGTAACTGTCAACGATACAGCGATTAACCATTGAAATTCATATTTAAATAAGTTAATATAATTGGATCCGTGGATGCCTTTACTATTTTACAATGAAATATCCATAATTATTAATAATCGAAGTAAAATTACTACTAATCTTACGTAAAGTTAAACGAAATATCGACGATTTCAGTATAGCATCGGTAAAATTATTTAACGTGAATATTTCAAATAACCGGTTTTATTGCCTTTACATTAACTCAGATTCATTTTTTTAATAATATTTCAATGCATCGTTTCCTCAATGTAAGATTGACGACATAATTGTGTTCCTATTAGGTATGTTGTCGACTTCGATAGTTTTTTAAGTGAAGTTAACTCATAAAGAAGATGTTATTACCAAATAAAATATAGTTTATATTGATTTTCAATCAAATAAAAACAAAGATGTTTACATTTAACAAGACATATGGTATTATTTTTTAATTCATGTTCAATCGGTTAAATTAATGAGAATTTACGCAATTACTAACTGACATATTAATAATTTATTTGAAAGTTACTTAAATAAATAAGATGCGATGCCATCCTGTTTAAATAATTATAGCGGCTGGCCCCAACTTTGTTCGGGATGAAAAATGTATTAAATTTACACGAGGTTTTCTCTATGTCCATCCTGAGTTTACTTTCCGCATATTCACTAACCGACAAAATTCGCACTTTCTCTTCATAATATTAGTATAGATTTTGATGTTAAAATATTAACATTTCCCATGTTGCCCATATTATGTGTAGATGAGCTCTATTTAGGTATTCCCTAACTCCTAATACACTATACACACAACACATCCACAGAAACCGAATGAACATTTCTTAGAAAAAAGTTAGTATCGCAAAAGTTAAAAACAACATCGATTCTAAAAATATATCCTTCATGATATATACTGATTTAAAAAAAAATTGACACTTTAAATCACCTTTTACTACAAATAAACTTAAAAATATTGCATAAACAGGAACAGCTTACAAACTTTTTTGATCTTATTTATGTAATAGTTATTAGAAAGTTAAACACGAAAATATGAAAGTACATCATTACCATCAGTCACTTATGAAGTTCCTCAAGACTCTATTCTTGGTCCCTTATTCTTTTTGATTTACGTAAATTTCCAAAATTAACATACCTGTTCGCAGAACTAAATGGGGATCAAAAAACAAAATGCATAAATGAAATGAAACATAAAAATTTACCTATAAATTAGAAAAAAAAATATTAATTAATAAATTTTAAACGAAACGTTAGCATGCGTAAACCAAGAATGTCACGGTTTAAGCTATTTTAATTTCAATTTAATTAACTAAGAAATGATATTTATTTATTTTTATTCTTAGCATACTCAGTGTACCTAACTTTTTTATTATGTTTGGCTTAAATTAACCTTATATGTGAAAATTTTATAATTTCTGAAAACAATAAAGTTCTATAAACCGATATATTTTCTTCGGCATTCCTAATTTTTTAATGAAATATAAGGTCTGATTGATATATACATAACAATATTCATATGATCGAACAAATCTTACTTGCAAACTCAATGTTTAGTACTATTTCGATAACAGCGAGATGAACTATTCTATGCAGCAATTAATCCTCAACGCCATAAGCCGTTGAAATGGTATGAAAGCGATAAAGTAACGAGTTTTTATAGCTCGGAGCATTAGTCGAATACAGGCTATTATTTTCTTTTTTTTTAATATTATTTTTATTTTATTTTTTACATGTAAAATAAGTTTCAAATACCTATTTCAAAGGATGACGAAAACTGCTTTCAAATTTCTATACACTGAATTTATATGGTATATAATAAAAAATAATTATAATACGGCCAAGTACTTGAACTTCCTGGTGATTGTTAAATGATATATTATTATTATTATTATAACCCTATTGGATGAATATTAAATACCATAACTTTTGTGGCATACTCTAATACAAAATTGGCACGGGCTTCGTCATCTGTATTACAAAAAAATAATATTTACTAATGCTGTGTTTTGTTATAAAATTGCATTGTTTTAATTATTTACAAATCTCAAGAACACATCAAGTATGTAATGAAGAAGAAGTTTTAGTGAGTACTGAGAGAATAAATTACAGTTCATAAAAACTAAAGAAATACGCTTTCGTAGCGAATGAACTAAAAAATTTAAAATAATGTTACAATATACAGTTTGTGATCAAGAGAAAGAAAAAGAGAGAGGGATTTCCTTTAATTCTGTGTAGTATAATATTTTGAAGATATTCAAAATAAGATAAAGTAACTAACAGAAAAGTTAGCTTTAATATAAAAAAAGCGTGAAGTGCTTTTAACAACTAATATCCAGAACCTTTGGAAAAAAAGGTTTAAAAAAGGTTGTGGATATCAGTTGTTCAAAATTTAACCCAAATTATGAAACTGAACAGTTATCCTTTACTGATAGACCTAAAGTTAGCTAAGTGACGTCATTCTAAATCCAATATGTCGAACCGCCTAAGATGGCGTACTATGTTTTTTCATGCACTCCCATGATGTGGGTATTAAATGAGAGGTTTTGCTGACATGATTACAAAAAATAAAATTACATTAGTTTCAATCCAGAATGACGTACTCCCAAATATGGTGGACTATGTTTCTTATAGTCCTCAAATGAAAGGGTTCAAGGAGGAAAAAATTCATAATGGCAGAAAAGAAGATAGCCGCCGTACCAATTTTTATTAAAGAATTATAATTCGGCATAGGTTAAGGATAATTTGGTGGTCTCTCACGACAAGTTTTATATCTTATAAATTATGTAATCTAAAAAATTGATGAGTTTATTTTTTTCTTTTTAGAGCATTTCAATAAAAGTTTTTTTTGAAAATGTTCTTTTATTGTTATTTTATTTCATTAATATCCAAGCAATTATAATTTAAAATCACAAGGTATGAAATGCACGAAATAAATATATATGTAAGATTTTCATTACTGAAAATTATTATCATCAGCTGTAAAAATATTTGAAGGTGATAAGGTAGCCTTCACTAATTACTTTGCGCATTGTTTGGAATATCTACTATATTCCTGCATTGTCCATATTGTCAAATGAACAATAAATGAACTGCAATACATAAATCATTGTCACATTTAATTCCAATGTATTCTGCATTTTATTGCACAAATATTTATCAACCACCCCAAATATTTTTGAAAATTAATTTTTTTATGTGCTCTTTACACAACGGTAACAATACATAAATACATAGTGACAGGATTTACTTATTTAATTAAGATAACGATAGATACATTAAAATTACACATTCAGGTCCACTGATGTGTAATAAATGGAACCTTCCATATATACAAAGATGTCCGTTATATTAAACATGAATGAATAGCAAATAAATACTCAAGGGTTTTTCGCAAAAAAAGTGTAATTTCACCTGCCCTAAACATATTGTTTGTTGGTAAGATATACACATTATACAAGCCTACATTCTGGTTCTTCTACATTCTGTTTTTATGAACTTATTTTATATATGCCAGGTATATACAATACTATTGTTGTAATATTTATGTTATTATTACCTGAAATGTCTCGATAATAAAATTAATTTGCAGCAATTTTGATCGACTCATGAAGTTTTTATTAGAGTTAGTTACAAAGCTATCATGAAAGTGTGTAATTTTCCTAAATTATATATAGTCTAAATATTATAGTTACACTGTTTTTGAATTTCAAAAAGTACTTAGGATGCTAGAAAAATTTCTTTAACGTTTTGTCACAAAACATATCACACAATAGCCCATTTGCGTCATCTTGAACCCCACAACCCTCAATGGGATGGCAGATAATAATACGCTACCTACGATGGTGTAAGATACACGTGTTCGAAGATTTTGTGTCTGAGTTAACAGGAAAAAAATTAATTTGTAAGAAATAAGTTCTATATTTTTGGTTTCAATTTTTTCTCTAGTAAACGGTATTCCAATCTTCCCTTTAATATATGTTGTATATTAGCTGGTCGAGTTTGATTTGAGCTGCAACATCTCAAGCCTCTAATAATGATTGACCTGAATAAAACGATCAGGTGTATGAGTTACTGTACAGGTTGTTGTAATTTTCACTTTAATTAAGTACAGATCTTTAAATATGAATTGCCTGTTTCGAATATTGGAGCTGTGATTCTAATGGAAGAAAGTTCGATTAATTGTTATTTATCAATCATATGAAACACATATCAAAAACAGCAAATAAGCAGCAAGTTTCAAGTGACAAAGTGATCCGCTACAGTAAGTAAGACACGATGCAGCAGCTGTATGGGCCCATTTAATTCCACTTCTTGTGTTTATTCAGATGTAGGCTCCTAACGCTACCACCTTGAATGTAATATCTAATTCGGCGGGAGGTCAATATAAAAACAAAAAAATCTCTTATATTATAACTGCTTTAAATTAGCCTTTTTCAATATACAACATATCATATGGAATTTCACTGATGCTGGATGTGGAAAAGGATCTCCTGATGGAGTCGGAGGTGTATTGAAACGAACCGCTAATATTGATACATTTATTAAAAGTGTTAGTTATATTGACATTGGTGTCGGACTACGAAATATTCAGAAAAGATATGTTACTACTATCTCAGTTTTCCTGAACCGACACAAGCTTCATGTGGCTCACAAGAATCGAAATCCTTACCCTCTACTCGAGCACGACGCTCGTCATCTCAATTGAGGACTTTACCTGATATTTTAATCGCAAGTGCTGATACGAAAATTCCTTTAAATTCAACTTCATCTTTTGTGGCATTGCCTATAATATCACCTGCATTTTCGACACCATCCGAATAACACCTTCCTTCTAAATTACAGAGGAAAGATCAAATATTACATAATGATCGTTTTGTTTAGTTGCTTAAGTATGATTATGAAGATAAAAATACAAGTTCCTAAGTTCTTTGGTTAATTAAATTCTAGACATTTAAAAACCAGAATTTACATGTGTCTGTGTGACGTGCGTATTTATTTCAATATTATTAATAAAATATTTAGAGTAAAAATGTCCTGACAAGTATCGCCGCTTAATTACTTAGACGACTAATTGTAACTTTCTACAGAACATCTGCTGTCCTTTAATTAATGGCGAATCCTGTCTCCGAACTCTTCCAATAATATTTAGTATCGAAAAAATCTTGCGTTGACGTCGGCTTCATTAACGAAGTCACCGAATATTTCGTAAAATTATACAATATATTATTTCATCAGCATCTTCTGGCAGTAAGTATTAGGCATTTAATTAAATATTTAATTACTTTTCACTTGTATATTAGTTATAATGTAGAGCAGTGATAGTCTAGTAATTTAAATCATATCCTTTAATTGTGAAAGTGAACATGGGAGGCATTAACGACGTATTTCGGGTCACGAAGCAAGCAGGGAGCCATTTATTAAATTCTTCCTTCCGTTCAATATTTTTAAACTTAAGACAGATAACCTTTCTAAAATAGTCACCGCAATGCGCTACCTGTAGCTAAAGTTCCAAGCCACAGTTCATCAGAAGTACTTTTATTTCTCTATAATATTCCGTACCAGCTTAATTTGAATTCGCAGCAGCTAATTTTTGATGCAGTAAGTGCGCGCTATTTCCATGTAAGTAACGGGATTGCTCAAGACTCGAGGCTCTAAGTGGTTCATATTTCACTGGTACGCTTTAAAAGTGAAGAGCGTTCGATCTTCATTAGCGAAGACGCTAGCGCCTAATTGCCAATATGCTGGCTAAGTGCTCCTATTTAGCCACGGTGCTATTTCAATTAACAACACCAGATTTTTGGCTGAATTATTTTAGATTATTTTATTATGAGAACACCAGATCCTGAGGCTTAAACTGGAACATTTTATTGTAGTAAAAGCATGCGACTGCTATTCGATGCAGGTGGGCGATAATGATTATTAGAGTCAAGTTACTCATATATAAACTGTGTAGCAATAGACTGTATTAATTTAAGATGTATTAAATGACGTCGACTGCAAAATAACGTATTGGCTATTTTATTTATTTATTCTTGCTTTTTTGCTATGGTTAATGCTAAAGTATTATATAAGTGCAGTGTGAAGGTGCCACTTAAAGGAGTGCACATCGTTCAATTGTTAAAAATTTATTATTCATTTAATAGTTCAATATATATAATATAATTTAAAATTATACAATGGTCATTATTAAAAAAAAAACTTTCGTGCAATAACATTTGTAATGCTTAATAACTATGTAGATGAAAAAATGGTGAGTCATTTTATTTAGAAGGGTAAATAAAATATTAATTAATTATTATTTAATGGGTTCGCAAAATGGATGAACTTGTTATTCATAATTTTTTAGTGAATCAGAATAAACATCAATATCAATAAATCCTTTTGAATATTTGATTGTATTCGGATACCTGAAAAGAAAAAAGTGAAGTACAAATCGGACCACGCACTAACAAATAGCTTAATAAAAAAATTGTTTAAATCCTCTATATAACTCTTAAAAAATTTCTCCATTCATAGCCTACGCGCATACTGACACACGTTAATCCTTTTTTGTTTCTATGTTATATTTACGTATAAAGAAGACACTTCTGATTTTATTTTATTATTCGAAACTTTGCAATTTTACTATGTAGTGGTCCAAGAAAAATAAATTTCTTCTAAATTTCGTATATTGTAGGTACGACATCTTTTAAAAGTCTTAATCTAGATTAATGATAAGTCATTTTTCATTCAAATTTCAGTCTTTTTAATTCTTCTTATTTTTATTAACTATCCTTTCTACTACTTTATTATTGCAATATATAATTGCATACAAATTAAATGTAATTTCGTAATCACGCTTGAGCAAGTATAATATATGTATGTATCTCGTGTGAATTGTAAAAATGTACGATCTCGCTGGTTTTGGCATTGGAAGCGGTTCGCTCATAGAAAACCAATTTCGTACGTAACCTACATATATACGACACTCTCATTATTTAACTACCCATTGAGTAAACTGAACTAAATCCTGATTGCACACTGAATTGTCAAGTTTTGTCTAGGTATTTTATACAAATTTATAATACCTGTCTATATGTAATTTATAATACCGGTATTTTATAATACCTGTCTTCACATAATAGTTCTATAGTATTTCTTAGGCCAATGAGTAGGTATATTTCTTTTCATAATATTACTGATTAGTTGATGCATTTTTATAACTTTCGATATCAACTAAGGACATTCATTAAATGAATTGATATACGCTGATATAATAAATTAATCAGTTTTTTTTTTGAGGATATATTTGTTTCATTTACAGTGTCTAGTAAGAAGAAGTGTCCTCCTTTTTATCTTAGACGGCAACGCGTTAGTGATGCCTTTAATGTTACGGACATCCATGGACGGCGATTACATCCGAACGAGTATATCCTTTATCATATCAGCTATTTCAATAAAAACAAGTTCATTTTCCTATGACATCAGTAATTCTTCGGCTCCTACCCGTTTTCTTTGCTTGATATTCGCTTTTGAAGGGGAAATGGGGCCTAAAAATACAAGTGCAAGATTCTTTGCGACATCGTCACAAACTAGGGCTTAGAACAGCAAATTGTTTTTGTGCCTGTAGGCGATTCGTTGTGTCTAGAGCTTGGGAAATATTGCGGAATAGTGGGTGCCTCTTCCTCGAAGCGTATCTTTCGTCTTGTAAGGAGACATCATCTTTAGTAAGCTCTGTAATTAATTAGAACCTTTTCTAAACCATTTCTAATGAATTATACTAGGGGTGTATTTAGGGTTTCGTTTATCTGATGAAAAATCAAAAGCCTTACAGGTTCATTCATGCGTGCTTCATGTCTCATGTCTATGTGTCATACCCAATTTTCTTCGTATTTAGTGGCTGGAAAAAATTGAAATTTTGTACACAGTGGGTAATGATATACACACGGTAGTAAATAAATGAATTTTATTTTGCTGCTAGGGACACTGGAAAATTAGAAAATAAATTAGTTAAACGCATCTGTCACGTAACAAATGAAGAGGAAAAAAGATTTTTGTAAGGAATATAAAATATTTTTAAATTTTAATTGTATTTAAGAATACAAAATTAGCAACTATGCGAGCCTGATTCATGATTCAGACCTCAGCAGATGACACCATGTCATTTAGCGTGATTCTTCTTCCTTTCACATCTTCTCTTTACAATTTTCATTAAACGGACACAAATATATATGAGCGGTCAGACACCAAATTATCGTTTTTTTGTTTTCGAGGGTAAAACCTTCAAAAGGTGCCCAAAGGTAAGTAAGGTTATATGGGATTTTTACCGCATTTACTTCTTCCCCCCGACGGTGGCCTTCCACTCAGCGCTATAAATAGGACTCCGGGATCTCTATCGGAACGCAGCCAGAGTCCTGAGCGCGTACCCCACCGGGCTCTGCTCGTAATGAGCCTTCGCTCATTTCCCGTATAATAGTGTTTACGGCATACCGTCTTCCTTCCTGGGTTCGCTGACTGGACGGTTCGAGCTAACAACCCCAGAAGCCCCCTTTTAGTCGCCTCTTACGACTGGCAGGGGATACCGTAGCACTATTCTGGTCCTGAGCTCCAGGGACAAGCCAAATTATCCTAATAAAAGTGAAACCTAAACTAAACTTATTTGGCTATTATATTAAAACACGAACGGCGTCAAATCTATAGGTTACATTAGACTTTACTATCGATATAGAGATCAAAACATTTTTTAATGGAATTTTTGTCTTTCTACCCGTCTGTTTGATCGCAAGCGGAGATCAATCAATAAGTTTTGAGACAAGGAAAAATATTCCACATATTAGCACTATTTACTTTGTACATTTTTTCTTTTGTCACTCTGGATTTGATAGGTTAGAAATCGATGCTTCTAAGACTTCCACGGTTTCTTCGGCGCTCAAAAAAACTTTGCTTTTTTTTCTTTCACTTAAATGCGGCGGTCAACTAACCACCATATCCACTAATATACCATACAACCAATGCTAGTCACATCATTAGCACATATTAGCTTATTGTTAAGCAATAACGAAATAAATACAGTTACAGTTATTATACATTAATATTTAAATTACACACACCTCCAGACTAGAATATCCTGTGGTGCCTCTTGTTGTCGTATTACTTGAAGATACACAATTAATAAAAGATCAGAAACACCAAAGTTCTGAGAAGAAATATTTATATATGATATGTTTGTATTTGAAAGAAAATAAATGGGACGTCTTGTTTGGCGAACAGGTTCACCACCACCTGGGCAACAATGTCATCTATAATACTAAGTACAGGATATATTTGTAATCTCCAATTTTTTTACAGTATACAAATTGCGAACTCCTCCTGTAAAAGTACCAAGACTTCTCCAAAATCTTGTAACAAACCGTTATTTGCAAGAAATGAAACAATTCCCATGTTGCTTAAATCTACAATAAAGATTTTATTTACCGAATCCCTCGAAACTTTCCCGCTGCCTCAGTGTCAATCTTGAATAAATTGAATATTTCACATCGCTGCACAAATTTAACTAAAGGTCCCACTGAATGGGGCTTCGGGAATTTGAATAGCCGTTGAATTTTTGCCTTTCAAAAAGGACAGGTGCGAAGCGACGGAGTTTCACACTTTGAATAAAGCAAGACTTTCAACAAGCTACAATATAGTGACCCTTAAGGACCACATTATTTTATTTCATGTATTTAAAACAAATTTTAAGTATGTAAAATTTTCTTCGTCCTTGGACAATAGCATATACATATAAAATTAATCAAAATAATTCGTATTCGCACTAAAAGTTCTTTTAAATTTAGTTTTTATAATTATTTTTTTGCGTATTCATATTTTTTTTTTGTAATTTGTATTTATAATTATTTTGTAATTGCGTATATGTAATTGCGTATTTTGCGTAATGTATGTGCTAAAAAAGTTCAAGGTATATCCTCTCGGACAGCACCTCCTGCTTCAAGAACAAGTTTAAATTACAGACCACTCAGACACTAATTGTGACTCTGTTGTATTAGTAGCCAGCTATCAGAAGTTGTGTCAGAAGTGTCTTGAATAATAAAATCAGAATACTCGTACAATTATTTAATACTTTACAGTTTAACATGACAACAAAGCTTGGTACGCTCTAATGCAATCATCTTTACTCAACATCTTGCTCACTTGCTTGTCTTGGAACGAATGCCATCAAATTCCATTCCCACCGGCGAACATAATCCCCTTCTTCATTGATTTTTTTATCTATATTCTATATATATAAATGAATGTTTGTCTGTATGTCCTTTATAGAGTCGTAAACTATGCATTAGTTCATATGATGATCTTTAGCAAAGTTGTTGTGCATGAGCCCCCACGCAGGTTTTTTAGTTGGTACAACCAATTTCCGATAGATGGCGCCACTGTTTATTTTAGTTGGTGGCATAGCAACGCGTGCAGGGTACAGCTAGTTATACATATAAAACACTCCGTTAATACTCGATGAGTGTGATTTGAATGTTCTTTGTTTCTAGACCTCAAGTATAAAAGTATAAAAAAAAATAAACAACTCACATCAGCTTAATGAAAACTGATGAAGCACCTATCGATAAATATTTGGTAGTATGCTTTTATTTGTTTTAAGATATTTGACCCACCAGTAATCTCACGTTCAAGTTGGTTTTTAATTATAATAAAGATATCATTCATATTTTATTTCAATAAGAATTAAGATAAAACGAATAAATGAGGCCTTCAGATATGATGAAGATGATGAAGACTCACGCCCTTCACTAGCTCGGTAATGTCATTAAGGTATTTTTTTAAGGTATTTTTAATAATACCCACCTATTTGAGGCTTATGATTGAAATGAAATCTCATAGGGATATAGTTTGATGCTGAAATGACAGATACAGAATGTCATAAGTTATCAAATGATACATGTTTCATTTTATTTGACGGTCAATTTTGTAGTGTCAAATTTCGTTACACGATGCGTGCCCATCACCCGAATCGCATAAAAAGCTTTTACGTTTCAGTGCAGAAAAACCTTTAATAATTACCTATCCAATAAAATTTCATACATAATACTACTATTACTAATACTAAAGTTTCAGATAGGCAAATCAACTTAATCGTAACTTCGCTTTAATTGTATAGCAACTTAAATAAGAACATAGAAGCATAAGAATCTTTATTAAAATGCCCTTCTTTTATTTTATTGCCTACTATTATGTACAGTCGTTAACACAATAACATAACAATACATATAATCTTGTGTACATTCGGAGTAATGAAAAGAAACCATTATCTAATAATATGTGTTGACGTAAAGACACAAGGGGGACACGAAGCCATCCGGAATTTTCCATTACTGTAATAATTATTTCTTTATTCGGATTGTCATATAAATTACTGGCAATACGACAAACGAAATCACTCAAGCAAAATTATCTATCTACATGAAAAAGAAAACAGAAATTACGTTTCAAATAATGTTTTTATTCAGAGAGAAATATTGTACCCCGTAAATCCTTTTTAAACGCGATCTCCCATAAGGTAAGCATTCCCTTAAGACTAAAATTTAATGTTCCGTTCTAAGTCCATTGTGCCCCGACTGACGGGCGGATTCATTTAACCTTACATCTTACGGAGGAACTTGAGGCTTTTAAGCGAGGAAATGACTGGCATGCGTGTTTTTGTGGAATTACTGAGTCAGAAATCATTATACAACATTTTATAATTTATATAATGCCGAAGATTTTATTCATCATCTTTCAGATTTTATTCATCATTCAATAGTATCTTGTTTTGTTATAGCAAAAGTAGCTGCTTTAGAATGTTTTTAGCGTAGGAAATAGAATAATAAACTTCATAACGTATATTTTAACTGGAAACAACTCTTCAAGAGTTTTGCCTTATTTTTAAACTGGCTGTGGGGATATCATCACATTTACGTTATTTTTATTTGACAAGTGCTTGATATTCTTTTCATTATAACACCAGCATAAATGGCAATTATTTTCTCTAGCACATTGTTGAAATAGTCAGAAATGAACTTTTTTTGACGGAAAATTTCTAGACAGTGTATACCTTCATCATAACTCTGTTTCGTCTTGTCACAAACAGTAGCTCTCATCTCGAGTAGTAATAGCATTTACCTCGCCATTGGATTGAGGTAGAAAATTGTTTCCTTATCTCAGTAAATTAAATTTCGAAGAACATCAAAAGACTATTGTGGCAATTTTTTATGTAGTAAGTAATGTAATGTTTTCTTTAAGCTTGAAATATTAAAATATTAGTTGGACAGTTGTAGTGTTATAATAAAAGATCTAGATATTTTAGAAGATATAATGCATTAAGAATTCCTGGCGGTTACAATGACTAAAATACAGGAGTTGCAAGATTAAGAAACTAAAAAGAAGGTCACTTGTAAGTAAGAAGGTAGGCCCGTCGCTTCTCTGGCGTGCAGCGCACGGAGACCTCGGCGACTGGAGCGTGTGTTTAGGGCGCACGAGACGATCGAGTCCACGGCGTTCAGCGCACGGAGACCTCGGCGACCGGAGCGTGCGTTAATACGCACGAGAAGCGTAGATTGTCCGGCGTTCAGCACACGGAGACCGCCTTAACCAGGCGTGCATTAGCGCGCACGAAGTATGTAGATCAGCATGAGACGCCTGCAAGTCATCACTGTTGTGACCCACACGCGAGAGACTGTCAGCGTCGAGATCCAAGAGTTGCGACTCACACGCGAGAGAGACTGCTTCAAATTACCAGTGTTGTGACCAACACGCGAGAGACTGCTTCAAATTACCAGTGTTGTGACCAACACGCGAGAGACTGTCCGTGTCGTCATAGCTCGCCTTTTATATGTCGAATCTTCTGGAATGATCTTCTTATTATGTTCTATTTACGAATTTAAAATTACTATTTAACCTAATAAATAATATTACCAAAAAAGATAGAAATTATACAATTTAAAAATAAAAGTAATCATGATGACAATAATTTAGGACGTTTGTCAAATATTTGACAACAATAATAAAACATTAAACCTAATAAAATATATAAAGAAATTACAGAATAAATGGATAAAAGATACAGGAAATTATAAAAGAAGTTAACAACAGGAGTATTATAAGAGTTACAAACTATGCGAGTGCCAAAACACTAGATATAAAAACATGTAAGTATTGTAAATACTACACAGTGTAGTAGAATAGTGTATTAAATCTCACTAGATTTAATACTATTAGGTCACTATTCCCAGATTTAAATTGTTCTAGTACCCATTTTCCAAATACCTGCAACGTGGACTTACTGCTGTAGCGGTATAATAATATAAGTGTAATTTCTTATAATATTATTTAATGTAACAATTTGATTTAAACTAGAAAATGGTGGTTTGCTTTAGAATGCAAACTTAACTAAACCGTAAGACGTGTTAGTTTATTTTATATTATACATATAAATAATCTAAATTTCACCATATTTCAATACAATTTGGGTTTATTTTGAGGCTATTCATTCAAAAGTACTTTCTAGGAAACCTGAAGATTTCCCTTTGAATAACAGGTATTAGAACGTTATTAATACAAATTTTACCTTATAAATAGACACGTAAAAAAGAAACACGAATACGCTTTATCAAAATACCATAGTCTGGCCTATTAATTAATTTTATTTAACTTTTTTTAACAATGCTAAAACAACTAACTCATCGTTATTGTCCACTTTTAATTTTTTTCGATACATATTCAAAGCTTTAGATAAAAATTAATTCCGCTTAGGTAACTTTATTCCTATAATAGAAGTAATTTTGAAAACTAGAATGTAACAGGCGGACAGAAAAACAGACACGTAGTATTACTCGGACGTGGGCACATGTTTCGATCTAGATATTCACAAATTTCAAATTAGCATATAAATTGTTGGTCATTATTTTACAATAGAATATACGACGAAATAAATGCTTTTTATGTATTTATATCTCATTTACTTTTCTTCTTTTTAAGAGTTGTTACACCAATGTAATGACAATCTAAAGTGATATAAAGTAACATAAATAGCTTTTTTATTATTCACAATTATGGGTATGGTACTATAAAACCTTAATAAGATTCTTCCAAATAATAATTAGTCGTTACATGTATTCAATATGCCATAAATAATTCTTATGAAGACATCATATTGTTATTTCACAATTTTATAAATAAGTTAATCACAATATTCCACGTATTCTGACGTTGCAATATAATAATGTATTTCACGTTACTGATTTTCGATTTTACATATCCATCCGTCTTTCGAAAGAAATTAAACTTTGGAAAATTCTTTTACAATTTCAATAGTACATTCTACCGGATGGACATAGGCTATATATTTTGTGTTTTTTTATATGTATGTAAAACTATCAAACTGCCCTCGCTTCGCTTCGGGTAAACTATGTACGCCTTCCGCTAAGTAATAGTAACCGTATTATTTTAAATTTATTTATAACTTTTTTTATTTATGGACAGATTGCAATGAAACAAACTTAAATATTAAGGTATGCTTACTGCAGTATATGAGTAAAAACCAGAACGAAATCGGCAAGGTCGTTTCTGAGATTAGCGCGAACAAACGCACAGACAAACAGACAAAAATACTAACTACTATTGTTTTGTGTTCTATTGCGTTAATATAGCCCTTTAATAATGTTTTTTCTCATATATCATTCATGTGCAGAAAGCGATCAGTTAGAATTTTATTCATAACAATAAATAAGTAACTAAGAGACTTACTTTGTTATTTTAAACAACACCAGTTATTAAAAAACACACTGTTGGTACCTATAGAAGAACTTGTATAGAGTTATAAGCATACTTCAATATCTCCCTAGCATTAACTCGTATGAAATTTGTATGACTATACCTCAAAGTTCTTGACAACTGCCGCGCTTAGTAAATCACATATACATACATACATATGTAGATAAATCCACGTCCGCTACAAGTTCTCGCTATCCCATTTAGAAACAGGTAAACTCGGTCACCTGGTTCGTACAAAAGGCAACTTGTGTAAGTTGATTAGTAAATACTTGTTACATTTATAATTATGATTTGCATTAATAGGACTAAACACCTAAACAAAAATACTAGAAAAAGCTATAGTTAATTATTTTGCTGTTTGTAAAATGTCATTGGGTTGCTATTGGCTGGTTTGTATTGTAAAATGCTATATATATATAATACAAACCTCATATAATTAAATTTTATCTGATCGCTTTCTGTACATGAATATACTTTTTGTTTATGAGAAAAACTATTATTAGGGGCTTTTATTGACGCAATAGAACCGTAAACAATAGTTGTTAGAATTTTTGTCTGTTTGACTGCGTGTTTGTTCGCCCTAATCTCAGAAACGGCTCAACCGATTTCGTTCTGGTTTTCACTAATGTATTGCAGTAACCATAATTTAATACTTATACTTCGTTTCATTTAAATAAAAATAAATAAAAAAATATAATTTAATATTTTTCCAATTCACGCAACGAAACAAACCCAGTCCTAAAACAATGCAAGTGCTATTTCTAAGCGTAAGGCGTAGTTTCTCTGAAGCGAAGCGAGGGCGGTTTGCGAGTTAATAAATGAAATTAAACTGTCGGTGTGTAACTTCAAAAAAAAGATTAGTTACTGATCCCAATAAGTAATCTTGTTTAAAATTTGTGCGACCCCGTAGTTTAGTTAGTAGTGATCTTGCCAGCTGACCGAGGAGACCTAGGTTCGATTCCTGACTCCTGTTTATGTCCATCGCATACAGTGAATCCTTATGCATGAACATATGAAATTTTTTTTTCTTGATTTGAGTTAGAAGTCACTGGATGAATTTTCTTAAAATTTGTAAGAGTTGTAGTGAGATTTCTTAACTATTTTATCTTGATATCTGAAAGAGTTTTAAAAGTTAACTGAGAGCCGTGAAGTGAATCCCCAAGCATTTACAACAACACAGTACATTGTTAGACATGAGACTTAAATTGTAATGCCATGCCAATAGGTATGCCACATTTCTCAATTAATCATAGACATAATTCTACAGAGATTTAATTATAAAAAGTACTGTATTAGTACTGTGTGTAAAACTTATGACTATTTCATATCTAGCTATCCTGTTACTAGTAAAATATTAGTGAAAAAAATACACAAACATGCATTCTATTCACGTTATAACTGTAGATCAATATCAAAAGATATTAGAGCAACTTCAGAGTAAGCTTATTCGTACGATTTATCATCCAGGATAGCCGCCCAGAATCGACAAATCTTCGGTAATTTCCGAATTTATTGGTCTCATTCGAAATAGTTTAGCCTATATATTGTGTAATTTTAACCATTTATTCATTGTTACACATGTAAATTAAAGAAGAAAACAGATCTAAATATGACAATTTCTACAAAAATTACAGAACCTTTGAATATAAGGAATCATTTAGCATTCCTAAAAACCGAACGAATCTAATAAATAAAAACGATATTTGTATTCGAGAAACCAATGAGGTTTTAAATTGTTAAATTTATTGTTATCTGTTTTCAGAGTGCTTCCGGAGCTACGATGAATCATAAAATGTTTTTTGTTAGCATACAACGAGTTGAGACCAATTTGTAAATAGATTCCAGGATTGAACATCAGAAAATAAAATGTTTGTTTATGCTTAAAATATATATGCGACTGTTTTACGTTTGACTTTTGGGTTATCAATCCTATCAAGGCTAAGGGCTATGTTTCTTCTGTTGGAATCAATGCTATGATTGATTGCTTATGATGACTTGATAAGGATATACATGGATTTCTTTATTTAATCGTGCGAGATATATAAAATATATTAGTGTCCAAACGAATTTCCTATTTTTTCTTTAGTTATTTTGGACTGTATACATCCAGTTTAATTGCTTGTTTGCATGTCCCTAAATTGGAACTTTCTTGAAAAATTATCCTAACGCAATCAATCTATGGAAATAATTTATAATAAGATAAAAAGGGAACGATTTTAAATTAATTTATGTTAAGAAACCAATAAATTGTACGGTGATTAATAAAGGTAGATTTTTTTTGGTTCAAACTATGTGTACTTGGGTCCTGGTTAAGATAAAATCGACTGTAACTTTTACAATAATTTTATCAATTGGAATAACTTACTTAATTTTATCGAAGTACATCGATACGTTAGACTTAATCGACTCTGAAATTATTTTTCCTCCGAGGTCTATTTCTGAGATTTCCGCCATTTACCTCTCAAATTTATCGATGCATCGATGGTAATCTAATTATACATAGAACAAGCTCGAAAAACAATTAATATACTATCATTAATGATGTCGTTGTCTATACAATCCTTTAAAAGGAAAATTTTGAAAAAACTATCAGTCGATACGACGCTAACTTTAAAAATATGCAATATGATATTTAAATCATCAACTACTACATCCAATCATATTGTAAATTAATATAATAGGATTAGATGTCATGAAGAACTATAATTTATTCTACTAATATTACTGTGTTACTTTTCGCAATAATATTATCGACAGATCCTTTAGGCGCAGTTAATACGTTAAATTAATTAGCACATATTGAATTTAAGGATATGAAATGTTCATTCAACTTATTCACTTACCTATACGTAATTAACTTAACTATACTACTAAATGTTTGCAATAAAAGCGATTTATCTTAATCCCCTAACAGCTTAACTTCTTACTGCGCGTAAATATGTATTTCTACGGAAATAAAAAAGGCAATGAAAATTCTTTTGCGCTTGCATCTCACTTTATAGCAGCTGTAATGTCAACAAAGAGCGGTCCAAGAAACAAAGAATACGTTTTAACTTCTACGATTAAACTCAAAGCATAGACTCATGATTCAACACATCTGTATAATCGTTTACGAGTCTGTAGAAATCTCATTTTTATTCATGTGTAGGTAAAATTTTGTCCGAATGAGATGAATATTTGTACTTTTTTATTTTTATCACCGCTGAGTATTATAATTAATACAATGTAATAACAATGTACAATGTAAAAAATAATATTATGTCATCAACATAGAATTATACTATGTTACTATGTTGTTTTTTATAACTAATTATCAACAGTTGCATACAAGACTTTATCTACACCCATAATATGAATCCTCTATAAAAGATTCCAAAACAGTTAGCTTACTGTTAACCTAACTTAACTGTAACCTAATATCATCCATTACTGAGTAAATACAAATAAACTAAGTATTAATCAAATAATTATTTATTGTAATAGTAATTAACATTTTGTATGGTGCAATTATTAAAATTCACTTGGAAGTTGAAAGTTCCCGATCCCGATGTACTCGGCGGAATATTTATATTTACCACTTCACTATTTTTATTTTCTATGGAATTCGAAATCACAATTCGTGAATGACAATGTTCTTTTTTTTAAATTCATACAGATGTTCTTTTTTGAAATTCATACAGATACCACACATCGAGCAGTAAGAATGTGGCTGTCTGTTGAGTAAACCCTTTGCACAGAAGGGATCGAAAAAAAAAACAAAGATTATGAAATTCAGTACAACATTATATCATCCGTTTGGATACTATTGTGATTATTATGCTATTGGGGGTTTTAATGTTGGTAGTAAGCTGTTTCAGAATCTTTTATAGAGGATTTAAAGTATGGGAGTAAATAAAACAAATTAATGACGATTTTTTTACAAATATTATTGTCAATCCATTTATAGATTTCAAAGAAATTGGCGGACGGCTTCGCACTTCATTAGTCCTTTTGAACTCAATAAATGACACCTGCAACTAATTATCTGAACAGCCTTAAAGAGAGAGCGTTATAGTATTGTTTGTGAACAAAAGATCAAAAGCCAATAAACCACAGTTCGTAGAGTGAGTGCTACCAAAAATATATAATGTATAGCTCGAATTTAAAAATAAAATACTTATATGTACAACTACGGCTAGATTTATATATCAGAATTTAAATGTACTTGAATAAATACTCTATTATCTTGTCGTTGAGCTCATAAACGTGAATTCACTGTCCGGATTAATTGCTCATTAAATTTGATTATGCTCCTGAAATCGAGTATGCCTAATATTTCAAAATTATTACAGTTATGACAAAAACGGGGATCTACAAGCAAGAAAGCGACATATCTACACAATCGACAAGCTACCATTTTACCTACCTACCCAAGGTATAGCTCTTTTGTAGTTCTCAGAGTTCGGTTTTATAATAAGCTCCCAAAGATGATACGTGACTTGCCTATAGAAATACTCAAAAAACATGAAAATCTAAGCTTATAGGAATAGGCAAAGGTTACTAAGGTATAGATAGATGTATGTATGTATCAGTGACAAAGACGCCCGAATATAATGAATGCGACAGTTATTTCGTCGCGAATATGAATATTTCTTTCACTAACTAATACAAAATGTGCTATTCAAAGATATGTTGCGTAATCAGATATAAATCGTATAAATCTTGTTTACAAAGAAGTACTGATTAACTTTATACTCTATTTTCTTCTATATTTTAGTTTTTTTTTCTTTTTTTTTTTTGTTAATAGCCGACAAACGAGCAGACGATCCACCTGATGGTAAGTGGTCACCGTCGCCCATGGACATCAGCAAAACCAATGGTATCACTGATGCGTAGTCGGCCAGGAAATGAGAAAAAATAAAGAACTGGCTCTCAAGCCCCCAGCCGGAACACGACGAGTCGTTTGGCGGCTGACTGAAGCAGGAGGGTGGTCGCTAGCCAGGCAGGCTTTACGAAAAGGTAATAATACCAGTAATAATATTAATGACTTAATAATAATACTGATAATATAATCTTTACGCGAAGCCCTAGCACCAAGCAGGCTGACTTCTGTCGCCTCTTACGACACCCTGTTTTGTCAGCATAGGATTGGGGAGAGTATTTTATTGTAATCCACGAGAATTTCAATATAAGAAATGATTAATTCCTCCTAATTTAACAGGTCTGGCGAGTATCTTTTAGGGTATGGAGGTGCCCTAGGTTAATAAAGGTGTTGACGTTCTTATAAATGTTTAGCTTCAAGCGATAAAGCGTGAAATTCATATTTGTGAAGAAGCAGCGTAGGCGTGAAACCCCAGAAAAGTCAATCTTGCTATTATTATATCTTAATTTAAACTTTAAATGCAATACAAATTAGAAATTACTGACAGAATTATGTCACATAATACCCGTAATCCGCATGACGCATTTTTGTGTTTGTTGTATTGATCAAAAGCAGAGAAGACGCAATATTAATTTTGCAAGTGCCTTGGACTGCACTCTCAAAATTATAAAATGTGAGACAAATAAAAACGATATTTTAAACAGCTGTCAAGATACTGAAACCGACTTAACAAAATTTATCTGGCTACCAGCCAATACATAGCACCTAGCACCACTCTGCCTAGGAATTTGTAGAAAAGAGGTGGGAATTTGTAGAAAGGAGGTGATAAGGCTGTATACTACATTACTTAAATGATTGTTTGCTCAGTTGGCTGGAACGTATATAGCATATTAGGCTACTTTAACCCTGAATTCCTAACAATTAAGCCCTGGATAGTGCGCACAGAGCAACCATCGGTGAGTGGCTTTAGTTTCCACTCATCACTAAAGCCATATCCCCAAACGGCAACACCTTCAGTGTTGACTTTCGATAGGATACTCTCTAGCAAGCATTCATCAGGGAGTTGTGCCTCCTGCGAATTTCCGGAGGATATACAAAGCAGAAAGAAAAATGTGGAATTTTGCCATGTTGTTTGGCCACTCCCAACTGATAAACTATTAGGGTGCATGATATCGATGATCAGCTAATTGCCTGACCTTCTGCTGATAACTGACCTTTGCACCTTATCCTTGGCGGTGCAGGTCTTCTTTTCTTCTGAAGATCCATTGAGCTGCGCGGATGATATAACTGATGTGGTACGTGAAGCAGTGGATTACTTTATCCCTTTTCTGACATCTCTGTTGGTGGTAAAGCTCGGCCTTGGCTTAACGTCGAATGCGCTTAGGCAGAAAAGCGCAATCACTCGGTATATTTATCTTTGATAGATGCTCGAGATCGTAAAGTTCCGGATGTCAATTCGAAAAAGAAAGCCTTTAACCTCGCCGCCAAATCCTACAAAAAGGCATTACAGAAGGTCAGTCCTAACTGCATCCAACATACCGGTGCAAAATGCTCTGCCTAACCGTCTAGCAGTAGAGCTTTTTGGTCTCTTGCCAAAGCGGTTGAGACTAACTTCTGTCGGTCTACACTGCCTGCATGGGTAAAACGCGATGACTTCCTGGCTCTTACGACTAAAGATAAGGCTGACAACCACCACAAATACCTCACTGCTATACCTCTATGTCAGAGATCCGCATCACCAACAAGGAGATTCTGAATGCCTTATGGTATCTAGACGTGAATAAATCAGTGATCCTGATGGAATTCCGGCGATTCTTAAAGATCATTAGTGACCCATATCCGGTCAAAATCAATCTGCAAAAACTTGAGCACAGCCATATAAAAAAATATCCTTTAATGTTTTATACAAACATTTGAGGGAGCATAAAGTAAGTATTATTATAAAAACTTTTTCTATGGCATTTTGAAGCATTTTACTATGGAAAAACTTGTTCCGTAATAACTTACTTAATAATAGTCATATCCAACACGCTACAAAAACTAAATCGAAAAAGTTTTTTTCAATTTTTTTTATTTTGAAATATATGTTTAGTGAATAAATGAATTAAACCATTACATGGACATTAAAGACGTAGCACCATAAATTTGTGAAGTTGCGGGTGCAGTTTTTGTCCTCTCTTTGCCCCAACCTGACGTCAAACTCCGCTGAGTAATAAATCGTTGACCGTTTGAACGTTTAGTTTTTGAGAAAACGGTAATTTTTGAAGGGTATTTATAGCAGTGCAGATATTAGAACTATCTAGCATTAAAAGTTTTATAAAAATGTAAACGTAAAGATCATAATTATATGCGAAGTGAAACGAGGGCGTACTGAGAGCGATTACTAGTTAGTTTGTCAGTTTATGTTCTTCCGGAGTAGGCTTACTACAACGTGTCGGGTGGCGTTAAACATAGTTTAATATAAAATAAAGAAATATAGAAATGGTGTTATCAACTGAGATTTCGGAAAATTTAACTAAGTATAAACCTTAACTATAAGTATAATGAGGCCGTCTGTTTTTAGAATTCCGTACATCCCTTGAAAATTCGGAATCCTTATAATGCTATAATGATCTGAAATATTTGACGTGCCCAGTTCAGTATTGAAACCAGTAAAATAGTCCAGAAATGTTGTCAATTTCCGATAGAAAATTAAACATTTTCGAACTGAAATTTTTACAGGTTGTAGTATTTACAATACTTACATGTTTTTATATCTAGTATTTTGGCACTCGCATAGTTTGTAACTCTTATAGTACTCCTTTGGTTAACTTCTTTTATAATTTCCTGTATCTTTTATCCATTTATTCTGTAATTTTTTTATGTATTTTATTAGGTTTCATGTTTTATTATTGTTGTCAAATATTTGACAAACGTCCTAAATTGTTGTCATCATGATTACTTTTATTTTTAAATTGTGTAATTTCTATCCTCTTTGGTAATATTATTTATTAGGTTGAATAGTAATTTTAAATTCGTAAATAGAACATAATAAGAAGATCATTCCAGAAGATTCGACATATAAAAGGCGAGCTGTGACGACACGGACAGTCTCTAGCGTGTTGGTAACAACACTGGTAATTTGAACAGTCTCTCGCGTGTTGGTCACAACACTGGTAATTTGAAGCAGTTTCTCGCGTGTGGGTCGCAAGTCTTGGATCTCTACACTACCAGTCTCTATCAGTCTCTCTCGCGTGTGAGTCGCAACTCTTGGATCTCGATGCTGACAGTCTCTCACGTGTGGGTCACAACAGTGATAACTTGAAGGAGTCTCTCTCGCGTGTGGGTCGCAACTCTTGGATATCGACACGAACAGTCTCACGAGTGAAGTTACAATTACGATACGGAGCAGTCTCTCTCGCGTGTGGGTCACAACAGTGGTTACTTGAAGGAGTCTCATGCTGAATGCTCATACTTCGTGCGCCCTAACGCACGCCTGGTTAAGGCGGTCTCCGTGCGCTGAACGCCGGGGACTCCGATCGTCTCGTGCGCCGTAAACGCACGCTCCAGTCGCCGAGGTCTCCGTGCGCTGAACGCCGGGGACTCCGATCGTCTCGTGCGCCCTAAACGCACGCTCCAGTCGCCGAGGTCTCCGTGCGCTGCACGCCAGGGAAGCGACGGGCCTACCTTCTTACTTACAAGTGACCTTCTTTTTAGTTTCTTAATCTTGTAACTCCTGTATTTTAGTCATTGTAACCGCCAGGAATTCTTAAATTCATTATATCTTCTAAATTTCTTTGATCTTTTACTATAACATTACAAGCTACATACATAAATTAAATGCAATTTTTTTCTTAATATACTGAATTAAACTCGGTACACACATAGGTATGAATTTGTGACGCAATTAGGAATGTATACTATTATGCATTCTGATTTTGGAAATTAATTTCGGATGGCTATTAGGAACATTTAAAAGATTCATTTGTTGAAAAGACTTGTTATATCTAATTTCATATCATCATATCATTCATGTCGTACGTGTACATATTTTTTTATTTTATTTTATATTATGCGTACCACGAACAAGGAAAAGTTATTGTTAAAGTGTAATTTAAAATATATTAAAGAAGGTGCATGAATATTTATCATTTTCCTGACCTGAGTATGTTGCTGTAAACATTTCAGATCGAAAAGGTTTAATTTTCTGTCGGAAATTGACAACATTTCTGGACACATTTACTGGTCTTAATACTGAACTGGGCGTGTCTGATTCGGTCTTGACCGTTTTCTTATATTTCTGACTATAAAATATGAAGTATATGAATTCTATTTGTCAATAGCTTATAACTTCTAACAGCCTTGGTCTCAAGAGTACTATACGATGGCCGTGGAGTACGAAGATAAATATGGCTCTCTCAGACTTAAGCTGCGATTTCATAAAATCGATCCCGTAAAACTCATCGCAGTTGAAAAATGTTCAGTGTTAAAACTCATTATGTTGTACCTTGTGTTGCAGCAACGTTCACCAATGTCCTCAGCTCGACAACTGCTTTGTGAATGCCATACAAAATGGCGGATGCCAGTTTTTATAACATCAGAAATTAATGAATACTCAATTGTTTACATTACAACTTAATTACCATTCTGCTATCTAAATTATTATTATAGTAGATTATACTTAATTTTAAATATCTTAGGTTTCCTCAAGATGTTTGCCTTTAAAAAACCTTGAAAGTTTAGTTGAAAGATAGTTTAAAAAATTAGTTCAAACCACAAGATTCTCTTTATTACGGCTTTTATGTTTTGAGTTAATTGAGCACCTCTCTTTAAATATTAGTTCAAAGGTAGAAAACTAAATCAAACTATAAGCTACATTATATTATAGGGGTTTGTGTGCACCGTTATGTATAACTAGATATGTCTATGGGACGGTGCATGATGTACATTTATCGAAAAAGACAATCGTTTAATTAGAAAGTAGTATCAATCCAGTTACAGCGATACACTATAATGAGTATGTACTCCTACTCATACTCATGTGAGCATGATGATAACACACACATATATTTATATATATACACATAACATAGTACATAAAAAATATATTTCTTTGTTTATAACCTGTATTAAAGTTTGATAGATATATATGTCTCTTACATAATTAAATAATGTTAACAAACTGAAACCAATACTTTCAAAATAATAAATAAAAAAGAAATGTATTGATATACAGCGGTAAATAAATGTCTTAATTTATTTACAAAATTTTTTACTTATGTTTCAACAATGCGTAAACTTAAAATAAAATAACATATGTATATATAGATGTAAATTAAATAAAGCAATCGTGATTTCATTGTATTATTAATGAGACTTATCCCACAAGTGCGTTAAAACTAAGCATGATGAATGTGAGTTTACATATATCATTATGGGAACCGCAGGTTACCACCATAACTCGTATGAGTAAACACGTTGAAAGCTTAAAGTATCCACGTAACTGGGACATGTATAAAAAACAACGCAAATGAAAAAGGTTTCACATAATATATCTACGTCTATATGACAAACTAGCGGCCGACCCCGACGTGTTTGTGGAGGATATATTGCCTATGTCAATTCAGAATAATATACTTCTCTTACAAATGCTAAAATGATGCAATGGTTCCGGAGATTACTCTCCGCATTCTCAAAAATTCACAATGTTCACAATCTCTTTTTTTATAATATTAGTGTACATTTTCATTATTCTAAACTATTTTTTTTTACCAACTTTAATTAAGGTGGAGGTCCTATATTCGGGTGTATGTATTTTTTATGCTTTCCCACCAACAACTCTGTTGTTTATAAAACGATGTTAGTGTTAGCTTGATAAAATTTATATTAAAAAGTAAGTTGTTTATTCTCCTAAATAAATTCAATCGTTACGAAAGTGGTAAGCATGTTATACAATTTATTGTTCAATCTAACAGGAAATGTACTAATGTTAACTTTAGATTTTTCCTTCCGGTAGTTTAGTGAGAAAATGTCGTCAAGAGTCAGTTGAGTGTTTGTATCATTTTTACATTTTTATGTTCGATACAATATGGAGTCAGTCGTCTGTTAGCTACGAAGCGAACTGGACGTTGGCAAAGCTTGTAAAGATTAATAACGATTGCGAAATTAAGTAAGTTGATGATGAAGAAGTATTGTTTTTTAAAATAAACCCTGGAACCAGTAAAGAATTTATCATTAGTATTTCTTTTTTAGTGTGTAGAGGATGGCTTGAAGTTAGTCCCTTTTAAATACAGCTAGGATCTGATGATTGGCTCTGAAGATAAACAACGATAAGCAATATTTCAGCCGTGTTCATATACTGCGTATACAGCATATTTGCTGTGATAATATTAACAATGAAAAACTTGTCCATCATTGACCATCTTACAGTCTGATGATATGTCTTGAAAGCATAAATGCAACTCCTGTTTGCTTTTGGTCATTATTGAAGTGTTTGCGTTTAGGAGTCAACACATAATGTTAAACCGGTTATGAAAGCAATCGTTATTATTATTAACGTTATTATTATTATTTATTAATCGTTATTAGGGCTTACTACTTCTTGTACTAATATTATAAAGAGGAAACCTTTGTATTTTTGTATGCTTGTAACGAATAAACTCAAAAACTACTGAACCTATTTTAAAAATTCTTTCACCATTAGAATGCTACATTATCCCTGAATAACATAGGCTATATTTATTACTAGAAAAAATAAGGGACCTTTGCTAAAACTTCAGTAACGTGAACCAAGGTGTAAAAAAAATTGCTTAAAAATTTCTTTCATCGCATACGCTGCGGAAAATATTGATGATAGAACATATCAATATCTACAAATAACTTCGCAATACTACTATATGTCCAACTATTGTAGTTAGGCCACTATAACCACTTTTTACATTTTCAAAGCTGACCAAAATCAGACCATGATAACTATACCTTCGTATTAATTCTTATCCAAATAAATCATTTCATATTTAAAACTGTTTCAACACCCATACATAACTTTTTGAATTACTCAAATCGGACAATCCGTTGTTCCAGTATGGCCCCACGCAAAGCGGCCGTAGCGTAGACCGGCGGACAAGGCGACGAGGGAGGGGGTACGAAGTGCGAGGTGGGCACATCTATGAAATACATAGTTGCACGGTCGGCTCCTTACGAAGCGGGCATATGCAACATTGAATATGTGCTTTAAAAATAAAAGTACAACCGTGCAAAGCCGGGGCGAGCCGCTAGTAAAATAAAAATGGACTGGTTAGTGAAGCTATTACATCTCCTCTCTTCTTTTCTTTTTCTTAAGATTATTCAGATACACAGATTACAAGCATAGAATGTACTGTAAATATAGTTTTTTACATTCATATTCACTTACGCCATATATTGAGTCAGACTCCTTATATTGTGAGTGTCATGAATGTTACAAATGAGAAATTTAATATTTTTGTATGTCACATAAATATCTGCCCCGGCCGGGAAACAAATCTGTTGCCTATTTCGCGGTAGGCAAAGTCATTACGGAGTGGTCTATATTTTTTAGATGTTCGTTACTAGGTATTACTGGGTGCTCACGGGCTACTTTATCGACGGTAAGTGCCCTGCAGGGATGATGAAGTAACTGATAGAGCCCCTGGGACACGCCCGTTTGTCATAGAACAGAAAAGACGCCGTAGCGTTCGTCTAAAAATCCGATCAATGTAAGATCCCATATTATCTACAACCATTTCACACAGAAGCCTGGTATTTCTTGAACATTAGCCCCCAATGACACAAAGATATCACTTGATAGACACTGATTGGTGTAAGAATATTACAATTTTTTAATAATATATATGTTGTTAGCAGCAAAGTGACGTCACATCCGTTAAGAGGAGGGGATGGCGGAGAGTCGACGCCAAGCACATATATAAGACGATGAGCGCTCGTCTGGGGATACATACACTTCCGTTTCTGCTCCCGTAGCAGACGGACCTCTCCGACATACTCTTGAGTAAGTCATCTCATTTTCGACTGCATTATTGTGTCGTCGATA
>PDGT01000147.1:325001-343607 GCA_003671415.1 Megathymus violae | reverse complement strand
GGCGTTGGGTAAAAAATAACCGTGTGTTCGTCGCTTTTATAGCGAGCAAGTGTCGAGTTACACCAGTTAAACCTATATCTGTTCCACGATTAGAACTACAGGCGGCATTATTAGCCGCGCGATTAGCCGACACAGTAAAACGCGAGCATAAGATACAACCGAAAGAAAGTTTCCTTTGGAGTGACTCGACCACAGTTTTACACTGGATACGTAACGATGCAAGAAGTTACAAAGCCTTTGTAGCTCACCGCTTGGGTGAAATAGATGAGCTTACACGAATTAACGAATGGAAATACGTGCCTACAAAATTGAACGTTGCAGACTTAGCGACACGCGAATCATATGACGTGTCCGTTCTGCAAGGCGAATGGTTAAATGGTCCTAAATTTCTGTATAATAACAGAACGGGGTGGCCAAAGGATAAGTTAATGCCAGAAGTGAATAAGTCTCATTTAGAAATTGTAGCAACCATACAAATTAAATCAGAAGGCTTACCTGTACCGGATTGTACTAGATTCTCATCATGGTTGCGTCTGCAACGCGCCACCGCCGCTGTACTTATTTTCATTAATAAGTGCAGGAAATATAACTGCGACAATAAGGTTGTTCTCATGGAGCGGGCTGAACGGTTACTAATTAAACAGGCACAAGTTGAGTCATTCAATAAAGAGTTGACCGCAATCAAAGCAGGACAAAAAATAAGCTCAAAAAGTAAACTACTTACCTTATCTCCATTCCTCGACGAACACGGGATTCTGCGGGCGAATGGTCGTATTAATATCGCTGCTGAAATAGACATGGAAACGAAAAAACCTATAATATTAGATGGCCACCATTGTTTGTCAAAATTAATAGTACGACATTACCATGTCAAGGCTGCACACGGAAACTGTTATTAATGAGCTGAAACAAAAATATTGGGTAATTAAATTGAGACCTACTGTGAAATACGTAGCATCAAGGTGTATGTTCTGCCGAATACGTAAAACTAAACTTCAAATACCTAGAATGGGCGACTTACCTTCCGCGAGACTAGCACACCATGTTCGACCATTTACATACTGTGGAATAGACTTGTTTGGACCATTTGAAGTCACAGTTGGAAGGCGGCATGAAAGGCGTTATGGCGTTTTATTCACTTGTTTAACCGTTCGGGCAATCCACATAGAACTAGTACATTCCTTAACGACGGATTCGCTAATACTGGCTCTCAGACGTATGGCTGCAAGACGAGGGTGGCCGATTCACATCTATTCCGATAATGGAACTAATTTAAGAGGAGCAGAAACAGAGTTACGAAGATCGATTCAGGATCTCGATCAAGAAACTTTACAAAACGTAGCCGTAAATAATAATACTAACTGGACGTTTATACCACCTGCAAGCCCACACTGGGGTGGGGCATGGGAGCGCCTCATTCGAAGCGTCAAAGATGCCTTAAGAGTAATATTTAAGGAACGTGCGCCTAGAGAGGAAGCCTTCAACACTTTGATGGCCGAGATAGAGAACATGGTTAATAGCCGACCGCTGACACATGTCTCGGTTGAGCCAGGAAGCGAAGAGACTCTCACCCCTAATCATTTTCTGCTCGGTACGTCGTCTAACTTACCTGGTATAGGAATATTTGATGATTCTGAATTCTATCTTCAGCGACAATGGCGTATTTCACTAGCGGACTAGCGGACATGTTTTGGAAGCGTTGGGTCAAAGAAGTTTTGCCTGATATGATACTACGACAGAAGTGGCAGGCGGAGCACAAATCTTTAGAAGTGGGTGATCTAGTAGTCGTGTTGGACCCGGATGGGCCACGTAATATATGGCCTCGGGGAATTATTCAAAAGGTATTTCCAGGCAAAGATGGCAGAGTAAGAATGGTTGAGGTTAAAACAAGGACAGGGCCACTAAAAAGGTCAGCAACGCGCGTCGCTAAAATACCTTTGATAGATGAGTGACGATAAAGCGTCACTAGGGTGGGACTTGTAGGCGACGCAAAACACTAATATTAAGACACTTATAGTATCACGATGGCAACACTAATAGCGGCGCGCGCGCACGGTAAAAAAGTTAAATTTAAATTCAAAATAGGCGGGTATAATTTTTTAGTCCGTTTTCGAATGCGACTACCGTGCGAGCGCGCTCCTACATTTTCCCAAGTTTTCTGTTTTTTACTGTTTTTTTGTGCATTGTGTTGTACCAATATACCGTACTGTAAATATCAAACAGTCTTTTAACTGCGTTTTTACCTCAGACCTTTACAGACGGCTTCTTTTTGTGTGACACCCCCTTGCTGGTCAAAAGTCGAGCAACGGTTTCGGTATGATACCTGGAAATTGTGACGGTATTTTTACATGGTGAAAAGTATTTTATTTCAAATTCAAAATCATTTAATTATATAGGCATTCTGTAAATGCACACACAAACACTTATGCACGTCATTTTTTGCTTCCATTACCGTTTCGAAAAGGTGCTTTAATATTGAGGAGAAGAAACAACGAAAGAATCTCCTTAGCACATCTTTTAAAACAAGACATGAAAATTAAAGTTTAAACCTGCGCGGAACCGGTTTGGACATTACTCCAGGCGTCCTTGTCATTAATAACGACCTTGTCATGTCATACATAATTAAATCTGATTTAGTATTTATGGTCCTCAACCCAAAATCCACTTTATTATGTTATCACTTGCAATAAAGATGACTTATAATTAACTAGTTCTATTTTGGCAGATACGTCATTGTGTAGGTGTTCTGAGTTGAGCTCACAAAGTCCAGTATTTTGGAGCCAAATATTATCGACAATAGTATTATTCTATGTCGCTGCTCTAGGCGGGCTGTAAAAATCCATTCGTGAATAATTATATTATCCCACAGTGTTAAACACGGAGTCGTTGAAGAAGCGGATCCTTTAAAGATAACTTTATCGGTCGCGGCTACTAGTTACTTCCTTGCCGTACAAAACTTAGCTTGGCCTAGTTTACCTACGCTACTGATTCAAATTCAAATTCAAAATCATTTAATCATATAGGTATTTAGTAAATACACTTATGAACGTCATTTTTTGCTTCTACCACCGTTTCTAAAAGGTGCTTTAAGAATGATAGTCGTCCAATTATTCTGAAAGTTAATTCAGAGCAGTGCAGTTTTTTTAATTAACTATATCAGGTAACTTTTGTTCTCTCCTGTGAACTCGTAGTAAGTGTCTGTGACATCAATCGCGGTTGTGAAGCAGCTCGCGCATGTGTCTTACTAGTCTCCATGACCATTGGGGCACGAATCTTTGCTTGCAATTGTCGAGTCTTGAAGCGCGCTGTGCTATTTCAGTACGGATAGTAATCTGTAGGCCACTAGGCGGGGTTAGTGGCCACCTTAAGACCCGGAAGTTCTATTGCCACTCGAAGGCCTCCGACGTGACTTAACGACACCTGTCTAACGATGACGACCGGAACCTGTTGGAGTATGATTCTGACAGATAATATTTGTAGGTCAGTATACTGTACATATCCGGCCAGCGATCTCTGCGCTCGCTCGCTCATTATCGCTGGCAGGACGGTCTACGACGAAGCGGGCGCGGTGCGGCGGCGAAGCGGCGACCGAATGAGAAGCTATCGTCGACCTAATTACTCTCGTCTTGGATTTATTGATTCCGGATCCCTCTTTTTTTTGTGGTAGTAGCGGCTTTGTCAATATGATAAGGACGTTCCTTTGCGCCGCTTTTACCGTGCTATTGCCCGAGATGGATGAACTGAGAGGCCCCTGCCGACCTAATTACTCTTGTCCGACTTTGGACTACGGTTTTTCTTTACATCCGGCTGGGATTTATTGATTCCTCATTCCTTTTTTAACACAAGCTTTGTCAGTACGATAAAGATGTCCGTCTACTTTTACTATTTATAGCGTGTCAGTCCCGTCTTGAAATTTCTGAAATTTTGTAAAGGCTGAACAGGTTGTTAATATTCGTGAGATAGTTTGAGGGTTTGAGTCTATTTAAACATTAAGTTATACTTAACACAGTAATTTTTTGGTTTCTACTATTGTTTTAAATTTCGAAATGATTTACTATGAGGACAAGAAGCGAGGAAAGCAACTCCTTACCAAATAGTTTACATCGAAGAATCACGATAATCACGGACAATGATTCTAACTTGTACGAAACCACCGCTTTTATTTGCCAGGCGTCTCTGTTATCAATGTATTATTCTATACTTTATTAGTCTTTACTAACAAGCTGTATTTTCACTTATCGCCTAAAAATTCAAATAAGTAAATCATGCATTGACTTTGGAAAGTTATTGGAAATACGTACACCGAGTCCCCTAAGAATTCGTTTTACCTTACGCAGGCGATACTAAGAGGTAACAAAATTATGTCTTTTCCTGTTTGATAAAATAATGTATCAGTCTTCTGTTAGTATTCAGAGTATTTATATGTATCGTAATTTGTAATACCATGCACGTGATGCATATATAAAGATGAACTTTATAATTAACCGCCGGCGGCCTTCGATTGAATTGTAACACCAACGAAACAGGTTGTTTACAGAAACATTCCGAACGCTCTGCGAATAAATAATGAACAGAGGAGCAATAAAGAAAGCCGCAGTACCGAGCTCACAGTTCTATTTCAAGGAGAAATTTTCTCTGGAATTTAATATGTTGATATTATTCCTTCTTTGCAAATCGTCGGATGTGTCCGCAGCGAGTATTTATTTATTTGAATGAATTAGTACGGATCACCATTGTTTGTTTTTCGTGTTATTATCCACGTTAATAGGTTTGATAAAAATATTTATGATGATGGGAGAAAATCTCGATACCGCTCGTTATAATTAGCAAGCTTCATAGAAGCCTACGAATTTGTGATAATCGAGCTCATCCTTTAAACCTTCCAGTTACCATTGAAACAGTAGGGTGAAGTACACTCTAGGCCTCCTCAATTATATAAATTAATAGTAGAAACTATAAATTAATAGTAGAAACTTGTCAGACGGCAAGAAGGCAAGGCGAGTTATATGCAATCGAGCCGTCTTTGTAGTCGTTTGGGCAGGATCTTAGTATACAAACTGGAAGCGGGGCCGCTGTCCTCTGGGACGGACGGGCGAGCTTTCGCGTTGGTGTTAAAAATTTATTACTGGTGTCCATACCGGAGCGGGGGGGAGACTTGTTTTCCCTATCGTTCCTCAAAAAGGATGTATTCTTGACAACAGTCGCTCATTGCAAAGGGAGATCTCCCACCACGCTCGGTGATCATGCGTCCAAAATCATAAAAAACAACATTTAAAAAACAAACCTCTGTTGACTGTGTTCGTATGGGAGCACAAATTAATTGTAAGAGGCGTTTTATTATATAATGTGTGGAGGAGTTGTCGATTTAGAATCAGTATTGTGGAGATCGAGCCGATACTATATCATCGTGACGTATGCGGTTTCATTCAGTAAACGAGGGCTTTATTTCGCAAAGCGAAGCGACGGCATGCTGCTAGTTAAAAATAATTGTTATTTTTATAATGAAAAAACATATATTATTTATAATTTTCATCACAATTCTTTTTTTACCTAATTACTCTGAAACGTTGTGCATTTATTAAATTAATATCCTTATAATATATAGCGAAAGGAATTTCGCCTCTCGTTTTTCGAATTTTAACTTAGACTTCGGTTGGATTAGTAGAGCGGTTACTCGTCTTCGTATACTCTAATTTAGGAGTGAAGGGAGCTAGGTACGCCTATAATATATATGTAATTCTGTACTTCACCTTCACCCAACAGCGCGGACGTCACGCGGCCCAGCCCCGGCTGACTCCGATGTCGACGCTGCTAACGTTACACCTATGGCACCATAAATCAAGCCCGTAAAATGGAAATTGTGGAATAAAATAATTTGGCGCACGTCGCCGCCCGCCGCCGCCCGCCGCCGCCCGGTGGTACGTGCCATATCGGCTTTTAGTGAAAAGTGCGAAGCTTCGCTCGGCGCTGGAGCGGTTTGCTCATGTGATTTGTTCGAGAATTCGATAACCTTAGTCGGTTCGATATCGGATTTGTTCAATTTTTAAGAATTGAAGTGTACTAGGTCGCGACACGTCGAAGTGGCGCAGAGCTATATATAATTTGGTTTCACTCTATTTATGTCTCAATGTGGAGTCTTGTTTTCCCGTTTTCTTTTACAGAAACTTTATCAGTTAGCAGAACTGTTATCGGAAATCTGAACGATTACGTACAAAATACCTAAATGATTTTCATTTAAATTGGAGTCAAAATACTCACAACCTTAAAAAAAAATAAAGTAGAACGGTAAATTTTTTGTGACATGAAAGATGAAAGATAAAACATAAACAGTTCATTTTACGAGCACGATGGATTACATTTAATAATTACACGAAAGACACCACACAGAAGAGAAATATCAGAATGGGTAAGGCGCAGACAGCCCAGCCTCTGTTCGCAATGGCAACATTGTAGTTGATTGTAGTTTAGCGCTTGGAATCCAAAGCGTCTCGGTTCGCATCCGTGTATGTTTATGTGAAGTATATTTAAGATGACGTTGGGATGTAAAAAATGCTACAGAGCTAACTTAACAATCACGATAATGAAATAGACAACATAGCAAATTATATCAGGTGAAAGATATTGTGATGACTGATTTTATAATTTAGTTACAGCCACAATGATTGAGCTACATTATCATAGGCAAACTTTCTGGGTTGACCGAAGATTGCCCGCGAAGTACGGATGGTCTTAATATACTTATGTCAGGAGTGGTCGATCAAATACTATTGAAACACGAACCATAAGCTTCTAGTTATATTTATTGTATATATTTGCGGAATGAAAATTCAAGAACATATTATTATTATTTGAACTTCCCTTTATGCGTCACTATATGTAGGTGTGAGTGAATGTCATACCTTATGTCGCAACCAATCATCAGTTTGTTGACATGACACACTTTTTAAATTACTTAACCGAACCCACCGCGACGCGATGCAGCCGAGTCAACCTTTATGGAATCCCTTTAGCTGGTTCGTAATTTCATTGCTTCTTTTCGGCGAGTAAAAACAGTTAGGATGTTGGTCTCTCTGTAAATCTCTCGGTGGGTCTGTCAAACGGGTGCTGCCCTGTTCATGCCACTTTGTAACGTTAAAATTAAAGATGTAGATATTTTAAGAAGATTTAATGTATTTAAGACTTCCTGGCGGTTACAATGACTAAAATACAGTAGTTACAAGATTAAGAAACTAAAGAGAAGGTCACTTGTAAGTAAGAAGGTAAGCCCGTCGCTTCTTTGGCGGGCAGCGCATGAAGACCTCGGCGACTGGAGCGTGCGTTTAGGGCGCACGAGACTACCGGAGTCCCCGGCGTTCAGCGCACGGAGACCTCGGCGACTGGAGCGTGCGTTAAGGCGCACGAAGTATGTAGATCAGCATGAGACTCCTTCAAGTTATCACTGTTGTGACCCACACGTGAGAGACTGTCAGCGTCGAGATCCAAGAGTTGCGACTCACACGCGAGAGAGACTGATAGAGACTGGTAGTGTAGAGATCCAAGACTTGCGACCCACACGCGAGAAAACGTGTTGTGACCAACACGCGAGAGACTGAGAGAGCGATCATGTCAGAGAGTCCGATAGAGAGTGTTCATGTCGTCACAACTCGCCTTTTATAAGTCGAATCTTCTGGAATAATTCTCTTATTATATTCTATTTATGAATTTAAAATTTATATTCAGCCTAATAAAGAACGTTAACAAAAAGGATAAAAATTATACAGATTGAAAATAAAAGTAATGATGACAATAATTTAGGACGTTTGTCAAATATTTGACAACAATAACAAAACATTTAACTTATAAAATATATAAAGAAATTACAGAATAAATGGATAAAAGATACAGGAAATTATAAAAGAAGTTAACCAAAGGAGTACTATAAGAGTTACAAACTATGCGAGTGCCAAAATACTAGATATAAAAACATGTAAGTATTGTAAATACTACAACTTCAAACTATTAAATCCTCGTCGGAGGGATTCCGCCTGTTGGAAGCCCAGCGAGAACAGATGAGCGATCCGAGACGAGGGTGCCACGGGTGTTCTTGAGATAATTCCTGTTCAATGGCGAGTGGTCTAAACTCTGCGATCTAAACCATGCCGCTGAGGAGTAACGACTGCATATGCCATCCTGCAGGGAGACCAGGGGGCGTATCCTGTAGTGAGTAGTAGTAGTCGGTGTTGTCAGACAGCCATGGGATCGCCACTTTCAACGCATAGTTGAAAGCGTTGGGCAAAGAGAGGGCGATCGAGATGCTATCTTTCTTGTCTGATTTTGTATTTTAGATCCATAATACTTGCCGACGAATGTTATTTTACTTCATTCTAAAAACATACCCCTTGCAGGTATGAAAATTGTTAACTGCACATGTGCGTACCGTGCGTAGTTGATCTTTCGTTTGAAAGATATGATGAGATGAGATGAGATGATTTAGATTTATCTATAATGAGTTAGATTTTATTTTGCGTTGTTCGTGTCTATTGCTGAATAAATTCGGAATAATACGCGGATAAAAACTTATGACTCAAAAGGTATTTAGCAACAAACTTTAATTCGATTTGGAGTTTTTATACAATTATAAGCGTGCTCCGTCCAAGTTGGTCGGTCGGGTTTCACATGGAACTGACATAAATACAAATTGAGTTTAAAAAAATAAAATTTACGCGACGATTGTTTTTTTTTATCGTCATGCTAATAATGGTAGTGGTGAGCCACCTGTTTCTATCTCGTTATATTAAAATAGATATGTTTAATAATTAATAATAAGATCGTATAGCTTAGTTCTAAATAAATTAGAAAGTCTTTTATAATGAATTTGATTAAACAATATTATCGAGTGCAATTGCGCAGCGAAGGGCGCGTATTACATTTGGCGTAATTGAATACTTTAATACGTAACGCTAAAAGAATTCATTGTTCAGTGGGTGTGGGGTGGTCGGTGGTCGGTGGTCGGTGGTGGGTGACGGAGCCGAGCCTGCTGCGCACTCCGCGAGGTCTGCGATTCAGTAACGGATCGGACTTCGGAGCCGCAGCTGGTCCCCGATGTATAAGCGCGACGTTCCATCATGTTGTACTTACCGTCTTGCTGAAGGACGAGACGGGTTCCGTGTCAGCCTTCAGGTTTAGTTATACGGAGTTGATTTGCCCTTTTACTTTACGTATGCCTTTGTCGATTTTTTTGTATACAGTTGAAATTGATACGTTCAATGTTTCTAATAAAATCCCATGTATGAATGAATGAATTTATTTTATTCCAATATGCGCCAATTAGATGTTACAAAAATATATTTAGTTTTCTGCATACTCTGCCGGTGCAACCAGAGTACACATATATTTAAAAATTTATAAAAGTAATAATAAATAAATCGTACATACCATTTAAACTTAAATTGTATTACGGTGTAATCCTTCTCATTTTGTGAATAATATTTTAAATTCAAATAAAAATGAAGAATATCAAGTTATTTATAGAAAAATACATAATACGTAGTTTATAAAAACTTATCGCTAAAATATTCCTTAATATTGTGTGGTCTTCATTAATTTTTTAACAGTGACTTTACTATATTTTTCAGGTAAATGGTCACAATCACCACCGTGTAATATTTACCGTTTGGATCGTGTTGGTGTTTGTTTCGGCAGCCGCAGTTTATTTTTGTGTCTGCATCTGTTAAGACCGAGCTCATAATAATTGTCGCCCAAATAACTGTCTAATTATCATATTAAACAAACTTATATTGTAAATAAACGTACGAGGTAGGGACGACATATTAAAATCTTCAAAATATATTTACAGCTATCAAGCGGCTCTAATCCAAATATAGATCAACAACGATAGATAAAAACGATGCACCGTTTTTGAAATTTGAAACCTACGTTTATTGTTATCGTATTTCCCATAAGCACTAAGCGATACTGAAAGACCGCAGCAACATGGCCGGCATATGGTGTTGGGGATGCTTTTATGGACACTGTTCGATGTAAACATTGTAGTGCATATATGAAGATATGGTTTTTTAAATTGTAATTATATGCAAATTTTAAACACACACCACATTTTAGATAATAAATACTTAATAATAAATAGTGCAGAGACAACATTTTTATATTATATTAGATATTTTGCTATCAATATATTGAAATTGTAATGTTTTAATTTTTTAATATTGATTTTCAAGTCATTGTCACAGGGTCAGGAATTTTTGAGATGTGTTGTCAAAACATGTTCGTATGATGTACTCATCACTCGGATGACGAGAGGCTAGAGGCCGCAGTTTCAAACTCGGGCTTCTAGCTCGGTCTAACTACTTACCGGAATGAGTTCTCAAGAGTTCAAGGCATTTTTGAAAAATTAGATGAGGACAACCCGAAGTTAGGAACCGACTTGAAGATCGACGTTACAACCACTAGACCATCACTGCTTATGCAACCGACGTGTTACGGTATGTCACTGGCGTCCAGTGGAAATTATTATAGGTGTATAAAAAAATATTACAAATATTATATATTACGGTTGTTTAAATATTACAAAGGTCATCAGAGTAGCGATAAAGTCATAAAGAGAAAACGAAGCGCGATTGTTTGAAACGATTTTATTATTGGTGAAGATAAAACAACAGGTTTTTGTTGTTCGTTATCACCGCCCGTAAGTGTCTTACGGCCGGGCTCGACTCTTACACGCTGGTGAAGGTTGTAACTCACCACGTCGCGTACGGCGCCCACCGTGTCCAGATTACCTGACCTTAGGTAATTTTGCGATCATTATGGAGAGCAATCGGGTGTATTGTTATCTCTACGAGGTAACCCATTAGTGATACGAACATAATTTTGGAAAATCACATCTAAACTAATTCATCGTTTTTATATTATACTAGCAAACGCCCTCGCTTCGCTTCGGAAAAACTACTTCACGCGTAAAGATAGCATCTGCATTTTTCTGGGTTTTTCTCATTCTGTGAATAATAATACATATATTAATTCATAAGTTTTTTATTTATGGACGGATTGCATTGAAACCAGAACAAAATCGGTTAAGCGGTTTATGAGATTAGCGGGAACAAACGCACAGACAAACAGACAGAAATTCTAACAGCTATTGTTTTGGGTTCTATTGCGGTAATAAAGGTCTCTAATAATATTTTTACTCATATATCGTTAGAATTTTATTACTAGTATAGATGATTCATATTAGTGAAGAGTTTGATAAGCTTTATGTTTATTTTTTTATTGTGTTAGGGGTCGAATTTTCTAGATTAAAAACTGGGAAACATATTAATTTATTGCAGTAGCTGCATGAAAAGGCTGCTAACGCGGCACGCGGCGAGAGGAAATTCTCTTCAGGTGGATAAGACAATGTGTTGAGGTTTGAACTCCCACTCGGTATGCACGTGAAGAAAATATACTGTACGTGCAGTGCGGTGCAGTAGTAGCAACGTGTTTAGTAGCAATACAATGGTGTATATTTAAAAGTGTACCAACACTGCAACGCGAATCACAGCTAATACTGAAATATAATAGCAATAAAGTTATTTCGAACTACGTACATACACCGCGCGTCGGAGTTACGAAGTTGCTGAATACTTTAAACTATCGCAGTAAATAACATATTTTGCTATCCCAAATTTTTGCAACAATGTAAGGCGTGACGAAAGAAATATCTGTGGTTCACAATCAATGAAGTCGTATAAATTGAGAGCTGCGAGACGCTCGTTATACGGAGCGCGACGTGTTTTATGTGAAAACTTGGCGAGATCATGCACCGCGGGCGCCCACTGCCACCCACTGCTGTCTCGATATGTGCGTAAAGAAAAGCCAGCGATCGCCGCGTACGGTCCGCCCACGATGTCACGTTGCACCGTACACCTATCGAGCGTTAACCAAGTTTCTAATAAAGATTCAGAATTGTTTATTGTAATTAATCACTATTTCGGTGTGGCAATTTTGAAGACGTCACTCGTAAAGCCAATATTACATACACTCCATACATTCTAATGGGTAATACTAATGGGTATGGACTTAAGTATGTAATAAGTAAAAACAACTTACATAAGAGACCAAGACGAATTGCATCGCGGAAGGTTAATCTGAACATCGTTGAGATTCAACTTCATCTCCACGGGCTACAGCAGATTCCCAGAAATTATTTTGGGCAAAAAGAAGAAGGTTTTCCAAAATGAAGTGATACCTGTGATCCCATATCACTTTAAACATCCACCACCGTCCACGAACTTATAAAAGCCTAAAAAACACGTAAAATTACTAGGGGTCGATTTTTAGACCTAGTCGACCACCAAAATGAGGTTTCGTTTATTTCGACCCCTAGGAAACCGTTTTCGGAATCCAGAGGTCGATATCGACCATTTTGGGAATTCCTGGGCTACAGGACACGTAGGCCACCTACAATCAATGTGTTGGGGAGCCCGCTGACGGATGCCGTCCTGTAACGTAACTCAGGGCAGGCCCATGTCGTAACGTATTCAAGTTTAACGCGCATCGCGTATATGCGTAAACAGTTTGTAGTTAAAACATTTTTACATGATTAGGCGGAAACGACGATGTAAATAGCTTATTACAATTAAATTACGAAAAATCCACGGCATTTCTCCTTAATGGCTCGGAATAAGTGCTTTCGTTAACTGTTACTCTTGTGTGAAGCTACCCTGCGATCGACTACAATAACTATTAAACCAATTGATTGTGCCAACGCTTAAACCGTATTAAGAAAGTTTATGTAGGAACATAACATAATGAAACTGTATCCGATGTCGCAAATGTTCACGGTTGGTGGTGATCACTTACCATCGGGAGACCCGTTTGCTCCTTTGCCTGTTCATGCATAAAAGAGTTCTTGGACAAATTTTATAGTCACATCATTTATCAGGTCCTCCTTTACCTATGCAGTTTGACCTAGTTAGATGTAATTAGTCTAGCCGTCGCTTGTAAACGTTTAATTGACAGGATACACAGCATGATAGAAGAGTTCCTTTTTATGAACTATTTATATTTTAGAAATTAAAGCGTGAGTGCACATAACACTCAGATGTTTCGCTGTAGTCTGTGGTGTGTAGGTTCTGTTACTTCTTAAGAAATCTCTGACGGGATTTAGGCATACACGATTTTTTTTTAAACTAAAAATTGAAATCTCCCATTAAAGGGGAATCGATTAGTGCAACGAAAACAATTTGAAAATAAAGTTATGGTGGATGATATGCTGTTCCCGTTCATACTGTGCCACATCTGGTCCATTATCTGAACGACGTAGCCATCCACGTGTTATTTTAATACAATATCTAACACTCAAGTGTAGTCAAATTGTAATGTTGATCTTCAAAAAACCAAACTTTATTTTGCTTACGAATTTACTGAATTTATCAGACCCATCTGCTCATTTGGTGTCCTGTCACAATCGAGGTGAAGACCGTTTTCGGTGACCCGCTTCAGTGAAACGTGCCAAGTTCCCTCCCTCCCCCTCCCCATGCTCCCGCCCAACGGCATCACGACACGATCACGCGACAGGGCAATTCCTCACATCCGCTTGAAAGATTTAACATTACTGTTATATTTGTCGAAGCGTTACTCGAGCTCCTATAAATCAATCTTTTCAAATCGGTTCCGTTGTTTTTTATTGTACGACGCGTCGGGGTGAGACGACGGACGTTTGAGAAGGGTTCGCCCGTCGATATGATCCGTTCTCAGTACGACGAACTGTAACTCTGTTAGGGCGATATATCCAATTGCTTTATTATTTTTAGTTGCTTTTCTCACTTGGTCGGGTGAAGCGCCGGCCGATTTACTTATTTCCATTTTATTATCGTTACAAGCGAGTATTGCTATACCCGTTATGTTGAGAGCAGTGAGGCCAGATGACTTGTGTCAGAATCATCAATGGAATTAGTGAAGCAAACGGGTTGAGTTGTAGGAAGGAAATATATTAAGGCCTATTATAATGATGGGAGGCACTCGACCGGTACGGTTACTTTCACCACGTGCTTTGGCCATCGATGCATTCACCGATCGACACTACTGCAGCTCGGTGGATACGTTTTAGTTTCCCATTTTTTCAAGTAATATGTCAACATTAACTTCAAAATGAAACCATTAATTAAGCAATTTTAATTTTAATAATTATAAACTTAATTTTAATAATTCTAAATTAAAAAAAAATTATATTTCACAATCAAAAGTAAAAATATATAGTTCCCATCCACAATAGATGGGTGTGAAATTATTTAATAAATTACCTGAAAACATAAAATTACTTAATTAGAATTGACAAAGAAATTATTACAACTTTAAAACAGTTTTTGATTAAAAATACTACTGTAATTTAAACGAATATTTACACACATTATAATAACTTTGTTATAATAATTGATAAATTTAATTGAATTATAGAATAAATCAATCAATCAAGAATGAATCAATTCAAAAAGAAAGAAGAAAAAAAAATATTTACTTCGTTATGAGAAACAATAACCAACGCGGGGTATTATTACAAAAAATGTTATGAAAAACAATAACCAATGCGGTATTATTACAAAAAATGGATGTATCTAGAAATAGATATGACAGTGTGCTCAGTAAAGGACGGCGAACGAAGTCGTTATGTTTTATACGTCCGACGCCGACCAGCAGAACACGCAAGGATTTAAGGGCCGGCTTATTTCACGAACGAGGCGGTCCGTCTCATTCTTCGGAGCAAACTACAGATAGTGTATACTTGTTTTTCAGCACCATATCGATAAAAAACATGAAATATCAACCGCGCGAATGCTTGGAGCGAACCAGTAAATGAATCAGTAAATTTGCTATGAAATATTTATACGTTGTAACAGGCGGGGGGGATAGGGGCAGGTGCTCGTAGGACATCAATGAAACAACGGACAAATATTAAATATTTTATTTGAAAACAAACTTATTCGATTTATGTATTGTATACATATAGTTCCACGTTTCACAGACCCGTTCGGAGCTATCTCTCTATCTCATACTGTTTTTCGTCTACTATAATAAACTTTATTGTAAAACTTTATCTATAATAGATCTTTATATTTACAATTTATTCTATACAAAAATGACCATTAATTTTAATTAATTATTAATTTACAAAGTTACGGGTTAGGTATTGCCTTCGAACAATTGGATGAAGACAACACAAAATACGTCCGTCGTCTTTGACAATGATTGACTAACGGTGGACAATTTAAAGAAATATTTTATGAGGTACTCACGATTAACGTTCATTTTGTTAACATATCTCTTATAATATATACTTTATATGAATACTTTCTATGCCCATATTTATTTTTTATGGATTGTACTCGTAGAAAACGTGTTACAGATGTCTGTATCACGAGCGGTCCGTGTCTATGGTCAGTGTCATGTGTCAGACAGAAGCACGGTCGCTCGCACGCTCGTACATGAGGCGGTCACTGTCGTTGCACTTATGCTCCCCCTGGTGACTTTACCGCTACATTTTGTTGGTCTCGACGGCCTTCAACTGAAACGCGAGGCAACGGCAGGTTCGAACCCCGCGCGCGAAGCTTACTTAAATCAATGGACATAATGTAGTTTCTAAACAAAATATATTTAAAATCATTGCCCTTGGCGGCCTAATTAATTACTGGTTAATAAAAGAAACATTTTAGCTACAAAATCACGTTGGTCCTTTTCGCATTGTTTGAATAAAAACGACTATAATTAATCATCCGATGACCACAGTTGCTAAAGTTTTAAATGTACGTAAGTCAATTAATATGTACTGTAATAGTTTTCTAAACAAAATAATCAACGATCGACACGTGCCTTTGAATCGTCACTTTACAACAGAAGGTACATGTTACGATTCTACGTCTCCTTACGATTTAATGGTTTCTATAAACGAAGCCTTTATAGTATATATAGGAAGTATATATAGGAAATTTAATACAAAACAAGAGGATGAACAACTTTTCATTAAAAAATCCCTTCGAGGATTCACCTATATTAAAAAAAAAACGTACAGAATCTGAATGACAATAAATTACTTTGGTTTTAGGAAAGTTTTCGTTCGCAGAACACGTTACGAGTACGTCGGAAAATATTTGAGAGTCAAATGTGTGGAGAGCCCGAGCGACCCTGGGAGGGCCTGAATAAACTCAACCCCTCTTTCTCAGGTACGAGCCGAGCCGTGCGAGTCTAAAACCGCGTATGGATAATTTTAGTCATACATTATTATTGCGGCGGCCCTTATACTCCGTCGAAATACAAATATCGAACAAACTTCAATTATCTGACCTTTACCGGCAGGCATTCGATTCCATGAGTTAATTGCATATTTGGGCTCTCGTTATACATACAAAATAACTAATGAAATTATCATAGACAATGTTTGTTAAATAAAGTGTCGACTCGGTCTATTTACATACACTATAACACAAAGTGAAAACGGTAAAAATGCAGAATCAGCGATGGATTGCGAACCAAAGTCTTGGAGGTACAAAACAATTCATATTTATGCTTTACATTTGTATCATGTAACTATCTCGGTGGTGAGGTATCGATGTCACAGATAATTATTGAGATATTCTTATATTTCTATTTACAGAATAGCTAAGTAAGTGAGATCTCATGTTGTAAGTCGGTAAAAATTCATATTTTAAATTTTTGCAGCACTACGTTTAAGTTTCAATAAATTATTTATATTTTTTTCGAATTTTCAGAGTATACAGTGATGTACTCGATGGTTCTTCTGAGTATACACAGACCCGGGACCGTTTTGAAAACTGCTCGAGCCAATAGGTTTGTCTGTTAATTCAACATGCAATCGGAGCATCTGTTAGCCGAATACAATGAACACAATGTTTCGAATCATTAACAACGCATCAAATTATGCTAAAAGGCTCGTGATCTGTTTGTTACGAGTCATTACCGTAATAATTAGTATTATAGTGTTAACATTAAATAGGAAATATATACACATGGTCTTTATCATTTACAATAAAACAATTGTGTCACACAGTTAGCATACTTCGTTCCGTAACGTTTCAGCCGCCATTTTTAATTTTCGATAAATTTATTAGTTATTATATATTATTAAATATTTATCACTCGAAGAAAAACAAGTAATATCCCATATTATATAATTTGATCGATTCACAATTTTAATGTACATTACCTTGTATAGCTAGCGTTAACAGAAATCGTGATCGTGAGTGAGTCAATGTGAATGTGATCGACGGGCGGCGCAGCGCCACCCACCCTTACAATAAGTCTTATGTCAATAGATTGCTTTACAACATCTACGCGTCCCGTGAGACAGATACAAATACGAGTATTGTACAAAGAAGTCCTTAGACGAAACGACAGCTACTGCCTTCGCCGCGTGCACCGCGCGAGCCGAGTGTGAGGCGTTTGTGGACCGCCAGCCCCCGGACATAGGCACCCCAATATTAACTGACATGAAAACAATATGAAGGACCGGCATTTAGCTAGGGTCCACCGCGCCAAGCAACCTTGTGTTATGACTCGAGCCCCTAGACGCCGCCGCCAATGTGTCGTGGAGGGATAACAGTGGTTACAGTACTCACAACTGAGATACTCCATTTCACGCGTTCCCACGAACCCCGCATCATATCAACGGGGACATTGACGGGGAGTTTGAAAGGTTACTTTTTAAAGAATAAATGTATATCGAAAGTCAGATAAGCCGAGTGTGTTTATGTCGGCAGCTGCGGTGTCGCACCGTGTCAGCCGAATGTTAATACATTATGTCCCATAATCGCTCTACTAAACGCGTTTCCATATTTCGCTTTTTAAGCCAGTACAAAGATTAAAGTTACGATCATTACTGACGAGTTTAAAATTTATATTAGTTGTTATGAATTGGTAATACTTCAAATCAGTTCATTAGACAATAGGCCAATCGATGGAACAAAGTTAAAATACGCCGAGCAGATCCCCGGGGACTAATTAAACGGTGTAATTGTCCAACTTCGGCAGCCGCTAACAGGCGCGGCGTGCGGGCGCGGCGTGCGGGCGCGGCGTGACGTCGCGGCCTGCGTCGCGCGCCCGCTTTCGACTTATCCAATAAAACACGACCGACGCACGACTCGCCTCAGCACCGCTCATTTCGTGCGAACCTCCTCCATATTTAATGCAAAATTGTAATCTTAAATCTCCATTTGCGAAGTATTCGAGCTTCGATTGAACTACATCGTAAGTTATTCGACAGCTTTTAGGTACTATTTTGAAAACTGGAGTAGCGTTCTTACACATTTAAATATCTGAATAATCTGAAAGTCTAATGGCATTGCATATGTGTCTGGTTAGATGTAGTGAGCGTTCAAATTATATAATTTTTGTGCAGTCTCCATTAGTTAGGTAATGCAGTTTAGAACTCAAAACAAATCGGCCAATTAACGGTAACTTTTTTAATGAGGTCTGAATGATATTATAGCTAATTATAAAATTAACGCGGTTCAATCTATATACTTTTTTTGGAAACTTTTTTGTCGCGAGACTTTGATATTGGCACACAGGTATATATATGTATGTATATATATATATATATATATATATATATATATA
>PDGT01000147.1:294019-310740 GCA_003671415.1 Megathymus violae | reverse complement strand
GCACCCTGAACTAAACATAGTCACGAGAGGGAGAGTTGGTCGGCGTTTAATACACGTCAACAATAACTCCAATCAATTTGAAGATGGAATGATATTAACAATAATAAGACTAAGCAATGACGTTCTCCATTCATTTTCAGCGTATCAATCATCACTAAGCGCTGTTTCGAAATGAAAATAATAAATTATTTCGATTCGATTGATCATCTTCTTAAAAACAGAAACAGTGTAGGGGCGGTCTTGTAGCATTTAATGAAGCGAGCGAAATGGAGCGGCGTTAAATATGCGGGAATAACGTGCGTTAATTCTCGTCGCGCTACGCCGCGCGGCAGACCGGGTGGGGAGGCGGGCGGAGTGGGGAGGCTGCAATGTGATTTATGCACGCCGACCATTAAGTGGCAATTAGAATAAAGGCGTGTAATGAGGTTAAGAGGTCGAATTACTTACTTGTAGCGTTGTATTAAAACGTTCTTTTACATAAATGCAGAGCGTATTCCTAATAAACGTGTTTTGGATGCAGTGTAACTTATTTGTTTAGTGTGTATATATATATTAACTATATATTAACCCCCCAACCCAGTTGGTAGCGATCTTACCTGCCGAGCGAGGGTTCGTATGTTCGATTCTCGGTCGGGACAGATAAATGTTTATAAACGGGTAACGGGTGTTTGTGATGTCACATTTGTGTACTTCCATTTATTAGTTACTACCGGAGCGCCCCGACTTCGTTTAGGTTGAACTATTATGCTAATTTATACATACATATGTGTATATACATAATATATTGCCTGTACAGCGGGAAAAATGTATCTTTCAACTGGTAAAATAATTTTTCAATTAAGTGACGAGGTTCCAGAGATTACCTTCCGCATATACACAAACTCACTAATTATAATGTTAATATAGATTAACTAGTAGATCCGGCAGACGTTGTCCTGCTCGAATGTTAGTTTACAAGTAAACCCGCTAATAGCAAGCTATTTGAGGTTTGAGGACACATTTATCAGTATATTTTTACCACCTAAAACCAGGTTTAATTGTGAATCATCTAGGGACCCACTTATATTCACACGAAAAATTTCACCAAAATCGGTTCAGTCGTTTAGAAGAACTTACACAAGTTTAGAATTTTTTTTTATACAAAGATATACCAATTATGTTACGCCACTATCGTCTATACCGGGGATTCCCGAACTATTTTGGGCAAGAAGGTTTTCCAAAATAAAGTGATACCTCAGACCCCCATAGCCAAATTACTTAAACCTCCACCATCCACTGACTTATAAAATCTTAAAAAATAAACAAAACACGTAATACAACTTATTCTTCTTATTCTTAAACGTCTCAAATAGGAACTTGTGTTAATTAATAGGGGTCGATTTTTTTTTAATGTTAATAGCCGACAAACGAGCAGACGAGCCACCTGATGGTATGTGGTCACCGTCGTCCATGGACATCAGCAAAACCAAAGGTTGCACTGATGCGTTGTCGACCAAGAAATGAGAAGAAGGTTAGAAAGCAAGTACTGGCTCTCAAGCTCCCAGCCGTAACACGACGAGTCGTTTGGCGGCTGACTCGCGCAGGAGGATGGTAGCTAGCCAGGCAGGAGTCACGGAAGGATAATAATACCAGTAATAACATTAATGACTTAATTATAATACTGATAATATAATCCATACGTGAATCCCTTCCACCAAGCAGGCCGGCTTCTGTCGCCTCCTACGACACCCTGTTCTGCCAGCAGGGGATTGGGGGGAGTATTCTTAGCCGCTCCAATACGGCAAGAAACCTTTTTAGACCTCGCCGACCCCCAAAACTAGTTTTCTTTTATGTCGACCCTGGGAAACCGATTTCGACCTCAAGGGGTCGAAATCGGCCACTTGGGGAATTCCTGGTCTTTACTATTTATACCTAAGCGCATTAAACCTACTTCGTAATAGAAGGAAAGAAATTGCTCCTAAAATAAGACCAAAGAGTTTGTCATATAAATGGTTTTATTAATAGCCTAAATATTAATATTATTCAAAACAGAATATCGTAAATCTTAGTTGATTTATAATTTGTCTACAAATTGGATCTTTATATTTGTAAATATGACAAAAGTTATTATAAATTAAATACGAAATTTTCAAAACTTTAGAGTAATTAACAGGTACCTAACTACAGTAATTAAAAGTTAACTCAGTACATAATAATACAGTTAATTATGGCAAATGATAAAAATATATTGAAAAAATTCTGTAGCTTTACGTCTTTGTCTGGTGGAGCGTGCGCAGGGCGTGCACCTTACGTTACGCCTTAACGTTGGTAAGTAAACATTATTATTTTGACTTACTTTGGCAAAATTTGATTTGGCATTCGTTGTTATACATTTTTTTTGTACTTTATTTAAACGGTTAATATGAATCCAAAAATATTACAATAATATAATGATTAATGCTCGTTGGAGATTCTTCGACATCTGCATAACATTCAGCGGGAGGAAGTGTTAAATATGCGTTCGGAATAATGTACGGTAATTGTCGTCGGGCGGGAACGAGCGGGATTTATGCACGGCGGCCATTAAATGGCAATTAGACGAAATAAAGCGCGTCGGCGGGCGGGTCGGTGGCGCACGTTAGTTATTCTCCCGACTCGAGATGTCCTCCGCGGCGGAGACGTCGCCGGGCCTCTGCCTCTGCCCCGGGCAGGCGCCGTGCGCGCGTTCCGCGCCGGGCGGATTGCCTTAGTCCGGTCTTCATCGACAAGTTGGCTTAGAAAATTCCGATGAAGCCGTAAGAAGATTTTCTTAAAAAAACATTTTTTTTACATCTGAATGATTCGAGATTTTTTTTATTCAACCAAAGCCGTGAATAGTCTCGTGCTGATAACATAAAACAGTTATCAAAGTGTTGCTTAGCAAAATTCACCGTATATTAGTCTCAAACCGAAAATAAGTATAAATATATATCCAAAACAAGCATATAAGTCTGAAACCATTGGATTATTAACCTTTGGTGGTACAGAGGGGGCACCATGGGGGAGCTCCATAATTGTAACCGAATCCAATAAAAAAGTTTCGGATAATTTTGGATAGCGGAATTCTAAATAAAATACATTGTGACACACTACACAATACACGAGCAATGTCGTTCTCATTTTAGACCGTTTATTATTTATTTTTTAAGTTTATTGCTTTTTTATTTGTGATTATAATATTACATAATAACTATATAATAAAGTCAAACTTTTACCTTGTAAATACATTATATATTTTTTCCAAGTCGTTAATCATTCAATATTCCGATTGTCATATCTTTAGCGGATATGACGGTGCCAATAAATAATCAATAAAACTTCGTTTTCAATCGAACAATTCTTTCCTCCATTTAATTTTTATCGCACACAATTTTTTCTAGTAGTTTTTAGATCGGAGAGTGTAACAGATAAAAAAGCATAGAGTACATACAAAAGGTTGACAGATAATATAGACATTTCACAGAGCACTTCACAGCACGCCACACATAACAATTATACGCAGTACGCAACAGCGATATTGTCCGAAACAATCTGATAACCGGAAATAATTTCAGATCCATAACCGTAACCTAAGCCGGTAAAACATTATTCATATATCCGTATCCGTATCCAGATCCGAAATTACATATGCATAACATCCTGAACCCACATATTTGTTCAAAACAAGTTAAATAGACTAGTAGGTTAACAAGACAACGATGTTACGATGGTGAATAGAGTTAACTGGCGTACTGCGTTGTTACATAATGTTCTGAACGGTGAATAGAGCCAAGTGCATCACAGCGATTACCTATAAATCAAGCAGAATTACAAGGAATTTTTTATTTAGTTGTTTACCCTTGCTATTTAATTGGTCATTGTCTCAAAACATGTTATATGTGGCTTGACTCTTTTCACATCAGACGCGACGATATACAAACATGCCATGAGATATATTTAAAATATCAATTCAATTTGGCCAACTCCCTAGGATCGTTTTCTATTCGACCGGCGTCTTTAAATATGATAGATCGCGTGATTTTTAGTCTTGTCCTATTCGACATCGCCAGTGGTGAAGCGCGGTTTCCCCCGAGTGATTTATTCGCTTCCGGCAATTGTTTTGTAAGCGACACACTCTTTGAATCGATCGTGCCACCGACGTCCTGTCCCTAATCTTGGTTTTACTATGAAGCCCATTAATAAGGCCTACGGTGCAGCTCCTTCTAAATTTTACAGTTTTTTATACTGTACCGAACGATATGATAGAATAAATAATGGCGACCACGAAAAAATTGATAACATACCTGTGTGTAAAGTTATTTCGAATCTAAATATGATGTTTTTATTGAACTCGACACGCGAATTACCTTTGTTTACATCGATACCCTAAACGATTTGCGTGAAGTGACGTGGACGGTAGTTCACCGGTCGGGCTCAGCGATATGACAGAATAAAAAATGCTAAGTGACACTATACGTCAGTCCAACCGAAGCACACATTCCCAGTTGATGCATTATAGAATTCGCCCACAGAATACCAAAGAGCTTTTCACAATTTTAACGCTTTTCTAATCATTTACTATCGAGGGCAAGTCGAGCGAGTGCAGTGTATAAGCGACGGCAGCACCACCTCTGTAACACCCTGAACTAAATCTTGGTTCGGTCATATTAGGGTTGTTATAGATATGTAATTTCGTATCCGCATATGGATACGGATATATGAATAATATTTTACCGGTTTCGGTTACGGTTACGGATATGAAATTATTTCGCATTATCAAATTGTTTCGGATAATTTCGGTTAGATGATTTACGACTTAAAATAAATATAATGTAGTTACAAAGTTTGACTTTGTGTTTATGTATTATGTAGTATTATGATCACAGAAAAATAATTTAAATAATAAAAACCGGCGTAAGCGTATAATGTGTTTTATTTAGACTGCCTCTATCTGAAATTATCCCAAAACTTTTTTATCGGATTCGGTTACGGTTTCGGATATATTTTTATTTCGGATATCCGATAGTATCGGTAACGGTTACGGAGCTCCATGACATCCATGATTCATATTTATATACCGGCGATCTTCTCACCACGTATCTATTTTTTATACATTCTCAAATTTACCCCGTGTGAGAAATAAACAAAAATATTTAACGTAAAGTTTGTATTGGCTAGTAATACGTGTATTTTCTGATGTTGTTACAACATATTTTATTAATAAAAACTTTGGAATTGGTTTGTAACTTCATTGTATTAAATATTTTCCATCTCATAGTTAAAAATGACAGAGGTAAAATATGTATTTTGAACAATTAATATGTGGTACACTTAATCTACATATATGAACATAATGAACAACATATATGAACTAGTGTAACTGGTTTACATGGAAACTAGTGGTAGCCCAGTTAGACTGTTCGAACGCCGATCTGTCGCACGGGACACTGGAGCTCGCATCCTGCCCGCACCTCTTATTTTACGAATTACATACATACTACAAATTAATTATAATGTCCTTAGATGAAGGAAGCCGACGTAAGATAACCTGCATACCGGAAAGTTCTCCACGATGTTGTCAAATGCGTTGATGTCTGTCGATTGGCATTGGAGACATTGGGAGGTGATCGGAGCCCGGTGTGCGGGTGACGCAACTTAGGGGTGCAATGATGTGCACGTCACTCTATAGTTGGTTCGCCCAACGACGAATGTATACCAAATTTTTTATGTTAATTTTATGGTAGGTTGATGACCCACTTTGAGGTATAATTAGAGAAGTGGAAGGCACACAATCCGAATGTTCCGTGATACATTGATCATAACCTTACACCAACACTGTACACGTTGGTGCCGGTGCCGGAGTGGACGTCGGGCGTCGGGTCGAGCGCTCATGCAATTCCCATCTCCATGAATCCCCTCGACACCCGACCGCCGGTGGATATTGGGAAGGCTCCAGTATCCAGTGTGAACACACCGGTATTTATCACGAGTACGGCGCAGTTAGCCGTTATGTGTATACATGTGTGTGTGTGTTATGTGTGATCACCGATGGACACAAACATGTCGGTGTTGTAAATTAAGTAGCAACAATAAGTTAAGGGAATATTTATACAAAAGCCTTTTCTTAGTACGATAAGCATATTATTAGAGCAATATGCGTATTATTGCTGAGAGCGTATTAATAAAGGCAAAGTGAATGCGTATAATAATGTTTGTGGTGCGGCGTGCGGCGTGCGGCGTGCGGCGCGCGGCGCGCGGAGGCAGGCGAGTGAGGTACTGGTGCTCGTAACGCTCCCAAACTCCCAGCTGTTGTTAGGTCAAATGCTGAATGTTCATGAACACAATGAAACCACTTCGGTACGATGTGCGTAATAACCGGTGTAATAATGTGAATTTTCATTTAATAAATTAATTAACGTAGAATATACCAACCACCGCTGTACAAATTGTTTTGCTACAATTTTAATGAAGCTGTGAATAACTTAAACAGATTATACTTGATGGGCGCGGCGGACTGGGGAAATATAACCACGGGATGCTTGTTTACCGATGGCGATCTTAGAGCTCACGACCGATTCGTTATCACTTCCTACATACATAATCCACGTCTATTCACCCCCCACTCAGCGCCCGCGCCATTACCGCGGCGGCAGAGTGCACCGTTAAAGTCACAAAGCGACGACTGAGTTAGCGCATTAAGTATGTATAAATTTTGATAATCCAAAGTGCTGGGACTGCGCCGGTATACTCATTTTGTTACGAAAATAGGTATCTACGTCGTCACCGGTGAAATGAACGCGGGCAACTTGTGGTCTTGTACTTGAAAATAGACGAGATTAAGGTTGTCACGCTGGCCGAGCGCCGATTGACAAACTCCGTATACCTTCCAAAACATCACTGAGAGCTTCACGAGCGCCGGCTTGCTCATTTCTGTTTATTTTTAACATATTATTTCCAGTGAATAACAAAACGGTTTTCGTACCTATTTGGATATGCAAGCAAAACATGTTAGCGAAACGAGCGAAGACAACAATCTCATACGTCATAACCGAGGGAGGAGGCGTTGTTGAGTTATACATCACGCGTAACAGCAGCCCCCACCCCGTATATCGCGTTGATAAAAAGCGCCGGTCGGATGGAAATATAAATATGGCCTATTTTTGTAGAATAATAAAAACGCCAGTGCACGTTCGGAAACTAAACTATAAGACCTTTAAAAATACAAATGGTTTTAGGAGCAAGCCTTACGACGAGGGGCTCGAAAGACCATCGGGTTGCGCATAAGGATATTCTGCTGTAGAGAAGGCGGTCCCTGGTTCGTTTTCAAATCTAAAGTGTAGCCCCGTAACGATTATCGTCAACGTCGGTAGTTAAAGTACCATTACGATTTGTAACACATGTTTTTTTTATGTTAACAGCCGACAAATGAGCAGACGAGCCACCTGATGGTAAGTGGTTACCGTCGCCCATGGACATCAGCAAAACCAATGGTATCACTGATGCGTTGTCGGCCAGGAATTGAAAAGAAGGTAAGAAAGATAGAACTGGCTCTCAAGCCCCCAGCCGGAAAACGACGAGTCATTTGGCGGCTGACTCAAGCAGGAGGGTGGTAGTTAGCCAGGCAGGTTTCAAGGAAAGACAATAATTCCATTTAATGACTTAATAATAATACTGATAATATAATCTTTACGCGAAGCCCTACCACCACGCAGGCCGGCTTCTGTCGCCTCTTACGACACCCTGTTTTGGCAGCATGGGATTGGGGGTGGTATTCTAGGCCGCCCCAATATGGCCGAAAATTGACAATGTGCTAATGTTAATTCACAGGATGACAGCAAATGTACAAACTCGTATATACAGTGTTCTTTATATCCATTATCCATTGCAGCCCGTGGACATATATAACTAATGTTAAAAAGGACCACACTACTATTTGAGGTTGTATTCGTGCTGCAGGGGAAAAAGATAGAACACCACGTTCGTAAGTACAGCTGCATCGGTAGTACTTACTACAAAGTTCCTAAAACTGATTTAATCCTCAGCAGAGGGTGCCCTCTACAAATGTAGCAGCGGTTATTTCAAACCGCAAAATGAGACTACAGCAAGAGATTGTTACAATGCCATGGTATGAATAAACAAATATTATTTTAAAAGTTTAACGATAAAAATTATTTATTAGACCATGGTGCAATTATGTGTCACAGAAATTACAAAAGATATTACGTAAATTAGTACAGAATTGCAAATATTTCCGTTTCGACAACTAATTACAATATAGGTAAATGGCCATGTTAATGTTTTATTCAAAGGAAATAAAATGTTACCTGCGTAAATTTGTCTGTGTTACCTATTTTCGCAAGGATCTCAAGTGGACCCCTGTTCTCTGTCGCAGGAAAACTCGAATACTATGTCCTGTTCAATATCCTGAGAAATCCATTCTATCTGTCGCGTCTTCGGAACTGCTTTACATGCGCTCGCTCCACAGCCGTGTACATCTAATATATAAAATTCTCGTGTCACAGTTTTAGTTACCATACTCCTCCGAAACGGCTTGACCGATTTTGATAAAATTTTATATGTATATACAGTAGGTCTGAGAGTAGGTTATCTATTTTTTATACTCCTAAGTGATAAGGGTGGTCCACCCTAAATTTTATTTTTTTATGATGTAGCATTAAAAAATGCATACAAACCTAAATTTTCACCCTTCTACCATCAACCCCTATTTTTTAATAGCGATATTAGTAATTCAATAATTTTTAAACCCAGGTCGATAACTGATTATCACTTGATCAGTTATCCCCGCCAGGCGTCTAGTGGTGTCACTTTTGACCCAGCAAACAGCACGGGGAGGGATGCGATCTCTTTATTTATTTATTTATTTATTTATTTATTTAAAATTGCACCAACAAAGTATACACTGTACATAAATTATTCACACATGCATAAAATACAATAAAAGTGATACTTTAATTATAGGCGCAAATAGCACGACAAAAAAAATTTTTTTTTTGCGCGTACATTAACATTAGAATAAATAAGCAAAATAAAGATTACAAATAAATAAGTTTAACTACAATTACATTAAATTCGGATTATATTAAATTACAAGGCTTATCAAAAATATTTTATTACTACTATTAACATTAAAATGAACACTAAAATAACATTATCAATGAGAAATACAATATCAATTTGAATTAAATTTTAAAATATTTTATTTATAGGGTTAAATATAATATAAATACTGTTGATATTAATTTTTTAATTATTTCATATAATATATTGTACACAAAAAAGAAATTATACAGCTTATTCTCCTATTACTTGACTTACATTTTGTTTAAATTTACATTGGGAGTTTGAGAAAATGTCAAGATATCCTTTAGTCCTATGTAGTTCTGGGTCATTGGTAGTTGCATTGTGAATTAGGTTATAGCTCCTTAGTGACCGATTTAATGGAGCGTAATGACCCAGTTTTGTTTTAGAAGTGTCAACAGTAAAAGGAGGTTTCTTAAGTCTCTGTAGCTGTTTAGGTACATAAATATTAATTCTAGACAGTAAATCAGGGGTGTCCAAATATCCATTTATTAGTTTGTACAGGAACATGATGTCGAGCAATTCTCTGCGATGCCGTAATGATTTAACATTGAAATGTAATAGACAATCGTTGTAGTTATTAAGTCTATGACCTAAGTTACAGCTGTAGGTCAAATGCCACAAAAAACGCTTTTGGACGCTCTCTAGACGCTTTATGTACACAGAGTAATGTGGGTTCCAGACAGTACTACAATACTCAAGAATGCTGCGTACAAGGCAGGAAAAGATCGTAATCTTAGTTTTGGGAGCTTTAAAGTCTTTGAAGATGCGAAGAATGAATCCTAACATCTTAAAGGCCTTAGTGGCGATATTTTCGATATGCAGATTAAAGCGCAGTTTACTGTCTAAAATGACGCCTAAGTCGCGAGTATGGCTTACCTCGTTCAGTGGCACCTGATTTATGTGATAGACTCTGTTTGGTACGTTTTTTTTCCTACTAAACCGAGCTACGTGGCATTTACTGGGATTTAGGCTCATTCCGTTTGTTCCACACCACAATACCAAATTACACAGGTCACTTTGCAGTAACGCTGCATCCTCAGATGAGTTAACAATCCTATAGATTTTTAGGTCGTCAGCGAACATTAGGAATTTGGAGTTGTTTATGCATTTTCCGACATCGTTGATGAAAACGGTAAAGAAAATAGGACCCAAATGAGAACCTTGAGGCACTCCAGAAATAGCTCTGAACTTCTTGGAACTATGCCCACCAACTACAACTATGGACTGTCTATCTGATAAGTATGACTTGCACCATTTTGAAAACATGCCGGCTATTCCAATAGAGGAAAGTTTGTGGAGCAGCATTTCGTGACTTACCCTGTCGAAGGCCTTGCTGAAATCAGTATATATTGCATCGTATGATTGCCCACGATCGACCCCTGCAGCAAGGTCCTCGACGAAGGAAACCAAGTTGGTTAAAGTAGAGCGAGCTTTTATGAAGCCATGCTGTTCAGGCGTGATAAGTACCTGAAAATGACTTGATATTATTGGGCACAAAAGAGTCTCGAACGTTTTCGCGAATGTCGGAAGTATAGATATAGGCCTATAGTTTTTCACGGCTGTTTTGTCGTCGCTCTTGAATAATGGTATCGCAAGGGATCTTTTCCAGGCTGTTGGGAATATACCTGAAATAAGTGATTTATTGATAATGACACACAGTGGTAGTGCTAGTGCACCAGCACATTTTTTCGCGAAAATGGAAGGTATCCCATCGGAGCCGGCACCCTTAGTAGGATCAAGTCTTTTTGAAACTCTGAAAACTTGCTCTCTAGTTACTGATATGGTAGTCAAATAATTACTACCAGGTGCTAAGTAAGACTCATATGGAATGGGTAACTTGTCTGTACTGTAAACAGATGAAAATTGTGACGCAAAAAGTTCACAAATATCAGAGCCTGAAGTTGCCACTTTGTTCCCAAGAGACATTTGGGCTGGATACGAACTATTCCTTCCTTTTTTATGCTTAATAAAGCTCCATATAAGTTTAGGGTTCGAAGCTAAAGATAATTCAAGCCGTTTCAGATATAATTTATAGCATACCTTAAGCAGTTTTGTACATCTTTCTTTTAGTAATTCGAACGTAAGGGAGTCCCTAGGATTGCGATATTTACGAAACTTGATTCGATATTTAAGTTTTTTGTTTATTATCTTAACTAATGGAGCAGAGAACCAAACTGGATATTTATTGGAACGTGGTTTGGATTTTGGAACATGCTTTGCAATAATAATTTTAAGAATTTTATAAAACCGTGCCAACATTTCGTCAACGCCGGAACAATTTGCTAATTCTTTTTCCCACGCGATTTTATTTAAGACAATATTAATTTTTCCATAGTCAGCCTTGTGAAAACGGAACCTGGCTTCGTCATGGGTTTTGAGCATTTCTTCATGATCGATTTGGACACAAAATTCAATTGGGGGATGTAACGGGTCGACAATGGAGAGTGGATCGGAACTCTCAGCTATGTGTATGATGGTTGTTGAGCTCATTATTAAGTCTAGGATACGATTTTTGTTGTTAAGGCATGAATTGTATTGCACGAGATTGTTGAGAGACATAAAGTCTATAATCTTAATGTTCAACAAGCTATTAGTCGTTGTAGGTGTTAACGCAAGAGTGGACGTCTGATTCCAACATAAGCTACTCATGTTGAAGTCCCCCAGAACGATAATGCTGGAATTGGAGCTGAGATTCTGTAGGATAGAATTAGTGTTGGTAATGAAATGCTCTAAAATATGCTTTTGTACAGGAGGAGGAATGTAAACACCACATATGTGGAGACAGTTAATTTCGCTCGATTTGCTTAACAATTCAATTTTTACCCAGATATCCTCGCAGTCTGATTCATAAGCGCACATACGGAAAGATTTAAAACGTTAAGAGACAGCTATCAATACTCCACCACCCAGTTTGTTGTAATGGAAACCACTGTTTTCCCGATCACGTCTAAAAACCACATAGCGATCATCAAATAACTCGGCATCAGAAACACTACTGCTTAACCATGTCTCTGTAAAAACGATTACATCGTAGCTACAGCATATGACATTTTTAAAAAGTTCCGTGGTTTTAGTTTTTAGGCCTCGTACATTTTGATAATAACAACTTAAGGTGCCTTTTAGTAACAGCTAGTCAAATTTAGCAACTTTATGACAACTTGTTAAGTAAGTCGATGTCTTTGACATAGATGTGATTCGACTGTTCGTTTTTTCGCATATATATCCTTGAATCCCGCACCCAAACAAATTTGTAACCCAGTTTTTTAGCTGTTAAGCGCGCAGCAGCATGCAAAGACTTATGCTCGTGGGTAAGATGCTCGGCAACATAAATCGCTGATTTCTTGTACCAACCGATTCCTAGGTGGCTGGTGTTTAACTTGTCATCTCGGTTGGTCTTGTTGAACTTGCTAGTTGCTGCGAGGAATTCGTCGCGGAGACGTGGGCTATTAAATTTGACCAAGATCGAGCGCGGGCGTGGACTGGAGTTATTAAATTTGGCCAGTCGTGAGCAGTAGTGGATTTGCGTCTCGTTAATCGGACATTTTATGACTTTGCCCATCTGGATTACGGTGGTAATCAGGTTTTCCTGTTTGTTCTCGGGGATGCACTGAATTTCCACGTTCGAGGAGCGCGCATGCTGTTCAATTTGGGCTAGGCGAGATAATAGCTTTGCGTTCGTTGATTTTAGAACCTCAGTCTCTGATTTTAAAACCTCAGTCCTTTTAGTTTGCTCGATTTGATCGGCTTTTAATTTCTCGAGCTCCACACTAAATTGGTTTACGGTGGCTTCGAGTGACGACATCACGTTGCGAACTTCTTGTATTTCAGGGTGTATTTGGTTGGTAAATAAGAGTTGGAGTTCTTCCCGAATAATGTCCCGTAAGTTACTGGCTGATCGACAGGAGCAGCTGTTACCGCCGGTGCGTGCTTTCGTGCGCTGTGTGACGAAATCCAGTTGAGGTGAAGTCTGAGCATTACTACTGTTGCTACGCACCGGAGTATTTGAGTTGTCTCCGCCTTTGCGTTCTCTGCTACGGCATTGCACAGACCAATCTGGATTTGAACTCGGCGGACAAAGCGTCGAACTCAGATGGTGAATAGTTCATACATGTGTAATGGTATCCTGCATTACATCGTGAGCAACGTAATACGGGTGTGTTTGTTAATTCTTTCAAACAAGCGTTAGATTTTTTAGAATCTGCCATTTTGCTTATGAGTTTTGTTATCTGAATAATCTCACTTAATCTATGTTATATTTGCAATTTATAATTACAAACACAAAAAATTCAAAGTTTTAAATTTTCACTGAGATTCGATCCTAGGTCCAACTTGCCGCTATAGAGCGGTATCAGTGACTTAAACCGTTCGACCACGGAAATAGAAGTGTAAGCGGTGAATATTAGTGACTGTTCCTCCTATGCGTAGTGTGTTGACGTTAGCGTACGTATTACTGTATATGGTAGCGTTTTGTCTATTATAATAGACCAATCGCATCAATGGAGAATGATGATTCACTTGCTAACGAACATTCACTGCACTGTTTACACTGTTTTGGACTTTATATTAGTGATGAAAATTAACTATTTAGGCACTATACTTTTGAATTATGTATGCTATTGGTTTATTTATACTATTAGTAAACGATTACTGCAAATTTTACTTTAATTACTTCAAGAATTTACAAGAGTGCGAATATTAGTGTACGGAGCTTCAAGTAGTACATCTGCTCGCGGAGAGAGCGCGAACAACATTTTTTTTTGTCACTACCTACAGTTTTCGACCATTATTATTATTGTTTGTGCATCAATCATAATAGTGAACTTTACAATTATCATCTTTATTTCAGTGTTATTGTCAAATAAATTTATCATTAACTCATATTACACCATGTTTTTCACACGGACAATTATACGTGGCATGCTCTCGAGTGGGCAAACCATTCAGTTTTTTTGTGTTAGCTAAAGATGGGATAACAAAAAATATTGTACACTCTGTTGCGTTAAGTGATTGATATTGTTTTTTAGTTAAATTATTATAATTAGCGATATACATAATTAATAATTTATATGGCAAAACAACGTTTGCCTGGTCAGCTACTTACATATAAAATCCCTTTTAAAGTATCCTACTCCCAGTTTAATTCGGTGCACGCGGTGATGCTGTGGAATTCACTGCCACCAAACATCCGTTTATCGAAATCAATATATACATATATTATCCAATACGTACAACGGACGGTCTCGTTACATCGTAAATCGAAACACTGTAGTGTTCGAGCCCCATTGTCGGACCAGCGCGGTGCTACCATATTATTGTATCGTTATGTAATCTACACATACCTGCAAAGTTCCAAGAGGATACTAAATGTCGTCGAAATTCAACTTCTTACATTTATTACAGAGTTACAGCTCGATCTAACGAAAGCATGTTAAAAATGCTGAATTTTTTTATCTAAGTTCCGTAATTAACGTACGTAAGGGTACGCAAATTTTGACAACCTAATTCTTTAGCACATTCCGATGTACATTCCTTAGAATAGTCCAATAGTACAATTAGTCCGCTAAGTGTAGATGAAACATATGTCAGATAATTTATTAGTAGCCAGCGTTTGTGCTGTATTAAGGTTTATGAATTGCGGATTTGACATTAATCAATTTTCACCCTTTCTTAAGCTCACTGGCTATATGTTGAAGAGCTGGTCGTACATCACGTTAAAAATTATTACGTTTCGGTCGCATTGTGCTGGATTAGAATACCAAATTATGCAGAAATTACTGAAAAAACATTTTTATGCATGAGATGACACAGGCCGGTTATAATTTATTTTAAAAATAATGTTATTTGCATATAAAACTACGAATTATCTTCCACATTTTATGCCACTTTGATTGAAATATCGTAACTCATTGAAAAACAGACCCGCATTTTTACAATTTCAAATTTTGCTTAAAATCGGACAAATGTATATCGTGGACTTCAAATGGAATTAACAAATAAATTCTTTTCTATTGAAATTGTATTCTATACGTATAACGAATTTCAGCGCAGTCGACTTATTTTACAATACGATCAAAGAAGCGTTTGCCTTTTGAGGGCTGTTACGGATGGAATCGTTCTGGCAATGATAAATTTAATAGCAATTAATAGGCGTATTATATATTAAAAGATTAAGCACATATTAAAGATTGATAAGAAATAAAGAAATTTATGAAACTATATCTGATCACCTTCACGTCAGGTGGACAACCTGTCCCGGTGAGAGAACGTGTTAAGACGTCGTGCCGAAGTATATACGTAGTCCATTAAAGTTGATATTTTTTATTGTTGTCTAATCACCGGTGTTTTTATGTGTCTATATGCGAATTCAATTATATGAGCACATCCAGATATCGGTAAACAAGGTGTTGAAGCTGTACCAACCGGCGTTTCTGGTGGTTTTGTGTTCGCGCAACATGCCGATTGGTTCGGCTTCAGGATCACTGAGTATGGGCTCATGGGCACCGGAATCCCTAAACTTGAGACGAATACTGCTTCTTTGATTAAATTCAAACTGGAATTCATTTAATGATATATGTGAATGTCATTGATACACCTTTGCACGTTATTTTTTGCATCTATGATCACGATACTAGACCTCCCGCTGGCCGGTGGTAAGGAAAGGTGTGCCAGGAAATTCTTGTGCAAACTCCTCAAAACAAAGTTGCAAACTAAATTAATACTAATTTGATCCTCAAAATAAATTTAATAGATTTTATTAATCGTAATTTCTAGTGATATACATTCTAGGGATATTTTAAAATTGACCACAAGCTGGAGTTTCAAAAGTTTGGATGATCTAAACAGTACGAAACACTGCGTGGTACATGCTCACTCGACTCGAAGCCTACCTCCTCCATTTACCATCATACCCTTTGACAAAGAAGATTCTTTCCACGTTTATTGGAGTCATGGCTTTAAAGATATTTTTTGGCACGTACCTACACGCCAACTGCGTAATGAACTTTCTTTTTGAAACCCTCGGTTTGCGGATTGTATGTATTGTGAGCTAATAGACTCCCTCCCCGCCCCTCCTCGTCAGCCCGCGCTACGTCCTGCACGGTGTGGGTTCCGACAGACGCCGCACTTTGACAAGCGACCCGTGAAATGGGTTCGTTAATAACGTTATATTATTTTCCTCCAAATAACTACACGAATATTAACTTTCGGCCGCTCCTGAGCTAATTTTGATGAATCTGTTCCTGTATTGTTATAAGTTTCTATGAAGTTGCTCGTTTATTATTAAGTAATGCTGTTTCGGAAGAAGTTAGTGATGGATAAATCAATATATTTTAATACTCACAAGGCCCAAAGTAACAGAAATATGTGTTACATGAAATGGCATCGCCCAAGCATGAACAAAAGATAAAGTCGAAGTAACGATTCGAATACGACAGCGATTCGTTCACATTAATCGTTAACCCGCCTAACGTGGCCCGCGATGAGTCACATGAGTGCGGGGGCGCAAACTGAATATCAGTCCTTTCGGATGTAGTCTGAGAGCTGGAAGCCTCGCATGGTCGGGAATACATTAGAAACACTCGGTAACGTGTTAGAATGTTGGTTACAGACGGCGGGGCACCGGG
>PDGT01000147.1:267691-294014 GCA_003671415.1 Megathymus violae | reverse complement strand
GTTATTGGATTTGCGCAATCTCCGCCGCTTTGCCTTTGGCAGGCGACGTGATGGAAGTGGTTTAGCTTTTAAAAACCTTTCACAAAACGACTACGAAATATCTTGGACGCTGAATCATAATTAACCTATTGTTTTATTACATTTTTTATCTATACTTGTTGCTGGATTCATTTTGTCTGTTTAAACTCTATCCATTTATCTACTGAGAATTGGAAGGATGTGTTTCACGTGATCTTGTACATTTGGATTTCTTCATCCTTTGTAGAATTTGTAAAGAAATACGACGCTACCCACTTTTCTAAGAACATTTCTAAGAAATTCTCCTTTATTTCGGTTTAGAAATTTCGTCATCCGTTTTCGCTAAGCGAAGGAATGGAATTTCTTTACTTGTGTTCCCAAAAATATTAGACATTTTTAAGGCCAGAATACATAAGAATTTTATAGGCAACATTACATTATTTGAATATCAATTGTCTATCTATGGAAGTTGTCTATTTTTGTTACAATTTTAGAACGTAAATTTTAAAATTATATTGAACAAAATTCACGACTCCCTACCATTGCCTACTCTCCCCCATTCCATACAAGATATAACTAAAACAATAAAAACGGAATATAGGTCTTTACCCATAGATTACAGCATAATCGATCTACGATCGATCGAGTACGAACATGTATCTGTCGCATAAATGTCTGCTCCTCCCGGCAGTCGAACTCGGGACCCCTGGCGCGGCAGGCAGGGTCACTACCAACTGGGCTCTGAGGTAGTCCAATGAATTTAATTTAAATTATAATATTTTCACCTGAATTGTATGTTCATCTCGCATTGTGGCTCGCTCAATCCTACATCAGCTGACTCAAGACAATAAAATCTTTTGAGTATCATCTGTGTCACTGGTTTCCATGTAAGTTATAGTGTACAATAGTACTTGTATTTTAGATAAAATAACCGAAAAAACTTAGTATAATATTTTGGTTAATTGGCTTTATATTTATGTTTGGCCCGGTAAATGGACAACGCCTTTTTTTTTTTTTTTTACGTGGGGAAACCCTCATGGGTTCCTCTCCGTCTCGGGGGCGACTGAAAGAGGATATGCCGGACTCGTACCGGCTAAAACCCCACGGTGTTCCTCTGAACGCCCTTCGTCGGGACTGCGGGTACGCTTTCGCATTCTTCCGCGGTCCCGACGGCGTTGCCTCTTCCACAGAGCCCGTCTCTGTTCGGGATGACCCTGGAGCTGCATCATCCCTCTGTCTTTGAGGTGCACGCGGGAACACCGTGCGCATCACCTCGAGGCTTGTTGGTTTGCCACAGGACACCCCCGTATCCTACGCCATAGCCTCTGTTATGGGGGTTGGAGATGGGGATAGGCGTGGGTGCCTCTTCTCCTACGCCCGGTTCGCCGACTGCGGATTTGGAGGTCAGAAGATTTTTCTCTCTCCCTCTCCGCAGCCTCCTTCTGCGACATGACTTCTTCGCAGAAGGACACTCCAAGTTTCCACGACCTCTCGCTCTCCACCATAGCTTTTACCAAAGCCACGAGCGAGAGGTCGTCCCCCATCGAGGACAACGAGTTGTCGAGGTGACAACGCCTTAGATTAAGTGTGTGGGTCAATCAGTGGTTTTCGTCCCGTTGTGGCCACACGAACCGTCTCGTCCGAACCACGGCCGAGCTTCTGTGTTAGATCCTGGCAGTCACAGTCAGCTGGAGCCATAGACGTCTTACTCCTCTTATCCATCCGTAAGACACAACAAGTAATATACTTAGCGTATTGCATGCTGCAACGGTCGACTGTACCAAGTGTCACCGCCGGTCAGCTGTCCAGAGGATGGGTTTCTTTTCGTTGTTGAAAAGGCTCGGATAATATACTCTATCACACGGAATGTGAATCGGACTAGTCCGTCCGTCAGGGCTGGTGGAGGGATTAGTGTCAATTCTTCACTTCTGTGTTTTTGCGTTTGAGATATTTTGCCACTAGAGGTCACTCATGCAGCTATCGATCGCGTCGAAGTCGATTAGTCCATCATTTAGGAATGACACGTCGCCAGCGCAAATAAGACATCGGTCAAGTTGTAACGTACCAAATCAGTCCATCGATATGAAAGTATTCCACGTTCAGTGTTTGTATTCGTAATGTCCCGCACATTATGCCGCAATCAGTTTGTTAGAGCGTAAAAGAAGAAGTGCCGACGACGGGGTGAAGGGAACCTACAGCGCTGCTGAGACAATTACGCATCGCAATGTCTCAATTAGTCAAATAGTACCTCCCGCAGTCAGATGATGTGCTTTTTAATGGAGTTGGATACATTCCAACCGCGATTTCACTAAGAAACTCATTTTCTTACGAATCCCGCAATTTGCTCAATTCTTAGGTAAGAGAATACCTACGTGTATCTAGAGTTAACGTTACAACCACCCGAAGAAATTGTATTAAATGTTAAGCTTCAAAATATTTTATTTGTTTATGATAAAATAAGGAAAAAGTGTTAGTGTTTGAAGATTCCTTTTAGGCAAATTAATATTTGTTATGAGTTGTCCCGCTCTTTCATATTACAAAGATGGAACTAATTCATGGGTAAAATTTATGTAACGTAATTATTTTGCCAAAGATCATTTTATAGTACTGTTACGTGTCAGGATCCGCAGGTTTGTGAAACGCCACGATAGTTCCCCAGAGACTTTGTTTTACTTCACACACGCTTCACAATTGCAGTTGCACTCGTAGATCGCAGGTATTTGATTCGTAGGGAAAGAACTCTTCGCTTCGTATTCGGGAACCGAATGCCCTGTGGGCGACCCTGTCCGCTATTTATGTCAATTTCCGGGTTTCCAGATCTTTCCACGCCCTTCGTGGAAGTCAACAACAACAATAATTCCAGGAAATCGACATAACAATAGCGGGTCACGTAAACACCCTCATTCCGGCCATGTATGCCAATCTCGCCCCTTTTGCCTAAGGCATTAGATTGGCCTGAAGTACCCCAGGTAGATTTTATTACTACCTAGGTTTCACTTTTATTGCCGCCATTGTTTTCACTGAAAGGGCCGGCCACTCTTCCAGAAACTTCGTAAGCTTGCCGACTTTCTCTTCTCGGCTATCCTTCGAGAAGCTTCGTAACATATACATTATATATATATATATAAAACATATACATTACATATATATTAAAGCCATTATTAACTCTTTGTTACTTATATAATTTACATGTTATTTTTTTATTTCAACGCTATGAAATAATTCCATTTTAACATTGCAATAATTTAAACTGACGAAAAGGACTTATAGCTTTGTGAGTTTTACGGGAGCTGTCATCTATGTCTTCAGTGACTGGTCGAGCCCTACCGGGACGTTACAAATATTACATACGTCACAACGCTAATCGGATGATTCTCGTCTTAATTTAATCAAGATAAGACAGTGACCCAGATTCTAAGAGACCAAACGAAATAAAAGTCATAATAATTTTTAAATGATCGGCATGCCCTCCCAACGTAGGTGGCTGAATCCGACTAAATTGCATCAATTTTCTTTTCTCTTTGTGCTTTTGCACTCTACGGAAACGTCGAGTCGTATAAAAGGTAACTGCCTCAGGTCTGTATTGGATTCGAGTTCACGTTTCACAGTCAGACCGATCTTTTCAATTCGAATCTAGTTGTTGCTAAACTCTTTAAACTGTGTAGCGTACTGAAGTTCTTTGAGTAATCTGCATACAGTTCTTATCCCATCATTTTATCGAGAAAGCTACTTATTGCCAATTCCACTACTGCAAGCTGTTGGTCAGCTCGTTATTAACGTTAGTTACTCGAATTATTTTCCAAAGACCATGTTATGAATTTGGAAACTCAGATAAGAAAGGGGACTCACTTATCTTATATGAATATTTTGGGTAATAACACAATTATTTTACATACATAATCAAAAAGAAATAGGGCTTTTCGATGATGTTATAGAGAAACCACTTCCAATTCTGGATCCTTTTAGTAATGAAACGGTCCATCGTGTGTTTTACGCTAAAGTCATAGCTTTATTCACTCTCGCAAAATGGGATAATTCAATAACGCATCACAGAGCACAGAGACAGAACAGGTAGGACGCGACGAGCGCGATAGTTTGTCCGAGTGATTACTTCAGTACTAGAACCAAGGAAACAGACGAGTCGGACGATTGTTATAACACAACGGATCCTTTCACCGTGTTTCCTAAAAGCTTTATTCGTCATGTAGACAAAAGAAACGGTCTATCCTTTGCTACAGAGTGCCTATGGCCGGGGGCCGTCCGCGTTCCTCACCGATATTACAAGGCTCATTGTTTCGAAGATCCAATTGTGTAGAGGGTTGGAAAATTGCGACTCAACGGACGTAAATTAAGGACAGAGCTTGTTCAAAGATTAATTACGATTATTATGTGTTTAGTTTCTAATTTAAGCACGAATAATATTTTCGATATCTTATACACAACAGGAAATGCTAAGATTTGCACAAGTTGAATTAATTAATTAAAACAGATGATAAACTGATGTAGTGCTTCGACACTTACGAACATATAGTTGCGTATGTATTTCTGAAGGTGTACTTCGTTTAGTGAATGAAATGGTCAGACGTTACATGAGAAAATATATATATCAACGTGTAGATCGTTGATGCGATATCAGTCCTTCAGCAATATAGATTAACTCATTAGCTCCGCTGGTTGATTTCACAACAGCAAGGCTAAACTGATTGTAGCAAATTTGAGACTTAGCAACACTGGTGGCTCTTTCTTGGACAGGTGTGTAACATTTATACTAAAATTACGTTACGGTTGACAGAAATATCACATCGTAAATTAAAAATTCACGTCAAAAGCATTCTTATGCAGAAAGGTTATTACAAACTTGATAATTATTTTAAGAATAACATTGCTTGAAGTGCGTTCGGTAACTGTAAGTAGGAAAAAAACTTTTTGGCAGTTTCTTGCCGCTTCTTTTTCTGAGGCAACTCACGGTAGGGATTGGTTGAAGGAGTGGCGTAGTTTGACGTTCGAAAAGTGTTTTTGAAAACCAATTACGAATAAATATTATTTAATTCATTCATTCATTCAACGTTAGATCGGTTTCATTTGGGGGACGATCCATTGTCGTACTATTGTATATGTACGCGCTGCTTGCGTTTCTGTAAACCAAATGTCAAGCTTTTGGCACCGGAATCGCGTGTTCCTGACAAGACTAATCAAATATGTAGCGATCGGAACCACCCGAGGTATATGTCTCCGGAGGTCACGGGTTCAGCAATGTTACTTTTGTAAAAATTGATAAATTGTTGTCAGTTTTTAAAAAGTTAAGCTTATTATATGAATATTTAAACTTTCAAACATTTTAAAAAGCTCCCAGTGAACATCAAAAACTCCATGAATTGCAGTAGAACCGAGATTAAATCTAAAAGTCTCTGGAGAAATAAATGCATTAGCGCGAGTCAACGGAGAGTAACATTTTTACAAGACGTCAGGACGAAGTGTTTTAAAATGTAAAACGGAGCTGAATACGTTGCGCTCGCGCGACGGGCGCGACGCGGCGACGGCGACGACGCGACGACGGCGGAGCGGCCTCCACATGGCCAAATAAATAGTGTAAAGACTGTTTTGTACGAGAACAAGGTTAACATCTTTACTGATTCGTATGCAACTCGGTGATATGTACCGTCTCGCATGGATGTTGCTAACGAAACCGCCATCACCAACACGTTGCCGGCTGAAAAAGAAACGGGGAGATGTTTTATGGCCGGCTCGCGTCGTAACATGTTTAAATCATTTTACGGTTCATTCTAGGAGCAGGATGGTAAGTAGCTAGCTGAATGAGGATTTTGTTCAGGATTGGCTCAGACTGGAAGAAGCCACAAATTTATATCTTAGTTAAAGACTAAGGTCGGGCGGTACATGCAAAATAACTGTATTCATCTTTATGTCTTATATTGGGTAGTACGAATATTTGCAGGCGAAATAAATAAAAGAAATCGAATAGCTCATTGATGTGTCATCACAGGCGACCGACGTTCTACCTGGAAATGTCAGTCACGTATTGTGTCATTATAAGAAATGTGTTACACGTACGTTCATCGATGACGTGCGAGTGACGTCATCGCGATACTGACACTTTTGAAGGGGGAATGGTTAGGTATAAAGTTAGTTTAATATTTACCTATATATATGTAAAACGAAATTTATTGTAGATGTAAATCTGTTCCAGGACAAAACTTCAGACACATTTGTGAACGTTATGAAGAAATTTTAGCATTCAATTAACTTCCAGTCGATTAATAATCCATGTCACTTACTGTTTCTTATAAAAAGACATGTAGAGTTACAAATCTATTCAACAAGTTCTTTTTAACTCCTAAAAGATTGTAGCGCAGTCACCGACGAAGAGACCTCGCTGCGAGTGTTCATGTTATAGAAAAGGAACTTAATTTCATAATTGATAATCACGCCGCGGCAGGGAGGAGGAAGTTAAAATTTGTAACGTAATTTGATGAAAGTGGTGCCGGAGATTGCGCGAGCCGCGCGGTGGTCGAGCGGCTCGCGGGTTTTTGCACGTAATGAGCTCCTTTCACATCAGAAATACTGCACGGCGAGGACGCGTATTTCATTCGAGACGTAACATAGCTGTGAACGATGATGGGGCGACCATCGAGCCCTATAGTGGTTCTGCCTATAAAATACAGGGTCCCGAGTTCGATCGTTGTCGAGGCAGGCATTTATGAGAGACAAATATTTGTTTTTGGGTCGTCGCTGTGTGTATTGGTTTATGTTCTTGTCGCCTGTCACACATGGAATCCTAGTTTAATCATGACGTATGAGTGTGGGAACATTTATTGTTTACGTATAACAGAATACGATCTATGTATACAGAAGGGGAAATTGACTTAGTTATACACGCCCACAGCACGCTTAAGTTGCTAACTGAGGCATTAATAAAAAAAATTCACAAAAGCTATTTGGAAATATTTGATCGGGCGCTGAGAAAGGAATATTATTTACATATACAATAACTTCACAATAGATACTCATTAAAATAAAGAACGATTAAGAACACAATTAAGATCCGCAAGGATCTTGAAGACATCCACCAATATTCAGCAGTCCGAAAAATATACATACATACATAAATATGCATGGGAGAGTTGTCGCTGTAATTATGACGGTAAGTGAATATTAAAGTGAGCAATCTATTTATTTAGGCAAACAGCAATATTAAACTGATGTCAAAGACACACGCTCACTGACGGCGCTCACTCGCGGTTTGGCGAGGTCGTACACGTTGCAGATGCGAGAAAAATGTTATTGAAGGTGTAAGGTATTTACTGAAATCTGTTGAAACAGCGAACTAAGTAGAGGGCACCAGTTAACACATAAACGTGTAGCGGCCAATCGTGGCGTTTAATATAATACAGCTGTGGCATTAAATGTGTCCCTATTGTGCCTAAAAATAAACGATTACGCTGTGTGAACTGAGATGGGACTGTCGAATGTAATGAAGTACTCAGTTTGTATAAATTGTGAAAAGGAGCAAAATAATCAAAAGAAATTTATGAGCGGCCGCTGAGAGATAATGTTATGTTAAACATGTTTCGGAGTGAGACAATATCATTCATTAGCGAACCCATTTCACGGGCCACTCGTCAAAGCGCTCGCTTCTCCTAGGCGGCCGGAGACCCGTGATCAGAAACGCGCAGGTTCACCAGTGTCGCGTGCTTGGCTTTATTTATCAACCGACAATTAATTATAAAGTTCAAAATATGATGAACATTTTGTCGTCACGGTATTCATACATACATATATCAAATCGTTTGGCTGCATCACAAATTAAAAATTCAAAATCATTTAATCATATAGGTATCCTGTAAATACATTTATGCACATCATTATTTGCTTCTACTACCGTTTCGAAAAGGTGCTTTAATACTGAGGAGAAGATATGGCGAAAGAAACTCCTTAGCACATCTTTTAAAACAAAAAACATAGTAATTACAAAAGTTTTACACCTGCGCGGAACTGATTTCGACACTATTATTTCCCGGCATTCTTGTCATTAATATATTCATGTATACTATAATATCCTTTACCTATAAGCTGTGCTTTAAGCTGTCGCTTAAAAGTTCCAATAGGTAATTCGCGTATCAACTTTGGAACCTTATTGTAAAAACGAACTCCAAGCCCCATAAAGGAACGCTGAACTTTCGAAGACGATATGAAGACGTAACCAAATTATGCCTATTTCTTGTTTTATGATTATGTGTATCACTTTTCTGCTTGGACATATATTTTTTTTAATAAATACTAAATTACTATAATTATATTGACTGGCTGCGGTGAGTACACCTATTTCTTTTAATTTTTCCCTCAATGAGTCACATGACATTAATCTGTATATATAGCTTTAATACACAGTGTTCAGAATGTGACTATATGCACGCTTACATACATATATATTACGTAAGGGGCTCCATCTATTTTTGTGTCCGAACCAACCTCCCCAGCCGGTGGTGCACCCTGCTGACCCACGGTCGAGGCTATGGCGCGAGGTCCCTTCTGTTGGAGGTCGCTTGACTCTGTGCCACCAAATTTAATCCAACGATACTTTCGAGTGTTACTGTAGCTGTGAGTTGGAAAAAAAGAACCTCATTGGGATTCTTCTTGCCGATTCTTCTTCTGGAACCACTCACGGTAGGGATATGTCACAGTAATGGAGTAGTTTGATATTCGAAAAGTGTTTCTAAGAAACCAACTTCAAATAAATTTTATTTCATTCTTTAAGTCATGGTGGTATACTTCTACTAAAATTGACCTGTAAATGTAACAGTCCGAGCGTTCTACGTGCGTATGTTTCTAAGAGTGTTAGTATGTCTGTGTGCGCCTACGTATCACGTTTTATGATGTGAATATTTTTATCATTTTAATAAAAAAGGTATACACGCGGTAAAAGTGAAACATCCAGAAAATAATATTTTGAATAAGAATAAGAGTAATGAGTAAGGATAATTGTAAGATTTATTTATCTTCATAAAAAGTGGAATTTCTCAACGAATAGTAATAACTGAATTGTATTAAAAAATACTATCGCAAAACCAGTCCATCATTGACCATCTCCGGCTCTGATGATGTAACTTGGAGACAAAAAATGCTACTCATCAACGAATTAAAATAATCCAACGATGTTTTGGGATGTTTTCTTTTAGTAGTGGTTATATTGTAAAGTAAGTACATAGTAATAAAACAATACTTAAAAGCATCCTTTCATGGACAGCAGAACAAAGATATTACAATTTATATATTTGAAATAAAAACTTTAAAAACTTTTATTTTATTTTATTTATGTTAATAGCCGACAAACGAGCAGACAAGCCACCTGATGGTAAGTGGTCACCATCGCCCATGGACATCAGCAAAACCAATGGTATTACTGATGCGTTGTCGACCAGGAAATGAGAAGGTAATAAAGAAAGAACTAATAAGTAAGTACATGCATCATAACGTTCAATCCCGCTACATCACACTATATTGTTATTATTATATTCTGTAATTTTTTTTAGAAGTCGATTAATGTTTAATTTGAATAGGTTTTTATTTTCTAAAGTTTAGAGTAAATATGCATACGTAATAGCTAATACAATTTTTATTTTTTAACGGGACGAGCTCATGCCTGCCCAAGACGCCACTTAATAGTTCTTCGATTAATTTCACTGTTATCCCCTGATTCCTTGTCATTAAAAGTGCTGTTGCTCACATCATAAGCTTAGTATTATAAGCTGATGTTTCGTAGCTGCAAACATAAAATACGAGACGTTAAACATACATGAGAAATATTTATTTGGGTTTACAATAATAGTTTCAGTTCAAACACGATAATCCAATGTTATTTTGACGGTGTGTGCGTCGTGCTCTCAAGACGGAGCCGCGAAGCCTCAGCGGAAAGACAACAAAACCTCAAGAGCAGTCTCTAGATTCAAACCGAGCTCCGCGACGCTTGACGGGTACTGTACAACTACTACACTACACTAAGTTGTTCATGCTACACTATGCAGCGCGTGCGTGACTTGACGGGACGAGATGAGACGTGAACAATGATGTTCCAGACGTAACGTGCCCGCGGCCGGTGAATACGAAATACGGACCTCTTGAAGATAAGAACGCGGACGATGTCGTAACGTCTCCGCGGGGAAAGAACGTTGTTTTCTCGCCTCCACTCGTAGCTCGATGCACAAAGGTGAAGTGTTAAGATGCAGATAAGCTTTCAGCCGGCATTTTGCGTCCAATGCGGCGTGTTGCTTAGTGTATTATCGTGACTTTTACCCCCTGTTTACCTTATATTTAATTTTTGGAACCTAATATTGACCTTAATCACCGTAAGTCTGTTTGTTACATTTTTAGGAAAGATACATAAAATTGGAGATCTAGCCAACTAAAGAGGAGCCTAATAACCGAAATGGCCAAATCCACGTCAGACGTCAGTTAGGTTATTCACGTAGAGGAACACTGGTAGGTAAGTATTAGTCACGCGTTCACTCCTACGCACAGCTACAGACGCAGCACACGTCTGCTCCGCACCGTGCCCGTCACAACACTGGCTTTCTCCACCTACTGATTGGCCCACAACTACCCTCCATACTGGCGTATATGAGACAATATGAAATATGTACATACACTACAATAGGATTTATTTTGTCACAAGTTGAAGTAACCAGAAAAAATATTTTGAAGTGTTGTGAAAATATAGAATATATTTATCTATGTGTATATTACATTATTCAATTTTTTGCATAAATTTTCACCCCATTGTCAAACAGTTAGGGGTAACTAGGGGATACACTTTTTTATAACTTTAGAAATATATATCTATCTCAATCATATTTAAATTTTGCGTATGTGCAACGTTTTTTTTTTCATTCTTTAGTTACAGAGTCAAATTTCTTACAATTCAAGAAACATAAAATAACCAATGCTTGTATCACAAAGTATATCTAATAACTTGTATTTTAAAGTAATATCGTATTTCGAGAATATTCAAATTCAAATTCAATTCAAATACATATGTATGTACATGTATTTTAAATATATTTTTTATATTCTATATTAATAAATAAAATTGGAGTGTCTGTTTGTAATATTAAAATAACCGCTTTTTACTACATGCATATGAATGTATATACGGTACATATACCAAAATAACATTTTTTACAATTTTTGTCGGTCTGTCTGTTTGTTCCGGCTAATCTTTGAAACGGCTGGACCGGTTTTGACAGGACTATCACTAGCAGGTAGCTGATGTAATAAGGAGTAACTTAGGCTACTTGTATTTCTAATAAATAACTTTTTTGTTAAATTCCACGCGGACAAAGTCGCGGACACAGCTAGTCTTATATAAAATAAAAATCAATTTCCATATGTACGAGAGATCATCACTCGCGAACGGCTCCATCGATTTGGCTGATTTTCTTTGTTGTGTTCGTAATTGTCACGACAACGATTGAATGTCCTGTTCGACAGTTGTGATCAAATAACGATTCCGTTTAATAAATCCCCCTCGACGTACCGGCTGCCAGACAACGTACAGCGTTAACCAGCGGGGATACAGATATAAAAAAACGCAGTTATTTTTTCTTCAGCACGCTTCTTATATACACACATCAAAAAAAGTATGATAAAATACAACATGATTTATTTTTATTTTTTGTTCTCTATTTAAAAATACATAATTTGAACATGAAAGATTCTAAAATTTCAATTGTTTTTCAATATAAAAGAAGGTTCAGTCATGGTAGAGCATCATTTAGAAATTTGATACAAGTCGATTCAAGCGGATTTTTCGATATTTTCGGAGGATATCTAGCTTGAAAAAAAATGCCAAAAGGATTATCAGAAGGTTTACGAGTAAGAATTATAACTTTGAGAGAAGAAGGATATTCTACGTGAGAAATAGCATGCAGAGTCTCCGTATCCCAATCCTGTGTCGTGACCACCGTGCAGAGGTACCACGACATGGGTAATTTAGCTGACCGACCTCGCAGTGGTCGTCCAACTGTGCTGACTGCTGCCCAGAAGCGCTATATCAAATTGTTGACTGCCCGTGACCCAACAATCAACGCTACCAAAATAAAGGCAGAGTTGCGGGCTGCAACTGGACGTGAAGTTAGCACTGAGACGATTCGGAATTGCTTAAACTAGGTTGGTTTACGAGCGAGGAGGTCCTGGCGAGCACCTCTGAACTCACGGCAACGACAGCGACACAGATTGCAATGGGCTAGACTCCGCCAAATTGAAGAAGATGAAAATGAAAACATTTTAATTGCCTCTTTGTTGACGAATCACGAATCAGTACTCATCCGGATAACCGACGTGTTCGCGTCTGGAGAAGACCTGGAGACTCGGAGAGGCAAAGAACTGCCACTGGAACTGTTCAGCAAGATGGAAAATCGGTGTCCTTTTGGGCCGGAATAATGATTGGAGCTAGAACACCTTTGATCCCGTATCAAGGCAATATGACTACAGTTATGTACAAAACAGTCGCTATTGATGGAATTGTTAGATCATTTAGAATAAACCATGGTTTGTATTGGTCGACGATAATGCCCCCGCACATCGAGCTCAACGAGTTAATGCTGCTCTCCGTGAATACAACATCACAAGATTAGACTGGCCTGCCGGCTCGCCTGACTTAATTTCAATCTAGCATGCATGGGACGCTGTTAAGCGAGCTGTTTGGAACCGTCAGCCATTTCCTTAGACCGTGCCAGAGATCAGGGAAGCCGTTGTTTAAGAATGGGACAGGTTGTTGCAAGAAATGCTGGATAACTTGATCCTCAGCATGCCCAGAGTGATTTCCGCATGTCTTCGAGCCAGAAGAGGAGTGATATTATACTAAATAAAAACCATTTCAAATAAATATAGTATTATTAAAAAATATATTAATAAAATTATATATAATAATAATATATAATAATAATAATAATAATAAAAATATATTAATAAAATATATAATTAAAAAATATACTATTATTTTTTGTATAATCCTCTTTTTCTTTCAATCAAATTTTCTTCACATTCGCATTAGATTTGAGTAAGCAAATTTTTATTACAAAAAAAAAATATTAAAGGTTTTTTTTTTAATTTCATAAACTGTATTTTTAGTTAAAAAACATTATCTAAACACTTTTTCTTGATAAAGTTACAATTATAAAAAATATATCTGTTTTTCCTAGTGATCGTAAACTTTTTTTGATGTGTGTATATAAACCGTGGGAAGCCCTGGCTTATAAGAAATATTGAGATGTGCTGATAATAAGAAACTAATATGTATGTAGGTTGTTCCCGTCTTAAAAAGTCAAAATCAATGCCACGACTCGGTTATGTCTAATGCCTTCGACCCCCATTATGTATCTCTACGTACACTCGTTATTTTGTTTTCTTTGGCACGGGTTGTTTCTTCACAAAACAGTTTGAGATAACTGTTTGATGGGTTGCGACTATAGCGCTGCAACGTTATTAAGGACAGTAGCTCAGCACGCGGGACCTTTAATGAAATTGTACACGGTCGAGTTGAGTTATCCTACCCGGTGGCGTCAATATACTGAAATTCAACTTCTCCGAGATCCGGCCCGTTTACGTCGTGTGCGGTGCCCAAAAGTAATAAAATGAAGCATCGACTCGACGTAGAGGAATGCAAATTACATAATTCTGGGTCAAACTCCCGAAACATTCCACTCTGCAGCGAATTATGCGAGATCGTTCCGAGACGGACAGCGCCGCGCCCGGCCGCGCCCGACCGCGCCCGGCCGCCCGCGGTTCCAACAACGCTAAAAAACGTGGCAACTTTGGCTGTAATTTAAATTGAGCAACGAATCCCGGGTATCCTGGAATTTAAGGATTTCTATTTCCATTTACACAGATTTGCGGTGTAAATAACTTGGAATACGATGGATTAAATTTAGGATACGCATGACCTTGCGCCGCGGCCCCAGTGAAACATTTTACAGAAATTTGAAGTTTAGCATAAGTGTGTTTTTATGTCGGACGAAGTGAAAAAAGTAAGTTCAAACTTTTATGTAAATGAAGGGGCAATGGAGCGGGCACGTGTTAATACGTCCATAGGACCGGCGGCCGGCTGTTAGCCGCTAGCCGCTAGCCGACTTAATAAATCGGGCTGTGTACAAAGGAAACGGTGATTAATTAGCTCCCGTTCGGTGTTCGACGGTGGAGGCTCGGGTTTAACTCTACGTGCCTCCGACACATAATGGGCGTATAAAAATGTTAAACATACTCATTTATAATAAGAGACCTGAAACTATTTGTGACGTCATTGAAATTTTTTTACCAAAATACCGGCACATAATCATAATTCATGCAAGAAATTATGCTCTAACATCGTTATCACGTTTATGGAAGTATTTTAATATAGCTCATTATCGAAGGTGAATTCCGTCGTATCACTAACGCTATGTAAAAGCTCGAAGTATCAATTATGATATGAAAGGAGTCGACCGCGCACGTTGGCCGGATCCATTATGTCGTCCAACAACACGTTGACGTTAATTTGGTATAACCATAGGGCGACGATATCATCAGATAGACCGTCATTGTAATATTGATTTTATTATACTTTATTCTATTATATCATACCTACTTGTTTTCATTGGTTGCAAAGAAAATTCATTTAATTTCAGTATCTCCGTAGGTTTTGCCGAGCACGTAGTTTTGACTTTGTATTTATTACTATAATATATAATGTACTATATTATACTATATACCACAGTAGCGGCTAATTCTCGGACCACGAAGCAAAGGCTTTGAAAGCGCGAAGATTAATAATTTGATAAAGACTTAGTTGTCAAATTGCCTTGTTTTAGAATTGGGTTTTATCAATTATTGTTTTAGGATTGGGTTTTATTAATTATTTAGCTGTATTGGGGTGGCTTAGAATACATCCCCCAATCCCATGCTGGCAGAACATGGTGTCGTAAGAGGCGACAGAAGCCAGTCTGCTTGGTGGTGGGGCTGCGTGTACGGATTATATTATCAGTATTATTATTAAGTCATTAATATTATTACTGGTATTATTATCTTTCCGTGACGCCTGCCTGGCTAGCTACTACCCTCCTGCTCGAGTCAGCCGCCAAACGACTCGTCGTTTTCCAGCTGGGAGCTTGAGAGCCAGTACTTTCTTTCTAACCTTCTTCTCATTTCTTGGCCGACAACTCATCAGTGATACCTTGGTCTTGCTGATGTCCATGGGCGACGGTGACCACTTACCATCAGATGGCTCGTCTGCTCGTTCGTTGGCTATTAACATAAAAAAAAAATTTGAAAAATATTAATTTTTAACTTTTTTGTTTATGGACGGATTAAAATTAAACGAACTTTAATTATTAAGTAATGTTATACTGTAATACATTAGTGAAAATCATAACGAAATCGGTTAAGCCGTTTCGACATTAGCGCGCAAGCATTGTTTTGGGTCCTATTGCGTTAATAAAGGCCCCTAATAATATTTGTCTCATATATCGTCCATGTACAGAAAGCGATCAGTTAACGTTTTATTACATGCGTAGATATTTTCTAATAATATACTAGACGGATAAGTTTCAGTGACAAATTCTAGCACATATAAAATATTTAATCATGTTCGGTATAAATGCAGCACGTCGAACTGTATTGCACCATAACCTGTTGCACATTCGTCATAATCAAATCATTGTGATATTAACAAACTGGGTGGTTAGCGGGGAGCCTAGTGTACAGTGCTACGTTAATGACCGCACTGTCAATAACAAATAACCAAAAAACTTTCAAATAAGATGCTCTTGCTCCACCCGCCGTAATAAGTGCGAGCGAAATAAAAAAAGGATAAAATGGTACATTTGTAATGTAAGAGTATACATACTACTAGGCCGAACTACTTTCGAGTAATGATTAAGGAACGTTTTTGTGAAAAAGTCTTATGAACTCTATGACCTGCAACGACTCGCTGACATCATTGAGTAGCTCGACTCACTGGCATGTAAGTACACATCTAAAGTTCGGCCAGAGTTTTGAGGCGTGCGTGGCGGGTGAGCCAATTTACCTTAATATTGTTTAAAAGCGTTTTAGGCGCTTAGTTTCAATTTATTCCGGCTCCTGGCGGCACTCAGCCGCAACAATGCCGGAGGTACTGAGCTCGTTCGTTTCTCTTTTGTTTATGTCTACTTACGCCATAACTCCCAGTGCAGCCACAATGATGGCGCAGTTATTTGAACAGACAATTTGAATGAATGAATGAATGAAATGAATGAATGAAAAAATGTTTATTCGTAGTCTAACGCCGCAGCTGAACATAATAAAATACACAAAAAACAGAGAAAAGAAAACACAATAACACTACACCCTAAGTGTATGCTAAACTAAACCTAAACACAACATTAAATGCCCGTGCTGCAGCGTAACGAGCTACGAATGGGCCCAGCCTCAGCTTAAGCCGCGCGTGAGCACAGCGCTGATATTTCAGTCTCGGCCCTGCCTTCCGTGACGGAAGCCCGGTCAGTCGTTTTCGGTTAAATTATTTTTCTTAATAAAATTAATTCTTTTTTAATAATTTTTAATTTACTCCTAATTTACTGACTGTCAAGTATTCGGAATAAGTGTGTACATGAATACAACGTTTGTTTAGTTAATGAGAGTAAAAAGTATAAAGAAAGAAATGAATTAAAAGGACATATTGGACGCGACACGTGTTTTACCTACAGACAGGCCACAATTTGGCTTACCCAAATCGTTTCCGTGCGGGACCGAACAGGTGGCGAAAAATATCGAACAGAACGATGATACACCGTTACCGTTTGTCCAGTTCGGCTTAACTGCAGAACACTTGGCTACGTATTATGACTTTAAATGATAATTATTGGTCGATAGCCGTAGAAGATTGAGATGTACATAAGTGTTCACTTTTGAAATAAAGGTATAGTAGTCTAGTGATATAGGTGACTGCGAGAATAATGGAGAGAAAGAAAATGGTCGGATTGGGGCAGCCTTCAATACAGACCCCAATCCCATGCTGGCAGAACAGGCTGTCATAAGAGGCGACAGAAGCCAGCCTGCTTGGTGGTAGGGCTTGGCGTAAGGATTATATTATCAGTATTATTATTAAGTTTTATTTATTTATTTATTTTATCAACAAAACCAAATTTACAATAATGTAATGATTGTAAACAGTAGCAATAGTGTAAAACTGTGTCGCTACTATTTACGCCCACCTCGGAGTACTTTACTACAACATTCTTATTACTTACTTACAATATTCTTATTAAATTGGAACATTAACTTATATACACGTATGCATGTGTATGAATGTGTTGAGTGTTAAGTGCGTGTTTGCGTGTGTGAGTGTGCGTGCATGTGTTGTGTGTGTGTGCGCGTGTATGTTAGTGAGTTTGTGTGTGTGCTTATGTGAGTGAGTTGTGATATTAAGAGTGTGATATTCTGATTATACAGTAGAAATAAGTAATTCAATCTCATCATATGTTAGATTTTGCAAGAAATCTGTCAATTTAGATTTAAATTCAGGGATAGTGAGTGGATATATATTTAGGATTTTATTAACTTTATTGTATACTCAGGTTGAAAGATAATCAAAGTAATTAATATTATTAACCACCCCCCGCTCGAGTCCGCCGACAAACGACTCGTCGTGTTCCGGGGGCTTAAGGGCCAGTACTTTCTTGTTTTCTCATTTTTCTTGGCCGATAACGTACCAGTAATGCCTTTGGTTTTACTAATGTCCATGGGCAACGTAGACGATTTACCATCAGGTGGCTCGTCTGCTTGTTTCTCATGGACGTTCTTGAGTGACGTCATTGCCGTGTTCTGAATATGTCAATTGAACAATTTACATTTACAAAATTTACAATTACGAAATTGAATAGCGACAAAATGTTACAGGCAAACGATGCAGGTCACTACCGGGACAGTAGTGGTGGTGGCGTGTTCCAGACGTTCGTGTGTGGCGTTTACCTCTCACCACTAGTTACGAAAAAGATACCTATTACTTAAAGATTTTTTAATTTTTAATTGGAATTCCAGATGCTATTTCAGTATAATTTTGTGAGCGTATAAAGCGTGATCCTTGAGCTAACAACTTCTAAACAACTAACGCGTGGTTCGGCTCGCAGTCGACTGATGTTAAGCAGTAAATGTGACGATACGTGTCCAGTCAATATTTCTTATACAAGGTTGAAATTACGAAGAGACGCGACACGTGGCGTCGCGCTGAAGTTGTGCCTTACCTAAATGTTACTATAATGTGTTTTTAACTTTTAAATTTTCACTAACAATATTGAAACTTAAAAATTGGGAGGCTTACATAGAGAATCGATTTTCTGAAAAAATTATGCTATTCTTCTATCTCGAAGTCCTCCTGCACAGCGCTGTCTTGTGTGTATGTTGTGTGACTAACCCTAATCTGTTTTGCACTGAAATAGACCTTAAATTTCGTAATCGTTTTCAAATGGCTTCAAAATCCGCACCGATATATTCAATTTAAGTTAGATTTGAAGCATTTAAAGTCACTCACCGCAAGAAAGTTTAAAATTAATTAGTTTAAAACTTGTTTAAGAAATATTGAAGATTACGGAAAAGATGAGAAAGTTATATGTCGGTAACGCCAGTAGTTTTAGCAGCATTGTCGAACATAGCGTGGGCGTATAATCTTTTAACACTTTTAATTAATTGCTAACAAACACTTCACACCGGGCAAACGAAACAAATAACAGTTCCCGGTGCGGAGGAACCGATCTCTTCGACCGCAGAATGTAAACTGAGGCTTCATCCGGCGTCACTCCACTAGCTAGGCTCTGTTGTAGCACGATGTTAGCCGAGTATCGACGTTATCGCGGCGGTGCTGCCATCACTCGGATATCGTGCCAAGTTTCGTTTCACGTCCATACTAATGACCATCTCCGACATATAGTTTTTATAGTTTCTCTGGATAATTCATTTAAAGAAAATAGCAACAGAGTAAGTATTGCGTGTTTCTTGAATATCCAATTGCTTTTAACTCTACATTATAAAAACATTTTTTGACTTTTGGTAATTAGTATTTAAATATATTATTGTAAAAAAATTACAGTTTTTGCAATACCTTTTGCTGAAGTAATAAAATATAGTAAGAAGTATTATATTTTGATTCCAGAGACGTAGAAGGTCGACTCGTACACCGCGGGGTTGTGCCTGCACCTTTTTTTTTAATTCGGTAGTCAATTTCATCACAAATTCTGGGACGTGTCTCATCGTCAGTGACCAACGAGAAGTAAGGTAAAATAAAAATAGAAAAACAAAATTCTAAATTAAGCAGGATTGCTAATGTTGGTCCAAACGAACTCTTAGAACTGATACTCGAAAAAAAGTAACTTAAGTAACAGAATAAATAGGTGTGTCGGTTCCTCTGTAATTTGATGAAATTTGTAATAAGTATGGATTACATAGAAAATGGTATCTGTGACTACTACTGACCGCCGCGACGATGTCCGTGGTGCCGCCGGTTAACCCCTATCCCTCATGTGTATTCATTCCTCCCAGCGAAGTTTCCCGATTCCCACGGAATATAATTCTGAAAGGTTTATTGCGCGGATAGTTATAATTTTATAGCAACAATTTTGCAATTTCTAGACGATATATTGCCGATATTGCGACGCTAACGAATGAGCCGCACGGTTTTACTGCTTTATGTTAAGTGTGGAAAAAATGATGCACAATCACTTATTTGCCGCATCGGGATAGCAATATTACGAACTTAAGAGACAAACATTAAGTAGTGTTGTTTACTGTGAACACTTCAACGAAGTTGATAGTATCAGGCGTTACTTTGCGGAAATTCATTGGTGACGGTATGTATGTCGGTATATACTTTTATTTATCATAAATGCATGTTTTCCTTCGTGGGATGGAGGGAGGTGCTATGCATGTATAGAAGTATATACCGTCATACACTGTGCTTGCGGATTGTTGTAAAGTAATTTAAACTAATTTAATAACTTCAACGGAGAACATGCATTTACTGTGTGATAATTAAGACGACATCTAAATATGACGACATCTAAACAGTATCTACAGTGTAACAAGAATGCACGGGAAACTTATGCATTAGCACTCAGTTTCAATCATGATTCACAGTTTAAACCTAACGTTGATTTAAATGCGATCTAGCGAACGGTCTTTTTTTCTACTTAGGTACAAAGTGTTTAATTTAGCAAAGTTTAAATTTAACTTGAAGTATTCCATCATACCGTGATTTGGAGTCCTTGGCGTAATGAGCCTTCGATCTCCTAGAGTAATACTACGATGTAGGAACGTCACGTTGTCTCCTTCACCCTCACCGAGAACGAGCGAGACGAAAACTTCAGCAGAATATTTTGCCAAGTGCGGTGAGGTGTGCCCCGGCATCATTATGCTAAACCGTTACACGGCTTAGCCGCGTTAACCCTTCAACCGCTATGCTGCCTTTGATAACCGGTAAATGTTTAGAAGGCGCGTCGGAGGGGATGGGCTAAATTTCGCAAAGTTTGTTAGTTGTAATACCACGACTAACAAGCTGATGTAACTTCGGCAATCGTCTGTCTGTGTGAGGTGTTGTCGAACACGGGACTCGATATTGATATTTAAATGACCGTCTGCTTATGTGTGTATGCGTCTTAGTGCAACGTTTCCCAAATTATACATATAGCAGGTATAAAGGTCATATATGTAATTATATACAGAGGTAAAAAGATAGTCTCAATAATAATAAATATAATATAAGCAACTACCCTCACAGCTGACTATTATAAATAACTACCCGCGCAACTGCTTATAATAGGAGCCGTAAGCTGTCAGCCGATGCCATTCGATTCCGAGACTTCGAAGCGAGCACATCGACGGTGAAGTGCAATAAGTTTTCAATTATTAGGAATTTCGTATTAGGATTTAGATTCTGTTCCTCCGATCGTGTCAGTCTGGTTTTAAAAATTTATTGCGTAAAGAAATATTTATTTCTTTAGTTTAGTTATTTAAAAGTAAGGGTTTTTTTAATATTTGATTTTCTGCTTCTGGTTTCCAAAAATATATTTACACGGTAATGAAGTGTAACTTGTGTAGTATTTTGTTTTCGGAACTATTCTGGGACCCGGGTGTGTTTTGTGACACCGTTTAGAACCATTATCTTTATATATTAGTTTGTACCGCAAATGCCAGGTTTCAGTGAACATCGGTACAAAAAAGGTTAAACATAGAAGAAAGTCACCTATGACCCAAATCAGCGGCATCGCGTTAATTATTGGTAGGCCTGTTTGTGGTGGTTATTGATGTCGAAGCGGTGTGCTGGCCAGACACGTGGGTCTACGTGTTCGGTTACTGACGTATTGGCCGACATACTGATTGACGTTCTAACTTTAAAACTCATAAATTCCAATTCAAAATCAAAATTATTTAATATTAATTTTAATATTGAGGAGAAGAAACGGCGAAAGAAACTCCTCGGTACATCTTTTAGACAACACGTGGTAATTATAAGAGATTAAACATGTGCGGAACTGGATTCGACACTATTATTTCCAGGCGTCCTTGTCATTAATATATTCATCTATATTATAATATCCTTTGCCTATAAGCTGTATTATAATGCGTCGCTTAAAAGTTCCAATAGATAACTCACGTATCAACTTTGGAATCTTATTGTAAAACCGAACTTTAAGGCCCATAAAAGAACGCTGAACCTTTTGAAGACTATATGAAGACGTAACGAAATTATGCCTATTTCTTGTATACTTATACATAATATGAGCAAGTCTATTAAGTCTCTATTCAAAGCTCCGAGGGAGCATGTGTTGTGTTAATATTATTTTCTTCTGTTTAATGATTGATCGTCTTCATTATTGTTTGTGGTGTAAATTAAATGCAGCGACTCCCTGCGAGTAAAGATAATGCCGGAGCCCGATGTTAAATATGAAATTGTTCTGGTTCAAAACGTTAAGAACAATGGCCCGGATTCATATATCACGTTCTCGTGGCGGGTAATCGGCGGAAAATATGATAATCAGTCGTGCGCTCGCCGCGAGGTGCGGTCCCAACCCGCTGATCCACTGCTGGCGCACATTGGACAACGTCATTAAAGGTCGGAATGTTTTACACACTTTTCAGATTATCACAGAGCGTTTTCTCACAAAATTTTCTTGAGCATCGACACGTGTCCGAAGCATTAGGTACCCTCCATGTTTGGTAAAGTGAAGGTGTTGCTTGCGTGTAATTTTATCGTAAAATATTAACAACTAGTTTAACAATGTACACAACGCTAAGTCCCGTGTATCGCATTGGTTTAGCATAAACAAAATTAATTTTGAATGCTAAAAATGAAGTGTATAGAGTTTATATATGTATAGTCTTAAATGTTGAAGCACCTTTTCGGAACGACATTTACAGAATACCTATATGATTAAATGATTTTGATTTGTGTAAGTAATGTGTAAACAGTATGTTGCATCGTTCACGATAGTAATACACAGTTGTAATAAATAATTGGAAAAGTGATGGAGTTTGTTACGTCGCTTCATCTATAGCGAAATACGGTGGCGCTTTCATAAGCGGAGCCCAAAATATAAAACGATGTATTGCATTTTATTTATATTAATAAAAGAAAATATATTCAATTGTCTAGTTAAAAGTGATACTATAGTTGTCAGTGTAATAAATAGCTGGTTTTTAATTATTACTCTATCTACGTGTATGCTATTAGTTGCAGCAATTGAGATGGACCCCCATGTACTGCCTACCGTGTAGCTGTAGCTTGGTGGAGGACTGTGAAATAGATTTAACTTGAAGCTACTCTGAACGTCATGCAGAAGGCGTGGTCGCCGGCGACGTTTACCTACAGGCAATCTATCGGAAATTAATGAGTTTTGTTGGACACGAATTACAGCATGAAGTGTTAAGGTGACTGGCGCATTTTAACAACTAAAACCATTATTCGGCTTGATTAATAGTCGTAAATGTTCATGGAAATCCATGTTTTATGGTAATAGCCGGCAAATAATGCATACCGCGCCAGAACGGTTCCGCTAAGCGGTAATCAGTCCGCTTTTTAACTGCCTCCCCGGTGCTTCGACTAAGGTTATTATCTATCTATACATTTAATAAAGTTCTAACTGATCGCTTTCTGTACGTTAAATTAAATTAATTTAAAAAATGTCGGTACTATTTCTTAGCGTAACGCGTAGTTTTACCGAAGCGAAGCGAGGACAGTTTGCTAGTTTCTAATAGGTACTTATACTCAGAGTTAAACATCACCCAGAAGTCTAAAATCAGAGACCCGATCGAAGTAAACTTTTGGCCTATCACTAATTATTTATTCACAGGTCGGGACCACGGCCTCATTGAAACTTAACGACGGAGCGACACGCAGCAACAACATATTTGGGTAGTCGAAAGTACATGTAACCTCGCACGACTCTACCGTTTAATGACAACAAAACGTGAACAGCGCAGTGCAAAGTATGCAAATGCTATCCTGGAAGCTCGGCTGTCGCTGAAGGAACTGTTACCACAGTTCGCCAACTTTGTTTTCTTCCAAGTAATTCATTGATATTTATTTCTTTTTATAAGGAGTCCCGATTGCCTCGGGAAGCTGGTATCCATTCGGCTGTGCAGAGCAAGTAAACGATATTACATTATTATTATTATTTTTTTTTTTTCTTATGTTCAATCTAACACAAGGCAATTAAAAAAAATGCCATTTATGATTGACAAAGATTTGGCCCCACGCAGAAACTCTGTATGTATTAGAAAATAATCGATCTGTTTGACTTCGCAACGCTTTCATGCAAAAATATTGTCAGTTACACAACATTTTCAGATAGCGAAGAAACACCTATTCCAATTAATGTTAAAGAACTATATAACTATAAAACTCTCAAATGAACGAGTCAAATAAAGCAGACTGAGTAATATAGTTTACACGAACGTGTTATAAACAAACAAACCGCATGACTATACTATAGATACGTTTGTTTACGCACGCACATTGATTAATTAGGCTTACACTGTCCGTCGCATGTAGCAGTAGCATGTAACATGTACCAACTGGCTGCAGAACTAGTTCACTTGTCCGCCGTTACCGCGTATGTATAAACAGTAATTGTTGTGATGACATCGCTGCGAGCCGCACGGGCCACGTACGGCGGCGCTTGCTGGTTGCTGGTTGCCGCTCGCCGCTTACGCGATATCAAACAACGTAACCCCGTTAGATTTAAATCCGTTTTATTTTACGACTACCAGATTGCATAAGCGGCTAATCGGAAATTCCTTTTTATTCCCCTTTTTATCAGGTAACTATAGAGCTCTGCCCGGAACAAATACACCCGGCGTCAGTGCGGCGTGACGAAGCGATTCGTGAAAGGTCAGGAATTTATGATGCTATTCTTTTATTCCGAAAATTCCATGCTTCTGATTGATGTATCAGCTGTTTTGCCTCATTGAAAGATGTGGAGCTTAAATGAATTCTATATTTTGGTTTACACGGTTAAACAAACAAAACAAACAAAGTCAGTACCATGGCTGACACAACAATATTTACCGATTTAAACATCTTAATTAATAACGGTATGTAATAGTACGCTGTGGCCGGATTGAACCTTGCGTATTTACCAACTATCTATTTGACTCGAAACCAAGTTAAAAGACTATAGTTTTTATAAATACGATATTTTAATTTATTTTTGATTCTATGCAATATTGTTGGTGCGTTTTGAATTCGGAATTCGTTCTGAGAACTTATTTTGAGTTGTCGAGAACCGCCGCTTTAAACCGTACTCTCACGAATCAGTCGGATATTTTGCGCGGCCACTGTCCCGTCTTAAATCCCCTCTCTCATACATCGTGCACGTCGACGTGACCGAGTCGCCAGTTAAAGTCGACATAGCCGATGCAAATGAGCCGCTGGAAAACATTTCTTACTTCCTATACCTTCTTTGTATTCCGCTTGCATCATACATTTCGCTACTGATGCTTGTTTTTTATTTAGTATCAATAAACATAGAACTAAAATCGCACTAACGAATCGAAAACACGATTGTTCTAGAATTCAATTTGGTTTAACAATAGCCGTATTAGTTTTGAACACGCCGACATGCTGGCGCTTTATCGGTGGCCGGTGAGACGGCGCTAAACTGAATACTGAATACACAATGGTAGTCGTTCGACAAACAAAACAAGCATCACTGTTTACAATGACAGGTCTTTTTGTGCGACGTAATGGGACGCAAATTATATGGCGCAGCTGGTGCGTTGAGTACAATTGGTATGCTTCAACTGGTGATCTCAGTTTCAGAGTGATTATCACATAAAATTATGGGTTACGGATTCGGTAACCTTTGTTTTTCTCAACGTGGCAATGTTTCGCAATCCACTTATATTGATAGATGACTGGGATTCGGTTATTTAGGCCGGTTCGTGGCTGGCTTCGTCGTTCGATAGAGAACGACGCCGACGGGGTGAGCCGTCAAGATATCGTGCGGGCCAGTGGACGCAGTATATATTAGATGAAAATACCTGTGCGTCCTAGATTGTGTGGAATCATTCCCGTGCCGTCTCTTTAAGCCACAGAACTTGACATTATTTTTACCTGACATAAACTAACCGTTGGATTCAACGTTTGAGCTAATTTACACCAATATAAGTGATTATCAATAAGATTCACAAAAGTGTATTCAGATGTCAAATTAGTAAGATATTTATTAAATTTATTTGCGATTTCAATCGGATTATTAATCTATCTACTGTTAACTTTCTAAAAATAAGCATTTAAATTTATAACATTTTACTTGTTCGTTGAAACTTACAGTTAAATAATCTAGTTGTGCTATTGACTTACCGTGCCACCATTGTTCAAATGATATAGATGGCGCCACCGTTTGTTATAGTTTAAAAGCGTACGCTCACGACTTGTGGGCCCCCGACAAGTTATCTTCTGACTTGAACCGCCGTCTGGCGGCCACAGTCAAGAATTCCAACAATATCGGTTAGTAGCGTCCTTAAGACGCCACATAGTCTCACCATTCGACAATACCTTCTGTGTTAGCAACAAGCGTATGCTCCCTCGGGAGTACCGCTAGCACCCTATCCTTCTCTAAGGATGGGTCGCAACCGATGCAGGCTTAGAGGCCACAAGGCCAAAGCCAACGGGTGGTGTTTAGTGGGTAGGCCTACGGGAGTCCCACATAACCAGAGCAGCCGGCTGCCTGGTATGCTAGGAGCATTCACCACCCCTCTCCCGCGCTTTTCCGGAGGGTAGCCCACTTAC
>PDGT01000147.1:245482-266358 GCA_003671415.1 Megathymus violae | reverse complement strand
AAGCCAACCGGGTGGTGTTTAGTGGGTAACCAACAGGAGTCCCACATAACCAGAGCAGCCGGCTGCCTGGTATGCATAAAGCATTCACCACCCCCCTCCCCCGCTTCCGGAGGGTACCATCTCTGGGCGCAAAAAAAAAAATAAATCATTGCTGTCTGATAATTGTAACGAGATCAATAAAAGAGTATATTACGACAGTGGTGTTTATTTATTATACGTGCTTTAAAACTACACATATAATAAAATTCTAACTGATCGCTTTCTGTACATGGACGATATATGGGGAAAAATATTACTGGGGGCCTTTATTAACGCAATAGAACAAAAAACAATAGCTGTTAGAATTTTTGTCTGTTTGTTTGTGCGTTTGTTCCCGCTAATCTCAGAAACGGCTTAACCGATTTCGTTCTGGTTTCACTAATGTATTGCAGTAAGCGACACTTAATACTTAAAGTTTGTTTCAATGCAATCCGTCCGTAAAGAAAAAAGTTATAAATTAATTTAAAATAATGTCGGTACTATTTCTTAGCGTAAGGTGTAGTTTTTCCGAAGCGAATCGAGGTCAGTTTGCTAGAACATAATAAATTTCATTTATATAGTTGTCATTTTTATTTTCAAGAGTATTATTATTTATAATATCCATGATATTAAATATAAATTTTTGGGCCTATATATTTATATTATGCAAAGGTAAACTTTTTAAAAGCTTTACTATATTGTATATATTTTAATCTAGGTGCGGTATTTATATTTTTGTGACACTGATGACTTAATCAGATTTTTTGTTTTGCTGAGATCTTTATACATTTAGTTTTTAAAGTTTTCTACGAAGAATAGGGACGCAAAAATGGAAGAATAAAGAAAAAACTTCACGAAGGTCTCTCGGCGAACTGAGGGATTTGTAAAGTCGTTCGCTAGGGGAACCGCGCAAAAATTTGCATATGTGGGGTGCTCCTCCCGGGGTGCAGCCAGCGGTGCGCGGAGCTGTACAGTCCTGAATTTGCCAAGTCATCGTCGTTTATAAGTAGCAAAGTCACCTCAGATACAGACGAGTTTGGTTTACGACGCCCCATGTACGACTCGCAGGTCAGGTATCACGTACGTTAATTCCAATTAATTTACTCTCTTGTCAATGTTTAAGTTTTAATTTGATACTAAATAATATTTTATGATAGCGCCAATATGTTTACCATTTTACTTTTTTGTAAAAATGTTATAAGTACCTATCTGGACCTTTGTGAAATATGGTCGTGTTGAACGTTGATTTGTGCACAAATTTTACATTCTGCAGTTTTAATATGAGAGCGTCGGTGACATTTGCCGTACGGTGAGTGATACGAGCGTTCCGACGTGTAATACTCGTATGTTGTTTGTAAATAGCGCTGTTCCCGTGGTATCGAGGACTCTCCGGCTTGCCGGCTCGCCGGCGCGGGGCCCGCTCTCGTCTAGAACGTTTCCCGCGCCTTGGTCTATTGACGACAGCTATGGATAACTTAAACATATGTAAGGTGAATAATTAAAAATATATTTTTGTTGTATTTAAGGTTAAAATAAAATTAATAATTTAACAAGTTGCACCTTAGTCGAGATACTACATTTTTTGATTTTTTGTCTTTTTGTTTAAGGACGACAAATACTTTAGTACATAATTCAAACAAAATTTGGGATGTCATGAAATACTTTTTCCAATGAATGGTTATTATAATGCGCGTAAGATATACGTGAATATTTATGATTGAGAAGTCTTGCTATCACGTTTTCTTTTCTTATGTATCTTTTCATATACAGAAGTATTTAACATCTGAATAATGAAATATAAAAAAAAAATATTAAAAATATGTTTTAGTGATATTATTATGCTCACGGCCTTAATGATTAAAAAAAATCGCCAAAGTGAGACGTCGCGGCGAACCTTCCGTTTTTTAATTTCTGAAGAAAATTCATCACGGTTGGACGTTCTAGTGGTAGGGGTCAGTTACCACTTTACATAATCACTCATCACAAGGGATGACGCATTTTTTCTGTGTAACATTTGTTCGACTGAGTCGTGCGGAAGTATTTGCAGAGGATTAAAGTACACGGTCGGGATGGCGCTGTGCCAAGGTTTGACGGTAAAGGGAAGTAGTTATAGATTTATTATTCACCTGTGATAACATTCATTGTTGTAAAAATCTATTAATGTAGTTCACTGGTCAAGCTTGTGAACCGGTATAATGACTCTGTGTCGAGTTTTAGCTTACATGTGTTCGTGGTTTCTTCATGTTTATTCTATATTTAGGTTATTGTCACTCAAGGAGTTGACAATATCGATTGTTTCTCAATTATGCATTTAGATAATGGTACATCAAAACAAATTCAACAATCTTTAAATTACCTCGTTGGTAATGCTCAGATATAAATACGCTCTACACGAAGCAAACTCCTTTTCTTATGTTAATAGCCGATAAACGAGCAGACGAGCCACCCGATGGTAAGTGGTCACCGTTGCCCATGGACATGAGTAACACCAAAGGCGTCACTGATGGGTTGTCGGCCAGGAAATGAGAAGAAGATAACAAAGAAAGTATTGGCTCTCAAGCCCCCAGCCGGAAAACGACGCGTCATTTGGCGGCTGACTCGAGCATGAGGGTGGTAACTAGCCAGGCTTCACGGGAAGATAATAATACCATTAATAATATTAATGATTTAATAATAATACTAATAATATAATCGTTACGCTAAGCCCTACCACCGAGCAGGCTGGCTTCTGTCGCCTCTTACGACATCCTGTTCTGCCAGCATGGGATTGGGGGGGAGTATTCTAGGCCGCCCCAATACGGCCAAATATCTCCTGGATATATATGACATTTAAGGCAGTTTTGACTTCAATTTACGATCGGAATTGGTTGCAAAGGTTCGGAATAGTTACGTTCGATTGAAATCTTATTATTGGTTTCATGGATAATAAAACTCTAGTGAAGGAAGCCTTTGAGTAACTGTACCAGATCAGAGCCGACTTCGTGTATGGTCCTAGCTGATCCCACCGGGTGGTTCTCACGACCACAAGCTCACGACGGCTTCCCCGTACGAATGTCGAAGCCCTCTGCGGCAGACACGTAAGCGAATATTAGGTGCGTCGAAGACGCTCGCGCGCGGCCCACTGTAAGTATATTGTATGCAGATAGATATATATGAGTACATATAAGGATTTTGGCAAGGATTTACTACACACACAATATGTGTGTATGTGTATGAGTTGGTGCGGCGATGTACATATTATTATAACCAAAATTATGAATGATCCACAGTGACCTATTTACATTGAAAAAAAAGAGAAAAGTTTACTTTGTAATTTTCAGCCGTGGCTTACAAATAACTCAAGGGGTATGTGATTATAGTTGAGGACGACGAAGGACGATCGAAGAAGGAGGGAGGACGGATGGGACTACAGCTTGTGCACATGAATTAATAATATCGAATGAACATTTCACTTTAATGATATCACATATGTAGATCTATAATCTTATTGTCAGTGATTTATCAATATAGTTTCATTTGTTCTTGAGCCCGTGTTGGTGTTTGTGTTTGTGCGGTGTTTGTGTGTCTTTATGTGTGTGTGTGTGTGTGTGGGTGGGTGGGTGTTTGCGCATGAGTTTGTTAGGTATCTATTGCTAAAAGATAAATATAAAAAACTTTTGAAGTGTATACCAGAAAGAAATTATAACATTATTACAATTGAATCTTTATAGATGAAGGAACGAAGGAATAACTGACAGTTGTCCCGGACCTCTGTGTAACAGAAGTCAGGCGGCCGGGCGGCCGGGCGGCTGGGCGGACGGCGCGCGGCGCGCTTGTCCACTCAGGCCATCAGCACTAAGCAAATATTCCGTACGCGCTGTCGCATGTCGGCGCACTGTTTGTTCGGCTAATTGAGTTTCAATCTTAATATGGTTGTTGATCGCATAATCGTCAACGCAAACTTACAGCTCCACGTATCGATGAACGTGAAACATTATTTGCTTGGTAAAATCCTCGTCCAGCGACCTTCCGCGGTCTGTATTTAATATGTTCTTATATTACTCATCGGCTAAGTCTACGAAAAACTTAGCGGCCAAAATTATAAACAATAAATAAGAATATTTGCAAAGTATATACAACTATAAGTACTATAATGAATTTAATAAACTGAAAAATAATGTAACAAGAAAGTCTATAAAAACAGTATCTAGATAGCGAGTGACGGTCGATTCGAGATGGACGTCACAATACTTTTTATAACGTAACAAACATTTTGTTTAAACTCGCAAAACTTAAATTTTAATATAATCATTTACGCATTTTGTAAACACACTTAAGCACAGTATTTTTTGCTTCTACTACCGTTTGAAAAGGGTGTTTTAACATTGTGAACAAAACGGAGGAAGAAACTTGATTGTCACAGTAGGATTGATTTTCTAACTAGTAAAGTAGCGATCAAAGAGATCATAAAGACGTAAGTCTATTGAATTACAGTGATTTGAATTAAGTAATCTTGGACGAAACAGAACCAGCTCCTTTACTACTGCCGAAATTGAGTTTGATAATCGAATTGTATTTGACAGAAGACAGCGGGCGAGGAGAAGCTTGGATGGGAAGTAATCGCGATCGAGTATTACGCAAAAATAATCTTAATATTTTTATGCCATAATCAATAAACTACGCAACTTATTGATTACTGAGAGTTGGTAAATCTCAATATTTCAGTTTGCACACAAAAAAGTCTGGATTTGAATATCAAAAGTTACATTGAATGGACAACCGAATCAAGTTTGAACAGATCTTTCAGTTCTTCTGTAATCGACCAATGAAAGAAACATCCTGAGAACACTGCGAGGTCGTTCGATACCGACTCCGCCTGTAAGTTCATCGCTTATACTTGTTTCAACGTAAATATTATGTTGGCACTGAGCTCCGCGGATAATTAATGAGCGTCAGACGAGATCGCACAAAGGGGTCCAGTAATAATGCTGGTATCCCTATTAACAATTTATTTCGGACGAGAAGTTGTTTACGAGGACAATATACCCACGAGTACATAGAACTTCGGTGAAGTGTGTAGTGTGGTTTTGTATTCAGTGCTGTCGTATGTAGTAACATAACCTTGGTGTTAATTTTTGATGTCAATTTTTTTAGCGAATTTATTTATTTTCATTTTCTTTGATTTTTTTTGCGTTGGATTTCATTTGTTGATAAACGGCTGGATAAACTCTTGCGTAAATGGGTTCGATGAGTCGGTCATTTTTTACACGATTGGTTATTTAACTTGTACAGTTAGGTCCAGCATTCGCTCCAGAATCTAAGAATATGTCAAATACATAATGATTTATTTTCATTTATTAGTGACATTTGTGAGTAACATTAACAGATTATTAGTATAAACTGTACCATGGACTCGACTACACATTTTCACATTCTGCCTCGAAGCGCCAGTTCTCGAGGCCACAGACGACTGCAGCAAAATGTTATAAACCCGACCTTCACAACAGGATACTTTTCGTTTAATGTTAGAAAACATTCGACTATATTTTTCTTAATACTTTACAAACAAAAGGAAGTTTCAGGAATCAAATCAAATCTATTTGATGATCAAGAAAAGGTTGGATATACTTAGTGAGCTACGATCGTGAAGTATTTTTATTATTATTAGAGTTCGCTTTTATTTCTTGGTGACATTAAAGCTCACCAACAATTATTAAAAAAAACAAAAACGGGATTTTGACTATTTACGTATCGCGAATTTTACTTTTCAAAACAGCTTTTATTTGAACATTTTAAAATTAATAACATAATCTCGTCAATATTTACTGAACAAAAAGGAAATAGAGAAAATCGAATGACAAACTGACTAGAAAAGGAGTACAAAGCTTTCTCATGACGTAATAATAAATATATTATTATAATTATTACCTAAACGACATTACAGACCCATAGGGCCCAAGAACAAACATTTATTTGAGTGGAATATAAAACGGCCAGAAATTAATTTGGGACGTTGCAAATTGTTACCAAATTTGAGCTCCGTCAACAATCAATGTGCTGCAACCCATACATACGTACCGTCCCACTGCTGGGCTGGTCGCTGGGCTCGGGTATCTTCTTATAATGCAGTATTAAGCTCCTAGTGTGTTACTTATTTCACTAAAATGTCATCATAGCGCAGTCCAACGTGGTCGAAATATATATTCCTCATCGATCTCCGTTAATCTTTTATCTACACTCGGCCCTGTGACGTGACGAGAAATATATCTACCTCTGAGCACGTCCCTTGGAATTTGTTTTATTGTTGATATATTCGTATTTCTCGTCTCGAAGAAATCTATCAACCGTTCATCGGGGAGTTCGCTTAATCTGCGATCATTGTGTACTACACCGCGCCCCGCCGCGCCCGCCGCCTGCACACCGGTCGACGGCGGCGCGGGGCTCACTCCGGCGACACCTGTTTGTTTCTACACTTCGCATTTACCGTTTTAACTTAATTGTGCCTTTGTCACAGTACGCTAAGTCACGAGATATCAATTGATATCATCCATTCTATTCATTCCAGATGTATTTCCATAAATCTTAATAGTCTTCGCTCGCATTAATTTTAATTTACACTCTGACTGCACCGTTGGGATAGTTCAGAAGGAAGCGGCGGCGAGAGTTCTTTTTGCGGAGCTTATTGCAGTTACTACTTTATTAATTTTGAACTTGAAGCCCCCAAGTAAGTCGCTGGCGAACAGATCGCCGTGATGCTGTCACTTGAACTTAGTTTACCGTTTGCTCTGCTGCAGTTTTTCAACAAAAGGAGAGCATATGAAGATAGTTTGAGGACTGTGCTTGTGGCCCGGATGTATGCATTGTGTTCCAAACGTAATAAAAGTTCGTTTCAGAAAGAAAATTGAATCGAAAAATAGAATGATATGTTACATATTATGACTATATTATGTTAGGTAGTATATATAGTGTTCGTATAAAATAGTAGCTATAGTCTATATAAAATAGTAGTAAATAGTAGTATAAAATGGCCCTCTTCGTTCGGATTGCACGACGAATTAAATATCTGATTATTCAAAATTTTATGTGTTTCAATGTTTTTGCCGTGATTAGACATCTTTAGATTTACTGATATTTCATACAGCGTACCGTCTGCGCAGTCACGTGCTCTCACTACATACCAATTTTCATTAAGATCGGTCAAGCCGTTCTAACGGAACATACACACAGACAGACAGACAGACAAAAAATTTCAAATTGCTCAAATTGATATCAGTGAGTTTCTGTTCCCCGTTTTCTGTAATTTTAGGGTGGGTACAAAATTACTACAATAAAATATAATAAATAGAACCCACCACTGCAGTTCGTTCTTGACAACTATTATCAAACTGTCGAGAGCTAACTCTAACGTAGGTCCTGCGGCACCGAAATTGGTGGTTCTTGTTCACATCGTCGGCTCGAACTAAACTGTTTGTAGCAATATTAATCGTAGCGAGTCACTCGATGACTGGAAACATAATTGGAGGGGAGGGGTGAGAACACTGTAACTAATTTATCGTAGGTACGTCACGAGGGGGACCGACCAGCACGATTTTCTCTGATCAAATTTTTCAACATGCTCCCACAAAAGTCTCTTAGAAAAGATTTGCTGGACCAAAAATTAGAACAGAAACGTTGCAGATTGGATTTCCATTTTTCGTTCAATATAGCTATGCAATGTCGTTCGTCGTTCGCGAGAACGGCGGCAGCGTCTGGTTGGATGGATTGTTATCGGTGGAACATTCAAATGAACACTTTTGTGCTCGGAAAGACATTAAATGGTCGATCCTGGCTAATATAGATAACAGTTGTTTAACCTTATCACGGACCTTCGAACTTCACAAGAAGTTCCGAGACTTCCGATGGGCACTCGAGCGTCGACCGATCTACTGTAGGTCACTTCAGTATCCGGGAAACTAAACATAATAAATGGCTAAATTTAAAATGAAAATAGTTATGCTAGGGGTGGATAAAAGAGATATACCAGAAAATGATCTTTCATGTAAATAATGCTTACACTAAAACTGAATTATCGAAATATCGGCCTAGCAGAACTTTTCATCAAAGACGACTATGAATCCCAAATAAAATAAGTTCATGCTTGACAACAATCCCACTTGGTGGTATGTGGTGATGAAGTCTAAGATGTTGAACGTACTACCTTATAATAGCCTATTCGCTATTACAATAGCTATTCGTTACCGACGCGGGCAAGTTATTGCATAAGAACTATAGACATCAACGATCGAGTTTAATTTTTTAAAAAGTAAGCACTATCGATTACTGGCATCAACGACAAAGTTATAGGAATCACTTCACATAATTAGGAATTATATCAGCTTAATACTCAATATTAAAGCTCGACATATTATGCAAGTTTATTCGATAATCGGAGGGGGACAGGGGGAGTTTCTGTCTCTCTCTCACTCGTTAATTGGGAATGACGCAAGACATGTCCGCATTGTTCCCGCTTCCACAAGTCCCCCGCAGCGATCGTCGACCGGCAGGTTCCCGTTCCCCCGAGACACGACTTATGGTCAGTTAGTTAGTGAGCTAAGAAGATTAAGCCCGTAGTAACAAGAGGATTACTTTCTAGCTATTAAGAATTTTGAGCGCGTAATTAAAAGCCGATTTTAAATCTTTTGGGAAATTACAAAACGTTTGTTTTGTCAAAATAGCGAAGCGGTTTGCAGATTTCTACGTTTTAGATCTGATGCTGCGAGGTTGAACCCTACCCGACGCCTGTAAATTGCGAAAAGAGACCCGTCTTCTTTATTGGGTCGTTAATGAATCGCAGGCAGAGTTAGTTGACCGATCATTAATTCCCATCAATACTATCAGACCAACACCTTATTTATGAGGGCTACTGGGCCCGATAACATAACACAAAGCAATGAAGTCGAAGCGACGTTAAGGTTGTAAAATTCAAATCTTTATTAATTCACTGAAATTCTTAACACGAATGACTGACACATAAAATACAGCCTGGACCGGTAGGTCCGAGGGCCCCGTGTCACCGAGACACCACGGTAGCGCGCCTGGGTTGCGCTACCCAGCTAATAAAATGTTAGACCGCTCCATGTCCGCTTAGCTGCGCAACCAACTTGCTGCGCAAATGACAAATGACCTTACAGACTTTCTCATGTTGTTGAAAAACTCATCTGATTACTTTCACAGGTGTTCGTATATGTGGACGAAATGTCGTTTCGTAGAATATTTCGTAGAACTTTTGTAGCTACGAAAGGATGAAACACGTATAGCGTAAGTTAGTGATAACATTCTGGTCTTCGTTCTGGCGTCTCCTTCGTAAAGACCCCACGAAAGCGCGACCGGTTTCGTGTACGTGGGCTCTCGGTGAAATAGCGATCTATAATATGAAATACAATCGCGAAGGACGTTCTACCTCGTCTATACTCGGTTTAGGAGGGTGATATAGCGCGCAAAAATTTAAAGGTAGAAGATTTTCATCGTTATTATGAATAACGCAATTTAATCATATATTTAAAATAAACTTTAGAAGAGGTGAAATATTCAAGGGGGAGGCGGACAGGTAACAGTAATTTACTTACTGAAAAACTTCTACTAACTTCTGTAAAACAAATGATTCAAAAAGTTTTTACTTTGAAATTAATTTGAGAGTTTTCGGCCAATTAACAGCACCGCCAGCCGTTACTTATGTAAATTGGAAGCATAAAGGGGTTTTAGACGCTTGTTTAGTACGTGCATTGAGAGTTATCGAACTGTGCAAGCATCTTGGCAACTGGTCGGAAGCTCTAGACACGCGCATTGTTTCCGTCTCGTCAAGTTCACAACAACGAGATCGAGATAGTCTTCGCTTTCTGCAAGTGGGTGGTGACTTTAAGTAGATTAAGTTTGAACCGCAAGAGGTGGGATTACCGCGAGGTTCCATTTTCAGCCCTATTATCTCTCTCGGTTTTATTTTCTAATTTCATTCTAAAGCCTCTAAAAGGAGGTTTGGTCGTCCATTTGAGTAAACTTAAATAACATACATAAGTAAACAAAAAATCTTACTGAAAACGCGATAATTAATCCGAATAAAATATTATTAGGTATATGTACTACATCATAAAAAGTTTGAAGTTAGTTCCAAGCCGAATATACATATAGTTAGTAGACATGCTAGGTGCCATCCGGCCACGTCGCACTATCTCATCAGTGTTACACTTCGTTATTAATTCAGGTGTTTAAATCGATAAGTATTGACGTGTTTCAGACTTAGGAGCGACTTCAAATATTTAACTATGTAGTGCAAATAACTATATGTTATTTAAATAAATTTTCACATTTTATTACGATCTTGTAGATTTTCTTTCTGAAGCCGGTTTAAAGTTTCTGTTAAAAGCGTATTTTCATTTTCCATGTTTCTTGTAAATATGTGTGTACATATTAAGTACGGTATCACGAAATGTTATTGTATCCCGAGATGAGCAGATCACGCACTTCATTATAAGCGATACGTACGGGCAGTCGAGTAGCGTCAAGTCGGTCAACTGCACTGAATGAAGGTGTCGCCGGTGTTGTACGAGCCGTCGAGTAGGGTCAAGTCGGTCAACTGCACTGAGTGAAGGTGTCGCCGGTGTTGTACGAGCCGTCGAGTAGGGTCAAGTCGGTCAACTGCACTGAGTGAAGTTGTCGCCGGTGTTGTACGAGCCGTCGAGTAGGGTCAAGTCGGTCAACTGCACTGAGTGAAGGTGTCGCCGGAGTCGACTGGCGCGACGTTGTTCTCGAGAACGAATTAGACGTCAAGTTGACACGACCCTTGCAATTAGTGTTTGTCGAGATTACCTTCGCCACGCAGCGCGCAGTCCCGAGCCAGCAGCAGCCGGGCTTTAGTATCGGTATAAGTTACAAACATCGTACGTGTTTAACTCTTTTATAATCCTATTCCATGTATTTTATATTTATTTCCTAAATTACCATAAATTTTTTAAGTTAAATTCGAAACGAGCACAGTATTCGTAAAAAATTTATGTGTAAACTGATTTGAAAAATCGAAACCAAATTACATGTACCGATGTGTTTGGTACATGTTATATTTTTACGAACTTCTTATATGATGCGGTAAACAAGAATAACAAGTAGAGCCAGGCGTAAAAGATTAACATAAAACAGAAAATATTAAAAATAATGTTTATTACTAAATTATTTTTCGCGCAGCCGTCACGTATACTCGTACTTACAAAGTGTATATCAACATTATCTAATCTAATCAAACATCATTATGTCTATTCTAAGCTGTAGTAGATCTAATTTTAATCTAATTCATTAGCATTCATCGGTCACCGAGTAGCAGTGAGCAAACACTACACGCAGTTTTAAAGGCTGGTATTATATTTATGCAAAGAAGTTAGGGATTCAAAAAGTTAATGTTTGTGTATTGTTCGCACGAGTAACAGAGAAGGGTCGTGGAAGAATTAAAACGACGTCGTAAATATTGTGCTAAAAGGCGTCGTTCAAAGTTAAAACGCCGTCGCTCTGAGCCGTGAGCTGTGAGCCGTGATGTAACAACACAAAAGTTCGCGCGTGGTTTGGCAATCAATGCACTCTGCCGGCGGCTCACAGGCTCACAGGCTCAGCGGCTCAGCGTGACACATCCTAACTAACAGTTTAATTCGACAACCGTGCGCGATGTTTTGTAGTGCACGGTGCGGGAATAATGCGCACACGTCTCGATCAGATACCGACTGCGAACTGCGCGGAGGAAGTAATACGGAGTTATTTCAGTAGTAGTAAATTTTACGCTCTATATAATGTATACACATATTCCGCCTTTTGGATTTTGGTTTTAACGCAATTTGTATGAAAATTTTTCACTGTTTAGTTACAAGCTTTTAATGATTAATTAATGATTTGTTGCTTTGATTTTATTTGTTATTTTTTTAACAAAATTGTATTTGTAATTGTAATTTTAATTTATTATGTAAGTGTTGATGTAAGCATGAATGAATTATTGTATATGATCCTCAGTGGGTCGAATTAAAGAATTATTATTATTATTAATGCCAAATACATGTTTTTTCAGACGAAATAAGTTAATGTTAGACAAAAATTCTTCCTGATAGTAAGTGGTGATGAAGTCTAAGAAGTTCATCACGCTAACAAATAAAAGTTTATTCACTCTCCTCTTGAAGACTCCTACATCGTAAGTAGACGGGAACACCGACGCGGGCAAGCTATTCCAATCATTTGCAGTGCGCATAATGAATTACACACACGGTCCAACCTGAGCTTTGTATAGGGTTACAACCTATTTCGGTGTGATGTACTACCGCACCTTCGCAAGGACCCCGAGTTTCCTTTTTCCGTATCCCCGAGACTCGAGGTCCTCGTTCCATAAGTGAGTGGCATACGCTAGAAGGTCGACCGGTTTCGAATTTCAGCGTCGTGCTAAGAAAATTCATAAAGTTTTGTGAATAGTCTCATACATTTTAATCTTAGTACTGGAAAATGCCACCCGAGCAAGTTGTAATAGTTCCGCATGGAGAAACAAAACAAAAATATTATCCTCTCTCGTTGCTTTCGTCGCGGCCACTGGTACCTGGACATCGGTACCAGAGAGGCACCGGCCCATTTTTGTTCGCGTTCACCCTCTGAGCGACGAATTAACATAACTAAACGGTCATAAATAAACGTGCACAATATAGTAGCTCTAAATTTCAGCCTTAAATAGAGTGCTTTTTATGAAGTGTAAATGTTAATAATTAAGAAGGACGTGCTGCGATTTCAATATATACTGTATATATGTCTGCCTGTTCAGTGTGTGAACAGAGATTAGTATTTAAAGTTGGGCATGTCGAGGGTTATGGCCATCAGGCGTTTGTCCTCTGACTCCTGACTGAGGACACGGATTGACGGCTATGGAAGCCTAAACATTATCATAAATGGATGAGCATGGGAATTGGGTGAGGTGTAAACCGTTACTGGAATGTACAAATTCTTAGGCTGATCAAATTTTGTCGATCAGTTACAATCGAGACAGGCCCGGTTACAAAAGACCTATGTAACTCTCAAAGTCGATGAAATGATAAGAACAAATGTTGTACGGTTCAAAAATCCAGTTATTCTGTATTGTGACAGCCGTGGATTTATTCACCATATAAAGCGGCACGCGGTTGCAATACAATATGCAAATTGTAATAGCATGACCAAACTGTACAATTCACGTATGCCGTTGACGTACAAACTCACCGATTCGATTACATTCGAATTTTAAATCAGACATGAGAATAAAAAAGTACCGTTTTCACGTCGAATAGGTACATCGTCACCATCCCGTGCGTCGTGTTACACACGGTTGCGTCGATCGCTTCGCCTCGATTACATCATTACAGTGGCAAGCATTAGACACCCACGTCACTCTACAAAGCGTGGTGTTTCGCTGTACAGTAAACTTTACTTTGTGTCTCTGTGAGTCGCGGCGCCGGGCGGCGGTGCGAGTTATGAAGTGCGTAGTGCACGAAGCACGACGCCTCTCAATACGTGCTACGCTTCATCCACTTTCACGGTGCGATTAGTCATACTGTTTTTTCAGTGTACAGTGACATTGGCAAGGTCTTCTTTTTATGTAACTCGTTGACCACCACCGGTTAACTCGTTACTAGCCACCTGATGGTAAGCGGTCACTGTCGGTACAGCTGCTCCAGCCGAGAATCGAACTTGGGACCCCTCACTCGGTAGCTAGGGTCGCTACTGATTGAGTTACAAGGTTGTCGAACCATATGTTACCATATGGTTGTCCTGTTCAAATAACGCCAAAACTGCATTTGGTTTCTAATGTACAAGGAATGTGGACGGAACCGAGCGCAACAGTTGAAGAATAATTTGCACTGGTGAATAAAATTTAAACGACTAGCAGAGCTTCCTGAAGAATAATCTTAATTGGCTAGACTGTTCGACAGGCGTTGTCTAATCTCAGAAACTGACTGTTGCACTGTTGCAGTCGGATCTTCTTTCAACCATAGCGTCCTTTCCACCACGCTGCCCACGCTACCCACGCTGACCAAGTGCGGAGTGACAAACGTTATAATTATGAAAGACTCAGGATGTGGATGTCTTCACCGAAACAAGTACTGCGTAGGAAAAATTCAAAATCATTTAGGTATTTTGTGAATACACTAACGCACGTCATTTTCTGCTTTTCCTAACGTTTAAATTGGTGCTTTCACTTCAACCATTTGTTACTGCCGTTCACGTTACCGTTACGTAATGACAATATAAAGTAAACGTACCTAACGTTTACTCGGTAAGTTTGAAAACCAACCCGTCGAAAAGTAAACAGTACTCTAGAATTAAAATGATTACAAAATATGAAAATGAAAAGTTATTTAAACGTGGAAGAGTAACTGATTATTGGGATGAATGTGATTTCCACATTCTGCGGCTACCGCGATTGTCTTCGTTCACGTATTTGCTTTAAATTCTCGACGCAAAATGACCCAGTTCAATGTTTAGAAAAGGTTTTTTCTTTTGGTATTCCATATTTTCGCTCGTTAAATTTAATATTAATATAGTTTCAGTCGAGAGCGGCGCTCGGTGAGTTACGACTTCGAATTTTCAGTTTGTTCGATAGACGATGACTCAAAATGTTTGTACATTTCGACGGAATTAATGTTTTATTGAGGATTTCTTGAATTGGAAACCAAAAAACAAGTATTCACAAAAGACTCAGAAGTTTTAGTTCGATCGTTTTTTTTTATTTTCTAGATGAGTTTTCTTGTTAAACGTCGAGCAAACTGTTTTTTCCACCTCATCAGATTATCGGTGATGAAAGTTAGACGTCAAATAAAAGTTTGACCTCCGAGGAACAGTTAAGGAGAGTACGCTTAATAGGCAACTGCGCAGCCATTAAGATGGAGCAAGATTTACTTTGTAATCCACCTTGATTCGTCGCTATTTTAAGATTGATAACCCTGAAAGCCCTCGCTGGGGAAACATTCATAGCAATGGTACCTACTTTTCCCCAACGTGAATTAAATGACGGTTTTGCCTAAGTCTTTAACAAAACTTGATGGTGAATAAGCCAAATTTTTCAAATAATTCATTTATACATACCTGATATGCTTTTGGCCCGGGAAGCGGGGTGCGAGGAGACGACGAGCTAATACTTTGTCGCTCCCCACGTCCTTTAGTTTACTTGTTAATGAAGTTACGGATGGCCAAATTATCGTTATCGCCCTGAACTCGTGCCCCTTGTGCTCTTGTGGACACAATTTCCTAAGCAGAGGATACTAAAGTTTCGTTACCTTCTTGTGCCTAACCCTCTGTTATCAGCTCCGACAGAACAGTATTGATGGTTAAGTTCTATTAAAACTATTTATTGCATGTAGCTAACGCGAGAAATTTCCAAAGAGCATATTTTCTTATGCACTTTAAAAGTAACTCTGATACTTCCTAAACGTAGTCAACTTTTTATGTCAACGACCCGAAAACTAAGACGCGGGCTACCTTGTCATGAGGGTGCCGCCGCCCATAGCTGTCAGTAGCACCAGGATATCTCCGGCGTGTTGCCGGCCAAACGGGAATAAGGAATAATGGCGTCCCTCCAAATTCCAACTACTTTCGAAGATTTCTGAAAAAAGTTAGATTTCCGAGTGCTTGCCGATTGTTATGGAGATTTCGAAACAGTATATTCTACTTTTACCTTAACTTTTTACTGATAATTTTATTAACAATATAAAAAATGATGATACGCCTATTTAAATAGATTACTTTCACTTTCAAATCGGGAACCCCGGCGAGGAGCGCCATTCGTGGCCAGTACGCTAACCGCTCCAACTTCGTCATTAGTCACACCGCTCTGGTGTGTACACTGTAGTTGAAATGCATCAAAGTTTTCATTCACTACAACCCATTAGCGGCCCGCTGCACTCAACTGTGTGGTCTATGTGTATTCATCAGATGTATGGAATATTTATGTATAGACTACTTCATTAACCTATCTTCGCTGCGGTAGCTTTAATAAGAAAGTATTTTCTGATTTAAATAATATAGACTAATTGAAACCCGCGACAATGGAGTTTTGAAGAATTGTATCAAAATTTCTGATAATTTCAGGAACTATTTGACAATGAGTGTGCCTATTTGCGTCTTCTATATCAATATTTCAGAAACAATAAATTCATCACTCCCACGTGTCAGCGTTTCGTGTACGAGTAGCTGGCTAATTTTATTTGATGCTTAATGTTGTTCGCTTTGTACATTTCAAATGGAATTGCGTTTCCATTCCGCCCACGACGTCTCGCGTCACGCCGCGCCGTGCCCGTCTCGCAAACGCCCCGAATTGTTACTATATTTAATGAAATATGTAGAATCGCGTGCGTGGTTTTATACAGGATTTTGCGTAAGCGACAACTTAGTGGTTAATGTAACGGTTAAAGTCAAATATCATCATTATGTTGGTAATCTACGTCTGGGTGCAGTACATTTTCAGAATAATTGGTGCTTAGACAAGATCAAAACACTTCAGCGCGTTAACCATATATGTACTTACGAGTATTTATACACATTTCACGAAGAACGAACTTTATGTGTTTATGTGTGTGTGTAACGGTTCCCTGATCCAAAAACAAGTTTGAATTATGGGAACGAGAGGGGGAGAATACTACCACAAATTGCATGCTACTGATTCTGAAACAAGATCGCGATTATTTCAGTTACGGACGTGTCTAGTCTCGCATACTTGGAACGGTTGTCGTTGACGTACGTACGGGATACTTCTCAGCTGTTTTGTTCCTTTGAATATTGTCTCTGTCTATTGTTACTTCGTCCTTCTAATCGTAATACCTAATAAGAATTTATTCGGCTGCGAAATTCTGTCGCATATCGAAATACGAACATAACCCTTCGCGTAATAGTTTTATAAGTGATTTTGGTAACAACGAGGGTAAGGGTAAGAGGCGAAAGTAAGTGGCCACCTTTATGAGGTTACGCGCAACTGCTGGTAGCTTTCAGTTATGAACTACATATATGAGCAGTAGCAGCGAACTTCTAAGTGTAATTTAATAATAGTTTTTCTAGTCTATAAGCTGTCCTTAGACGTCACTTGCACTGAAATACATCGACACAGATTGCATAACAATACTTCAACATAAAAACTGAAAAATGAAATATGTCGGCTCGTATAAATCCGAGCCGCAATTTGCGCATATCGTTGAAAAGGTTTGTTTTCATTTCAATACAGTGAGCTAAAAGCGATTTGCTGAAATCTAGGGCTACGGCAGTGAATCGGTCTAGTCGAGTGCAAAACAAAGTTAAATGATAAAATGCTCAAATCATTAAATATTACTTCGTTACTGATCAAAAGCCTCAGATTTTTATTAACACAATTGAGACTCAATTAATATGGTAAAAGAAATGAATAAATGTCAGATGACTTTAGAGTATAAAATAAAATGGCTCCATCGGGGCTATACCGTCAGCTCCTCCTGTTGGAAGTCGCTAGGCTTTGAACCACCTAGTTTAATCCTTGTGATACCGTGCGTGGTGGTAGAGTTGTTAACCTGCCAGGCGAGGTGACTAGTTCTGCCTCCAGCGTCCTCTTTCTAGAATCAACCGTAAAATGTTATAAAATTTGGGACCAGTAATGAGCTAGTTCCCCGCTTTCTTCTCAACAGTCGACGCGTCGGTGGTACCTTTAGTGACAGGGATATCCACGGGTAGTAGTGGCATCTTGCCACCACGTGGCCTCGCCTGTCGCCTTACGTGAAACAAGACTGAGTCGAATCAATTTCTGAGATTTTATTATGTTTTATGGAAAATAATATTTATATTGAGATTCCCTAAAAGCCACAGTGTGCTCCGACGCAACACTTTTTTAGAGAGATCTTCAAATTGAGTGAATCTTCGTTTTAACTTTATTTACAAATCTCTACACCAAACGAGCTGAATTTGTGACGCCTCGTGGGAGAACATTAGAGAGCTCGTCTAGTCACTCGTACCACTTCATATGATACCTTCAACGTGCCATAAACGTGTGATGTCACCCATCCGTCACGCTCCAGGCGTCGGGTAGGTACTGAAGTATATTGAATAGACGTCGGCAGAAGGTTCACTAGTGTGTATGGTTTTCCCTCTGCTCGCTTGCAATGTAATGTTATGATGGAAATATTCATTTATATTCTGTTCGGGTCTGGAGTTATTACCATAATAATGAGTAAATGTAACCGAAATTTTTACTAGTTTGTCTATACGGGTGTCACGCATTAGCTATAATTCTGATTAATATGAATGTACATGATTTTTTATTTGCTTAATATCATCGACATAAGCTGCGTAATACATAATGACGGATCACACAGATCTGATCGATGCAACATTTTAGTAAGTATCGTGCGTAGACGAAGTTATGGCCACAATTCGTCTTTAAATATAATTAGTGACAGAGATTATTTAAAGCGGGATTCGTATCACCGGGCTCCCCAAAACAATCTAACAAGATAGGCAGAACGAGTCTCACTATTCTCCAGAACCTCCCCACGAAATTACGTCATTCGTAATATGTACAAATCCTTTCAGCAATGCTCCACGTAATTTGGTACCGTCTCTACAGCTTCCGCAACGAGCCGTGAACGACGCCGAGTGCGTAACGTATCCTCCAAGAATCCATCACGCGCTTCTCGCCGCGCGCGGCTTGTGCGAACACTCTCTGATATTCATTTCCCGGGGTTATATTTAATAACGCATAACATAACAGCGGTAGCTATTTTGCTCATTTTCGATGTTAACTCTCAGTCTGAACACCACTAGGTGTTCGAACTGTGTAATATTTACCGCAATACCAATCAGTGACATACAATTGGTTTGTGTTAATGAACCAAAGATATAAGAAATAAATACCTGTTTTACATGCCGTATCTGCTATGTACACCAGAGAGTGTAACAATAAATGTGTTGTTGCGCAACGTTCCATGGGCTCGTTTCGTAGGTTAGCTATCTACTTACACCTCGGACGCCTGTTGTAATCATAATTAACTATTTCGTAGAAGTGTTGTTTCCTCGCTAAAGGCGCGAAAAGTGTGCTGGCGGTACGTATATCCAAACACGANNNNGCCGCCAGCCGCCCTTCTCTAATGCCTGGGTTTAAGGTAACGCGTACAAAGACAGGATCTTTGTGTTAGCGCTCGATGTTGCGGCTCGGTGCTCGGTACAGCGTGCCACGTTATGTAACTCTTTGTGTTCCGCGTATTCCTTGACGAGAGTACTTACCTGCGAGATTGTTTGCATCCTTACCGACGTAGTGATGGAAACCAAACAACTACCTACTATAAAAGGTACCTGCTCAACTGCACAAAGCACCATTCATTGATCTGTGTATCATCATTTAACATTTAGGATATCTCCACGCCGTACTTGAATTTAAAGAGTAGCGTTAGTCTATTATTCATTTCTGATCTATACTTGTAAGAAATAGGTTAGGGTCCGAGGCTTCAGACCTCTGAGTCATGTTCAAATTAAACATTTATTTTTCAGGAACACAAGGACTCTGTATCGATTTCAAAAATGTTCTATAGACATTTGTGATGCTAGGAATGCCAGTGCTTTCGCTTTATATCGCTGTTTGTCAGTTTTAAGATTTAGTACGTTGATCATTACTTCGCATTCGATAATGATGAAGCGCCCCCTTCACTCATATTTATGATGAGGCCATTACGTCATATATTGATATACAGCTAAAATCGGCGTTACTGGAACGCCAGGGGATTATATTAATTCAGTCGATAACCATACCATCGATTAGCTGAATTGGATAATTATAGGTCATCTGTCGTCCGCCCTTGTCACTAGCGAGTCTGAATGCAGAATAGATCTGATTACGGCTATGTTGGGAATAAATTATTCTACTTGCGCATCTGTTAACTTTAGGGCGTGTAGCGTCTTGATATTCGGATATCGGTCACAGCGACCGTTACACAGTAATCGTCAAGCCTCGCTAAAATCCTCGGGAATTTTTATACATTGGATTAACTAATATTTTATTTGTTACCTGCTACTGAAATAACACGGTCCAGCCGTAAATTATAAAAAGGGACTACTCTCCGTAGTAGGAATTGGCCGCTAGCCATGTGAAATTGGATCACAAGACCTGTACGTCTGAAAGCCCATCTTTACCTGTGTGAACTGCACGAATAGAATGGTATGTACACAGGCACAAAAATCGATTCCTATAAAATAATATACTACAGTTTGTAATAAATGTATCAAGAGCAAATTTCCCATCAGTACTGATAAGTTTGCCGCAACTACGAGTAAGTCACCAGATTACTTAAATGTTCGTCGAGAAGCTTCTGTAAGCTTCTTACGATACGTCATACCTTTTACGTTAAGTTTTATGGCTGCTTGTGCGTTACATGATACAAGACGGAAGGCATATAGAAAATGGAACGTTTTTTTTTTTAAAGTTAACGTCGAAAACCTCGTATTTCTCGTATTCGATTCTATACTTATCAGGTGGATATGGACGATACGGCCATTTTATATTTTTATACAATTACCAACAATATTCTTTAAAATTAAACACATTTTGATTCTCAACTGAAGTTGCATCGAGTCAAAGATTTACAGTAGAGAGCTAGAGAGAGAGAGAGAGGGTTTACATGCAATATTAAGTAGAATCAAAAGATGAGCACGGGGCGTTTGCGTCGGCTCGACGTCGTGCGTCGCGTCGAATCAACTGGACGTCACGCTACGTCGACTGGCAATGTGTCACGGCGGCGGCGGCGGGAGGCGGCAGGCGGCAGGCCATCTGGTATTCGCTTGTCGCTCGGTTATCGGATTAAATGCCACAAACGTCGCTTCTATTTGTTTTGACATATTTATGGGAACTC
>PDGT01000147.1:200913-245471 GCA_003671415.1 Megathymus violae | reverse complement strand
GGGACATATTTATGGGAAGGATATAAAATGTATTGTATTCTAGCTCGAATAGGACTGTGAAATTTTCATTCTGAGTCCAGAATAGTTCTTCAATAAGGATAAATGGTTAAGTGTTTAAAATTCCTAGAGATTGTACGGAGTACTTTTTGATTTAATCTTTGGATTATATTTTGAATCTCATTATTACAATAAAATATCAGTACGTTATGGTTTCAAACTAAACCATGGTTGAACTGGACTACTGGCAGTATGACAATAATATGGTTATCTATCTATACTAATAATAAAATTATGTACATCTGTACATGAACGATATATGAGAAAGACTATTATTAGGGACTAGAAAAACTATTTTTTAGATTCTTTTGCCGTTTCTTCTCCTCAATGTTAAATCTCTTTTTTGAAACGGTGGTAGAAGCAAAAAATTACGTTCATAATTGTATTTACAGAATACTTATATGATTAAATGATTTTGAATTGGAATTTAAATTTGACCTTTATTAACGCAATAGAACTCAAAACAATAGATGTTAGAATTTTTTTCTGTGCGTTTGTTCCTGCTTATCTCAGAAACGGTTTAACCGATTTCGTTTTGGTTTCACTAATATATTGTAGTAGGCGACACTTAATACTTAGTTTGTTTCATTGCAGTTCATCCCTAAATAAAAAAGTTATAAATTAATATTGTAATTTGTAATTCACAGAATGAGAAAAACCCAGGAAAATGCAGATGCTATTTTTAAGCGTAAGGTAGTTTTTCGAAGCGAAATGCCCTCGTATTTACTAGTTGTTAATAAGTGTGTCACAGCGATACTTGGCCGGAATTACTCACGCGTTACACTCGTCAGTGCCACACGTCATGGGAAGCAGCGGTAGACTGGTGGTTTCAACGTTCTCACTCTCTTATCAATGTTGACGTCTCACATCCAAAGAACAAAGTAGGTCGAATTATCGTTTTGTAAATACGGATCTTTGTCCTTCTGCTTAGAAGTTAGGTACACCGGCTTATGTAAAAGGTTGCACTACGACGAAGGGCGTGCTGTATCCTTACCTCTATCTCCTATTCCTTGTTATTTGTGTCGGTTATAGTGCATCGTAGGTACTTGAACCACTGTTATCCATTTTCAGGTTGTTTCTGGGTCGACGGACGTTTTTGTAGCGCCGCATGTGCACGTTTTTTACCTGTTTATTCCCTGTTTATTTTAGGGACAACCTTCCTTGCTTCTCATTTCAGCTCCATTGCTTCTACCGCGTCGTTTTTTCTTTCTCCCAGTAGTGCCAGATTATCTGCGTATCATTTGATGTAGGCTATTTAATCGCACTCCTGTGCCTAGTCTAAGCGCTCGTCTTATGACGTACCCTAAGGTTAAGTTAAATAACGTAGTTGAGAGGGCATTTGTACGTTAACAGTGGCTTTGATGATAAGTATATTGTTGATTCTTATAAATATTCCTTCAACAATAAATCACAGAATATAAATATATGTAGGACAACAGTGTAGGTAAACATTGGACCGTTGTTGGCAAACGAGAAATAAATAATTGATGCGAATTCGCTCCTCGGCCCGTTTCTTTACTTGATTATGTTTTAAGGTCGCCTTTGTGATACACCTACGTGACACACAACCGATCTTGGATACACTTTATCAGGAATTAACTTTATCAATCACTTTATCAGGAATTTACTTTGAAAAATTTGTGACGAATGGCGGCCGCGTCACCGAACCGCCACTTATTAATTGTTCATGTGTTTTAACTTTATTATGATATGTCATTTTGTTAACAGTTGTGCCTTCTGAGTGTTTATTAAAAATAAAAATAGAAAGAAAAAATATGCAAAATAAAGATCGATAGCAATTTGATTTGTTGGTGGATCCCTGGAACCTGGTTGAGCGAATCGCGTCGCGAATCTATGTTGTAGTATTACATACTCACTTACATTTTTATATATCTAGTATTTTGGTACTCGCATAGTTTGTAACTCTTATAATACTCCTTTGTTTAACTTATTTTATAATTTCCTGTATCGTTTATCCATTTATTCTGTAATTTCTTTATATATTTTATTAGGTATAATGTTTTGTTATTGTTGTCAAATATTTGACAAATGTCCTAAATTATTGTCATCATGATTAATTTCATTTTTAAGTTGTATATTTTTTATCCTTTTTGGTAATGTTATTTATTAGGCTGAATAGAAATTTTAAATTCGTAAATAGAACACAAGAAGAGAATCATTTGAGAAAATTTGAGATATAAAAGGCGAGCTGTGACGAGATTGGATCAGTCTCTCTCTCGCGTGTGGGTGTAGTCACAGTTACGATACGAAACAGTATCGCGCTTCTAGCCGGAAATCTTTTATTACTCTCGGACTCCGGGATCTATATATTTCGTGCGTCCTAACGCACGCCTGGTTAAGGCGGTCTCTGTGTGCTGAGCACCGGACAATCTACACGTCTCGTGCGTATTAACGCACGCTCCAGTCGCCGAGGTCTCCGTGCGCTGAACGCCGGGGACTCCAATCGTCTCGTGTGCCCTACACGCACGCTCCTGTCTGCAAAGCCTCTGCGCGCTACACGCCAGAGAAGCGACGGGCCTAGCTTCCTACTCCCAAGTGATCTTTTTAGTTTTTAATCTTGTAACTCCTGTATTATAGTCATTGTAACCGCCAGGAATTCTTGAATACATTATATCTTCTAAATCCTTAGATCTTTTACTTATAACACTACAATGTTAGGAACTTGTAGAACTTTAGTCGACTTACATTATCTGTAGTATACTACATTAAATATGTAATACTGGTGATCAGTGTAAAGTATTTAGAGACTGTAGGCAACTCGAACGTTGGCAAACTTCGATAAGTTCAAAGTAGGTTACGTAACGCCATGTTAGAGAATTTAGGTACTTCATTAATATGTAAAATATAATAGATTTCTTCAATGTTGATAATTTTTTCAAATACCATTAATATCAGAAAAATGAAAACTTTGTTTGGTGCAATTTTTTATTCCTATTGTTTTACCAAACGTTGACAAATTAATTATAATGTTGTCAGGGTGGCTACGTGTAGTATTATCAGCAGTGGCTATAACATATTGCGCGCGCGGCACCTCGAACCGCCGCCAAGTTGGCCGCGACGTTCCAGCAGGAGCCACCTCGAGTTCTAACGAACTCGAGCCAATCCGCGCGCTCCGTGCACTATCTCGATCGACGCGGCGCTCGGAGCCGAGTTCGGGAAAACTATGAAAGGTTTAAACTCATTGTCCCGCTTTTTAAGAGATCTCGTAACCTGAATTAGCGAAAATTATGTTTGGCTCGTGTAAACTCAATTATTCGTTGTTGGAACTAAGGTCTCATCTACATACTAAATTTTCTTGAAATGGAACCGAATGCTATAAACGAAACATTTTTGACTTTAAATTGAGTTATGTATCCTGGAACAAAAGGTTAAAATCATGTGGCGAAACCGAGAAGGAACGCCTTTACTTAGCGCCGTCTTTTGTGTGTATGTATGAGTGACAAAATTCGCCGAGGAGAGTGCGCGTTGTGGATAAAGCTATGTATGCTCGGTATTGCACTAAACGACCGAATTCAACATAAGGAAACATTCAGCCGAACGAGTGTTAGTGACGTATCCCGCAGATATTGCACACATATTTTAAGGGGCCACAGACCTTTGGGAAATAAAGGTCTTCGAATGCAACCGCGCCTTAATTAAAAAACAAAAAAAAAATTGACTTGTTCTAAGTGGTCTGATAATTACAAATAAGTAGAGAAAGTTCGACCTCCCCTCGTCTCTAATACGAGAGGAACATATTTTTAACTTCGAAATGACCTTATATACAATGTGATCGCACTACCCTTAGAGATTGAGTTAATATTACGTCTATTTAGGGAAGGACACTGTTTGCTAACGAAGGCCCGCCGACTTGTCACTCGACGCTTGTACTTTGTAATAAATGTTAAAACAGTATTTAAAGTAATGATAGTGTTATTACTTATTATATTTTATTTAGCAATTCTTAAGCAAGTGGCAACCAAACAAATATCAAGTTTACGCTGAAACGTAAGGCAATATATCCATCTACAAGCGATTATTGCCCGAACAATGTATCAGGCGCAATATTGTTTCTTTTTTCTAAATAACTACCTCCCTTTTTATTATTCGTTCCACATTCTGTCGCTTAACTATACTAGTTTTTTTGGAAATATAGTAAATTCATAATACGAAATTGTATTAATTTCCCATTTGGAAATTACATAACACGGTCACAGGAAACAATTTTTTCCGTCGAAAACTAAATAAAACTATTTAATTGTTAACGCAATTCTGAGCTGCTGTCGAAGTAGGGTAGCCATCAGTATGATATGGTTATAACTCCGTTTTTTTTGGGGTCGTTGTTAACGAATGAGCTGCCGATAGACAGCTCATAGACAGACGATAATATATACAAAAAAGTGCATAATAGAAACAAACCGTACCATGTTTATGAATAACCGTCAGGGAGCAGAGCGAGTTCCGAGCACTCTGAGGTCTCCGCGATGTACCTACGTTAGAAATATAATTATAACAATTTAATAATTTCTTCGATATTCTGTTATATTTCAGCGACCAATTGAAGTTGCAAACTAATACTCGGCATTTTCGATATTTATATGTCGGCAACGCCATTAGTTTTAGCAGCATTGTCGAAAATAGCGTGGGCGTATAATCGTTTAACACTTTTAATTAATTGTTAACAAACACTTCACACCGGGCAAACGAAACAAGTAACAGTTCCTAGTGCGGAGGAACCGATCTCTTCGACCGCAGAATGTAAACTGAGGGAGGCTTCATCCGACGTCACTCCGCTAGGCTCTGTTGTAGCACGATGTTAGCCGAGTATCGACGTCATCGCGGCGGTGCTGCCATCACTCGGATATCGTGCTGAGTTTCGTTTCATGTCTAAACTAATGACCATTTCCGACATATATGTAGTATATAAAGGAATTTGTTCAACCCGATCATTCTTATCTGTGGTATACGCAGCTGGTTAGCGAACTCGGCGTACGGCGACTGCACTTCGTGGACCTTGTACCAGTTCTCGCTCTCTTACTAGTGGACTCTTTCGTGGTGGTAGGGTAGTGACTTACTTGCTGCGAAATAGGACAGCCTGTTAGTAAACAGATTCATCGCTCCCTTTACCGTTGGCGACGCGTCAGTGACGCACTTGGTTGTTCGCACCATCAGGTGGAAAGATCGTAGATGTTACCATCATCTATTATACCACATGTTGTGTGAATAAATAAAATATATTTATATTTTCCTCGAATTATCAGTATTCTCTACTTTAATTCTTTCTAACTATGACATATGCATATCGTCGGCGCATCTGTGAACCATAACTGCTTCCAAGCGAAGAAACACATGATCGGGAAACAAGTTAAATGAATAATGGCCGCCTGCGCCTCGCCGCCGGAGTCGACGGTGCCGTAATGTGTGTGTTCGATTAATTTATAGTTGATAGAAAGCCGAGTCACTTCAGTGTCTAATGTCGTTGCACAGCGCACAACAACATTATATAGACAACCCTTATATTTCATGCTACGTCATATGACGCATATAATTTAAATAGTAACGTGCGCAATTTAATTTATTGTAATTCTCAGATACCTCAGATAACCAGCGCACACAGAGAATTACAGTTCCTGTTAAAGACTACAGGGTCGATTTACGTATTTAAACATTCGCCAAAGGACAACATTCATTTCTAGTACTGTTTATTTTCCTTCCCTCTCTTCTTCTCTAATCAGCGTCACCTACCGACCCATTTCATTTCCCAATTTGGACTACAGTGTACACACGCCGTTTTAGATTGGGTAGCTTCGGGTCTCGTCGGTTCGTCGTATTTCGCAGCAGGTCACAGACTGCACCATATATTATTATACCATATAACATTAACTCGTTACATCTCGTAAATTTCCCACACAGCAAACGGGAGCGTTGTAATTGTCAAGATCATCACTAGAAAATGGGACCGCCGAGTAAAATTTTCATTGACATTATCGTAGGTAACGACACGGAGCTGTGATCGTTGTAAGATCGCCGACAAAAAGGTACGAACGGTAAAATAATCAAAAATAAATCAGCACGCTTCACGGCGAGTGCCGCCCGAGCGTCCCGTTAATGAAGACAAACAGCGCTGTTAAGACACAGAATACACAACGTAACTGATGGCCGGTACATACATAACGTCCGCATCGACTTCAACGCTAATGATATTACCACTCGTTCGTTTTATTTCCGAAACTAAATGACGGTTTTTGTTATTGTGTTCTTTTTTATGTGAATACATTAAATACCGGAGCCGAGTTGTGTCGTGCTTCTTTTATAGTTAATAGTACCGGGCGTTACTTTGCGGAAATTCATTATTATTAAATTTTCATTAATTTATTTTGCAACAATCCGTAAGCACAATGTATGACGGTATGTATACTTCTATACATGCATAGAATCTTCTTCCCTTCCACAAAGGAAAACATGCAATTATGATAAATAAAAGTATATACCAACAAACATACCGTCACCAACACGTGTTTCAGTTTGAAACGGAGCATCCTCAGGGTGAGTGGACTCCACTAGTGTTAGCCGCAAAGTGAGCGTCGCGTTTCTTTTGAACTGAGATAATATTTTAACGTCCATGTCTCGTTGAACGTTTATTATTCTGATGTAGAAACTCGGTAATGACCTGTTAGAGGTTTGGGTCAGGTTCGTTCTATATAGATAGACGAGATACGTACATGCGAACCGTTTGTATGGTCCCTCGTTCTCCGTCTCATTCGCAGGCTCGGGTCTCCTATTCCAATAACATGGGGTACGGCAAGTCTCCGCTATGCTGGCTGTTCCGGATTGTCGGGCTTCACACGTCTTTGAGAACGTTACGCAGGATTCGAACTCGAGTTTGCCGTGCGTCGGGCCCACGTTCGTACCACTATACTATCACTGCTTATTACAATTACTTATTATTATAAATGTATTTAATAATAATTAGTATTGAAACTTTAAAGCGGAAAAAATCTTTTTTTTTTATACAAATGTGGTACTTTGAGTAAGTAAAATTCTTCGTTATTGGTTAATATTATTTTGATTTTCGATTTGATTGATCCGCAGGGAAAAGAGCGCATCTGACAGTGAAACGTTAGATTATCGTGTTACAATATTATATAGATGTCTGTCTGTTGCAGTACTGATGTATCAGCTTCAAAATAATTAATTAATTTGTCATCACAATGCCAATAGTACGGAATTACTTCTACTGTCGTAATTCTTGCACGATTGAGGATTTATAAGGTTTTTTATATTTATTGTTATTATCATTAGTAAGTTACACCCACACACAAGCGATAGCTGTTATTTAGATCTAGTCACACACACGCACAAACAGACAGACCTCCGTCGGAGAACATCCGCTGATAGATTTCGTCACAATCTGCGGGAGCAAAACACTCGATGAGTTTACAATGAAACATGTTTATTATATTGTAGGAAGTAATAAACGGCTAAGTTCATCTAGTGTTAAGTGATCACTGCTATACATTACCATCTGAAATAAATCTTAAAACAGTCGAATACAGATATATTGTAGATGCTGCTTCAATCTAAGACACAAGGTTGCTTCGAGTAATTTACTCAATGGCAGATTTATCACAAGATAATTTTAATAGATGCAAAACGTACATTTCACTATCTTCTGTAAGTCAAACGTCATGTAGATAGATACCAGATGACTGATTTACAGGTGTAAACCAACTTAGAATTGAGAATAAAAAAAATAAAAAAACATCATTTCTAAATTCTCTAACAACTTACAAACACCCGCACTCCACTACAAGCCAGCGTGGATTGCCTGTATCGTATTATTTGCCACAAGTGCCTGCGACCTTAATTAACGCAGCCGTCACGTCGAGTACGTCACGTGCGAGAACGTCACTACTTCTTAACCGCATCTCGTCACAAGTTATTCGCATCGAAACATAATATACAGTTGCATTTTAATTATGTTGTTAGCGAAAGCAGTATGCGGTCGATGTCACGGTGAACGGCGCTCGGCAAAGGACAGCCGTCCGAGTGGATAACGATCAAATTATTCTCAACGATCGGCTGGCGCCGGTTTTAAATTCAACATCATTACAGCATCAGTGATATACTTCAGAGAAAATCTGGTTCCATTCAGTTTATTTTCTCGAACTGAAACAGTTACAATGATCGTTTGAAGTACCGAGTGCCACAGCCGCACTAAAGCGCTACACCGAACGGCACTCCCCACTCCCCGAACCAGATGTCACAGGTCAGAGTATCTAGCAAAATGTTTCCGTCCCCTAAATTCTCGATTTCCCTAATTTGTGCATTTTCGCAGATTGTTCAGTTTAGAGTGGCGTTCAATAAGAGAACCGTTATTGACCCGCTTTCTAACAAGACATTAGGTCGCTGGCGCGTCGCCAGCGCGCGCTGACCCCCGTCGCCAGCGCCGCCAGTGCCGACCGGCTCCGGCTTACCGCCCAAATTATGAGAAAATCACTTTTCTCCTACGTGAAACCTCTTAATGGAGTAAGTTAAATAAATTTCAAATTTTGTTTTTATGGTGAAGTTTTATACATTACCGCCTTTAGTACATTGACGCGTTCGTATGCGTTAGCGAAACAAATAAAAAGTTGTATGGCAGCGTTTCGCATAGTCTGTCTCACTATAATATTAGCGAGATGAAATATGTTGTTGTGTTCTTGTCGATATTATTTCGCTAGTAACTGCGAAATAGCCGTTCCACGAACGCATACATTCCGCCGATTCCGCTAGTAGGGTATCGTTTCGCAAAGCGTAACTACGCGTTTTGTCGGGGCGGACAGGTATAAGTAAAAATAATTTTATAAGCGGAAATAATTTTGACGTGGATCACTAAAAAATATACAACATTCTTCCTGTTCAAAATCTGTAAGCGATGACTCGGACGACATCATAGATGACGCGCCTTCACCCACAGTCCACGAACGCTGTCATGATATTTCTTTGCGATAAAACTGCAGTTCCGGAAGGTATCAGAGATTCGTATCAAGGATTATTTCGTGTAGTTTCATGTAAAAACGTGAACTAACATATTGATATATATGAATTAAAAAAAATTCAATCTTACATCAGTAGCACTAATAACTAATAAATATGGCCGATGGTTTACGAGAAAAAAATATTTGGGAACCTTCGCTTTAGACCTTCGAGTCTAGAGTGCCTAAAATGTTTCATTTACTTTTTAGGTTTTCCCTTGGGTAACCGCTGACAACAACTAGGAACGAACACGACATCAGAAGTACAGGATATAATTTTACCACCACTTTAAGGGGCGAAGAAGAACACTGCGAAAATTCAGAGATTTCCTTTAAAGTATAAAACGTCACCAAAAGCATCGAGTGTCGAAATTCCGGTCAGTGGAAAATTCGCAAAATCCCTCACCGACTGCCAGCTAATACGAATTTGTTCATTTAAACGCAAACAGTTGTTAATCGCCATTTCCTCTACGAACATAACGTGAATACGTTGCGCTGGATGAACGGTTTTTCGATTTGATCTGTGATTGTACCATTCGTAATGTTAACGACTCATCGTACACATTATCAGTATATATGTATTATGTACGTCTTAACCTTGGTGTTTCTTCGTTGTACGATCGGACGCGTGGGGGGCAGCAGCTGCGAATACTTTTTACACTTTGCTCAACGTGATAGTTGACCGGTTATAAATCGTAGATCGTTGCATCCGGTTCGCACGATTGATTTCAGATGTACGCCCGATCAGATAAATATGTTCAGTTGTTCCGCCGCGGCTACCGCCCGGTCTGTGCCGCGTTCTAGTGCGGGAAGTTGCGATACACGAATGTCATGTAGACGAAACAAATACATAGCATCAGGACTCTTTTAATAAACCAATAAGTCTGTTATTTAGCGATAAAAACTAGATTCATCCGTCTTGCTTACGGTATGAAGTTCGGAAGTGGTCACCCGTACTAACACTTCGATAGTTATCTGTATTCATAAATTTGTACACTAAAATTCGTTACTTAATAATGAATTGGGTTACAACTAGGATCGGGAATAAGGTCTAAATATTTACTTTGAATATAATTAAAAGCAATAATTACCGCGGTATTGCGGAACTTTGATAAATTTGCAGCGTAAAGCCGGAGGTAAAAATGCTAATGTAAATATAGTTTTCGATGAAAATGATGGGGATAAGGCTAACTAAGGCTCGTTCGTTCTCGTTCCAAATTTCCCTAATTGTTAATTTTCATGATATGAAATATATTCCAATTGGATATGATATAGCTATTCCACAGCGGCCGGGAACTGAGTACTCAGGGGCAGATGCTGACAATAGTAATGTAATTTAAAAAAATGAGATTAATTATGGTCACCCACCAGTCTTCGAATTAAATTTCCTTGACGGTCTGTGAACCAAGTTCCAAGTGAACCAAGTTGTTACCAAGGTAAACTACTACGAAGTCTAAGCGAAAGTCCCATTAACATTTGTTAAGCCGATCAGAAGACTACTCTGGACACAGAAAAATTAACAGTTTGACGCCTTTAATAACGTTAATGGATTGAGTTTAGTCCTAGGTCAAAGCAAATCCATCGAACCTCATTAAGCAATATTATATTATTTTGTTCAATTAATTAATGCTTAGGTTTCTCTGAAACTTTCAGACTGATTATTAATTCTCGTAATTATTAAGTATTTAAAATGAAGATTTACTGGATCAAAAAGAATTGAAAATTGTTAGTTCAATGAATAATTCACTAAAATATTTGCGTTAATGTCGTTCGATGTGACAATAATACTACTTGTACCTTGAATGATATTAAGAACATACTGCAGATCGTAATTAATTCCCGCCAGAATTGGCTCTTCATCTAGTAATCCATCATTACATTCATGAAATTACTGGAGTTGAGATCATATAAAATGACTTCAGACAATTGAAAAGAAAGTACTATGTCATATTAAGTATTTAAATTGGTAATATTATAAGCTGCCCCTCAACCTCGTTGATTCAGCGGTGTTCCACATACATCATCTAAGGTAGCACTAGGTGCAATTTTAACACCTGTATTGTTAATGCTAATGTTATGAAAGCGTACAGTGATCGACGCAAGGACTCACCGACAACGTGCAGCGTCACGAAGAAGGAGCGCACGGGCTGAGTGGAGACCTGGCACTCGTAGACGCCAGCGTCGCGCTGCTGGGCCCACTTGATCTGCAGCGTCCAGTCGTCCGTCTGGGGGGAGTGCGTGGCCTGGAAGCGCTGATCCGATGTGTACGTGTAGCCCGCCACCGTCAGGATGTGCAGGTCCCGATGGCGGATCCATGACACCTGCAACCGTTCACAAAGGTTAACCAAATGGCGCTCGTAACACTACGTAATGGAACACTCGGAATCGATTGGCAAAGTTTTACAACGTCAGAATTTTGTCGATATTTAGAAAGGTAAACGGAAGAATTTCGTAAAGCTCCCGTACCTAAGAAAATACATTACACAAACGGTCGTAGGTACTTATTATTATTATGTCAAGTAATTCAGCCATAAAGCGCCCGGGACAACTTAAGATAATATGGCCGGAGGCCGCTGGGGGTTCAAGATAAACAAATACCCAGACTTTTGAATCGGCTTTAATCAAATTTTAATAGTATGAAAATCAGAGATTGTTTCTTTCCGATTTGTAATCGGGTCACTGAAGACGGGGCTAGAAATTTGAATTAAGGGCAGCACAGCTTCGCCATAAACTATAAAAAAATATAATCTCCATATTCATTTGTAACACCGGTTAAAAATTTCCATCACTCAGGAAAAACACTGTATATAGTTTATCCTACCGGTAGTCAAACCGATTCGAATAAAAGGTGACTTGAAATTATAACTTGTAATAAATATTTGTATTGTATTTTAATTAAAAATGTGCGTGCATATTAGCTGAATGAGAAATGTTTTAAGATATCGTTTGTAACCTATTCAAAGCAAATATCTCGTATCTTTATATTACTGGGAGAATTACATATTGTATAAAGTTGGCTGTGGTACATTTTGCTATGAAATATAGATCAGTACCTGAATATTTAAGCTAGTAAAGTGAAATGTTTTGTTAATTGATTGGACGCGGGCTCTCGATATCATCGTTACATTTTTATCTACACGTTAACAAATTTAAATAACATGATTGTCCTCAAAAACCTATGTTTTGACTACTAGCTATGCTTATGATTTTCATACTGATATAGATTATAAAGTTTACAATATTGTGCGAAATTAAAGAGTTTTTAAATTAAATTATATTTTATTTTATGTTTGTCATAGTGCTTGGAAGAGACACGTGGAGAATGTGGCTCTGAAAATCTTAGATTACACTTAACATGCAGAAACGGAAATCTCATGTCATATAAACGTATCAAATAATTTATTTAGTTTCACAGCATTTTTACTTTACACTTCAAGCTATCGTGAACGGGTTTTTAGCGTCATAAATCCCCTATATTTTATAATTGTTATTTACATTCTAAATATATAAATTATAGACAACCTTTATTTACGACATACCTATGATAAGGTATTAAACTTCTGTTCAAACATTCTAGTCTTTGAAATATTCTTTAATTTTAGAGTAACCTTTGTCATAAGAATGTCTTTAACACGAGGTTTGAATATTCACAGCAGACGTTCTGTTAACTAAGATTTTTATATAATGTTATTAGGTATAACATTTTACACATTTAAGTAGCTAACTGTAAATACGTTTTAATAATACTAAGGTACTAATAGTTGAATGTTAAAACAGTCATATTATATTTCTTATTAACAATTGTATCTATCAGAGTATTATCCCAAAATATATTGGGACACGACAAGGCGCAGTGCACTCACAACTGCCGTACGAAACGGACGCGGAATGTGCGAGTCGTTCAACTCGAGCGACCGCAATATATCCACATAATTACTATAACTCTATATCATTATAGAGACCTCGTCAACAACTAATTTATATAACTTAATGTACATTGCTTACTGGAACTGTACAATTAGTTTGTATTGTTTGGCAATAATGACGGCCAATAGGACATCACTCTATGAAAGTAGCTGAAATAAACTAACCTTGCCGTTTCTACGTACGTTAAACGTTTCACTTTTTTATGAGCGCTTGCAGCGGAACTTAATCTTCTGACAAAGTTTCAATATGAAGACGCCCTCGTAAATATGCGTCTATTGTTAAGCTAAGAAAAGTTGTACAGTCAACCAGTTCAAGTGCTACCTTTCATGACAATTCCAGTAAGGACCTGCTTGCACATTGGTGAGGTTATTTACTGGATTTCGTTTCTGTTTTGTTTAACAATAACTAATTAGTTCTCTGTCAGTATGATGCCTGCTAAATAGTAGGTACTCTATTCATATCGTCAAACTATTGCTTTCCCACACTTATTTCATAAACAAAGAAGGTACAATTAACAAATAATATTCATTTATATACTGGTCGGAGACAGTCGTGACTACGGTACCTAAGCAGAACGCGGCAAGTGACCCGAGTGATGGCAGCACCGTCGCTATGACTCGACGCTCGGCAACCCGCGCTACAGCGGAGCCTGGCTAAGAGAAACCATAAGGTTTACCATCGGGTGGGATTGTTGTCAAAGAATAAATTATTAGTAATTATAAGTAAAAAAAATTATTATAAGTAAGTAAAAGGATTAATTATAAGTAAAAAAAGAATCCCTCTACGGTATTTTTTCAAGAGAGCCTAGAGGTCAGAGCTGTTTACAAATATGTAATTACGCCTTCCCAATGATGAACTTTCTCTTGCAACGACAAAGTAGGTACCTATTCGAAATTATAATAAAAACAGTTTCGTTGACTAAACGACAAATAAACGATTTTAACTTTAATTATTGTTACTTCCGAGCCGTGTACTATGTTCACGTACTGATTTATTGTTGACTGTTGATTTATTATAAATTATTTTAAACTTAGTAAATATTATCAATAATAATATTGTACTTGAACTACTTACCACTGTGTTTCTGACCGGCAGGTATGGCGGCGAATATAATTATGTAAACATTAGCTCTGTGGCCTGTCTCTAGGTAAAATACGTGTCGCGTCCAACATGTCCTTTTAATTCATTTCTTTTTTCATACTTTTTACTCTCATTAACTAAACAAACGTTTTATTCATGTACCCACTTATTCCGAATACTTGACAGTCAGTAAATTAGGAGTAATATAATTTTTTTAAGAAAAATAATTTAACCTAAAACGACTGACCGGGCTTCCGTCACGGAAGGCAGGGCCGAGACTGAAATATCAGCGCTGTGCTCACGCGCCCATTCGTAGCTCGTTACGCATACACGCAGCACGGACATTTAATGTTGTATTTAGGTTTAGTTTAGCATACACTTAGGTTGTATAGTTATCGTGTTTGTATTAATTGTGACAATTTTTTTTCTCTCTTTTTTGTGTATTTTATTATGTTCAGCTGCGGCATTTACACTACGAATAAACATTTTTTTCATTTCATTTCATTTTTCATACTAGTAAGTATTCAAGTCATTATTAAAAACAAAACGCGAATATAAAGCGTACGGGCAGCAAAAGCCTTTATTTCCTTATTTCCGTCATAATTAGGACATGAATAATTAAAATGAATTAAATGTTCGTAAAATTATGCCGCTCGCAAAATTGTAATATTTACCCGTCATTTAATTTCGAAAGTCATAGCACATAAATACAGTGGGTAGGGTTTCGTGGAGCTGAATTTTGTAATTGATATCAATTACAAAATCATTACAACACCGAGTTTCGAGCACTGCCACACGTCCGATCCGCACCATGTCGATCACAAGACTGATTTCGTTCATTGTAAGACTCCCAGCTTTAGAACTACCCCCCTTCACCTATAGACCAGTTAAAAATAACCTTCTATACCGATGTACACGAGACAATTTATTATCTTTATTTAACAGGTGATACACTATGTCGACTATTGACATAAAATGTATCATAATATTATAATTGATTTTTAAATTAATTGTTAATTAAATTTGTTTATTGACAAATTATAAAAATAATTCAATTAAGACGGAAAATAGTAGAATATAAAAGATTAGGCAGACCAGGTAAAACTATACATACCGTAGTCGTTGCCCGGTCAATTACCCACACAAAACAACAGAAAAATCTCTGTAAGCATAATATAAAATCCTTTCGCTATGGCCCGAGTACAGTAGCCATATAGTGCGTCATTAAGCCCCCTTTTACTGCCTCACTCGTAAAATTATATTAAACTAGCAGTCATTTTCTCGATATGTATAGATAGGTAGAGGAAGTAAGGACTCCACCGATACCCGAAAGGTTTATCGTAAATGGAAATGACGCGTGTCGCGTTAAACCGACGATACGACGGTACGCCTCCTGCGGGACGCTGTTCACACGAACACAGTTATGTATTTATTTCGTTGTACTGTAATATCAAACCGATATCTTATTTAGAACATCAGTTAGAGTAAATAATATATTACCAAGGTTCGCAGTGTACGGAATAAGAAAATGATAATCTCTGAGACAGTTCACTCTCCAAGAAGAGCGTTACTACTCGACTTAATAATTTTCTTCATAATTATTTTTAACTAGCGGCCCCGTCCGACTTCGTTCGGGTTGGAGAATTAATTATACGTACATATATATTAAAAAAAATTATATATTTTTTGCCTTGATTTCAACTAATTATGAGCGTAGAGGTAACATATAACAACTAACGAGAGGACGTGAGATCGGGACAGTTCCTGCGAGTTAGTTACGTAGCTCTTTTACAAAATCAATGCGTGTTCTTGTCAATATTTCCCTATTCAGAAAGGCGGAAGAAGACATACGCGGAAGGCTTCTGAAGGGCTCGTCGCGGACAAGGACGGATCTAAAGGAATCAGATCACTTGCAACCTATTCTTTCGAGTCCGGCTTGGAAATCAGCGAATACGTCATCCGAAAAACCCTCTTCTGTTATAAGTACAGAAAACACTGTATCCTGCGTCATTGTTTTACATCCCTGGACTCTTTCTGCGAAAGGTACTCTCATTATTCATAGATTAAAGTGCGTCAGGTAGGGTGATTAAGGGATCGCCGGGGAGCTCACTTAGCCGATGTACTCGTGTTCGCGCAGCCATAGGTCCGCTACTGATGAGAAGAACGTACAGCTCAGTTTACAATCTGGAGAATGTGTGCACGTTAAGAGTGATCGGTGTTATGCACGACTATGACAACCTGTTTTGATACACACTAAACACCGCAACGTGTTTGTTAAATCAAGTTAAACATCCAATGTTAATAGTGCAGCCAGTATCGGCATATGTATAATGTAATATTCGTAGGATGAACAATATGCGGTATGCGTTAGAAGAAAATGTAGAAAATCAACCGGCGGGGAGCATTTTCTGTTAAAATTTAAATTAAACCGGTTACCCTAAAATAGCTGTTATGATTTGATCACTGAAAACTTGCAGATTGGCAGGATAATTGGGATCGGATTGTATATTCCCTTTCCCCGTCGCCCGGCGCCCGCCCGCCGTCTCCCGCCAGCCGCCACCCGCCACCCGCCGCTCGATGAAGACGGTGTTTGTTCAACTGTGGGACGTAATTGCATAACAAAGGTACTGTTGCAAAATTATTACCTACTTTACTACGTCAGTAATCTACGTTACTAGCCGCCCCTTCCAAATTTGTTTGAGTTGATTATGTAGGTATATAGCCTAAAGAATCTTACAAATACGTCCCGAGATTATTAGAGATTACTTACTATAGATTTTACTATATTTTACATTAAGATATATATTAAAGCTATGCTTTGGACTATGAATATATACGATAAACATAATCATAAAATATCAAATTAGCCGACAAACTATTCGTAACTCGTTACAACACTGTAAAGCCTTCGACACTTTAATCTCCCAAAACTTTACGAAGGCTTAGCGCGTATATTACATATAAACATATATATGGATTTACATAGATTTGTATGTAAATAGAACCATAATATTGTCAAATATTCGTCCCATTTTACGTGGCACAGTCTAATTGGCACCGTGACCGTCACGTTCATAAAGTAGACGCCGCTTTATGACGACGTAATGGTGCTCGATCGATTGATATTCATGTAATTATAGGTAGATTCTAGTACATGACTGAGCATTGTATATTACCATCGAGAGCTGGTTTATTATTGCATTGACGTCTTAATCGCACGGTAGGGGAGCGGCGGAAATCGAAACATAACGGGGTAACGGTGTATAATGGTGATTTATTGTCGACCCGCCCTCCCCGCACGGCGCCGCACCCCCCGCGCCAGCTCGACACGAGCTGCACGAGCGAGGGGCTCCGGCGGAGAACATCGTGTCACGCGACCAGCGGCGTGTTACTCTATCGTGTCTACCGAATCATAAATAACAATATATACACCCGTCGCAAACAACATTTTCGCGTCATATTGTGTTTCGTGACAGCGACGCGTCGTGTTTTGTGTTCTGTCACGATGCAATGTCGCCTCTCCTCTCAGAAGGTAGAGGTGAACGCTTTGCACGTTTTCCCACACGTGTAGGTATTATTATCACTTGCCACACCGTGCAGGCCTTGAATTGAATTATTATATAGCCGACGTCTACAATACCAAACGTTATTATTTCGATATACATAATATAATGTACGTACTTCCGCCGTATCGAATCGTTGCATCAAGTGTGATGGTTCGCTCGCTTGCAGTTCGTCAGTTTGTCCGTCGTATGCAGGATTCGATTCAAAGGTCACGATATCAATAAATTATATAATTATAAAGTAAATTGGAGTGATATTATACCGTATTCGAACACTTTACCTTCACACATATAATGATAAATTATGAAGTTTGGAAATTGAAAATTTATTTATCAAATACTGGAAACTTCCAACGATGCTTATATTATATTTAGTATTGATAATGGAATAACACACACGTTTAAAACGAATTAATTTATTAGTGGCGATAATAAGCCGACTTCTCCAAATATTTAATTAAATCACGACAGCGCCTATAACTGGAAATACATTTGCACCAAATATTAAATATTTTCAATGTAGTAAAGTAACTTGCATATAAAACTCATAATTTCAGATATTTCAAGAGTAACTGGAGTGGTTCAATTGGCGATTTATAAACGATTTAACTACATCAATGAAATTTGTTAACATAATAGTTTTATGTTGTTTAATGTCTGTCCATTCTCTCTGTCCAGTTAGAAGTGTTCCCGCCGAACACCGAACTCATTAATTTCATAATTTATAGTTTCATTTGTAACGATGAAATTCGTCGACACACCGAAGTTACCGCCGTAGTTGGTCGACTAGACAATACGTAGGTCACGTCGTTCCGACTGTTAACAACAGCTGGGAAAGAAAAGGCAAAAGTCTGAAGAAAACAGCGGACAGCCGTTAGATTCACGACAATGAGGACCGCTGCAAGTGGCGTCGATCAGGGAACCAGTGGTCTTCTAATAGCTAATATGAAATGTAATAGCTAGTAGAAACCTGCAGTACCAGCATTACTATTATCTGTTTTTTGATACTTATATTATTATATTTATAAATAGTTTCTGTAATAAGAAATTTTAAGTAGTAAAATTTATTTACTAATACAAACGAGACTGGTAATATGAAGACAAAAATAGTATTTGAAAATTGGATTCCAATGTAAAGTGGACGAGTAACCGCTCAACAAAACCTTATTACAAACGAACGATGAACAAAACGTTATAAATTTGCGACACATGACGAGACTGCTACAGTTGTGTTGTTGGGGGCGCAACGATCGCGTAACACTAACACTTTACATATCCATCTATATTTTGTACATTACAGCATTCAGTTTTATCCCTTCCTTCCTCCCCGCCCCCCCCAAACGAATGTTTGTTATAATTGCATCTCACGGCTTAATTCATCAGCGGCCTACTGTAGAGCACGGCTCCCTCCTGATAATTAAGGACGGTCGATCATCCTCTACCATTGTCCTTTAGTGTGCACTGCCAAAGGCCATCGCATAGAAGAAACTGAATTGAAATTGGAACGAATATGTCTAATGGTGAATGTAAAATTATTGACATAAACCATTATATTTTCTTACATTGTCTTCCAGGTAAGACTCCGCTCATAGTGAGGGTACTCGAATTTCCCGGTGATTGCATAATTATCTACTGGGCCTGGAAAATATCTTTAAGTTTTAAGTTAAGTAAGTAACAGGTATAAGTTGTAAAGACATATCCAATTTAGAGCCAGGTCGATGTTACGAGCCAGGTGAGACAGGTGAACAGACTACAATAGCAAAGTTATTTTCACAGCATTTTTGCTGTCTGCGCCGTATCGTATACCTCCCGAGACGAACGAGCAAAAGCTCCGAACGTGGAAAAGTATAGTTTCCTGACTAAAGTACATTTGAATTGTCTTTGGGAGTACCAAAGTTTGCACACACTGGATCGGATTCTCGGCGGTCTCAGTGGGATGTTCCGTCGAGAAGTTGTTCGACGCCAATATTTCTCGTTCCTTTCGGTCGGTATATAATATCCCTCGCTCCCAAACCAATGGCTCCGGGAAGACCGCTGTTCTAGATACATATGGTTCATATTGATTGGATTTTGTTTACAATTTTTTATTATAGGGCCATTGGGATTTCTCACGTATTACAGATTTGTTTAATTAAAGTTCTTTAAACTAAACTAAGAATACAAAAATAAACTAATTATTTTTTAATGACATACTCGTGTATATAAAATTGTTTTTATGTAGATTACATTATTTTTATTGTCTAACATAAGAAAATATTGAAATTTTGTTTCGCGTGTGGATGATTTGCTTGGTATTTAAATAGTGTACTACTTGCAGTCGTACAGTAGGCGAAGGAGGAATGGATTCATGAACAGAATTATTTTTCTTCTTTCTTTATACACGTGCTGCATGATTTGTCATCGTAATAAATTATTTATTAAAATACATTTATTTGTTAGTGTAAAGTAAGGTACATGCTTCATAAAAACAACACTCATCATTAAATCTTACGTGACCTACATGATACGTACATTGAGAAATAACACCATCTGTCAATATGTATACACTCGCTCATTCGTGTGCAGCTTATTACGTGAATGTGAATATACTTATTTCATTGCTGGGCTCGGGGCTGCATTGATGGGGCAGAATGTGAGGGGTAAGTGTAGCCAAGTGGCCAAGTGTAGGTTGTATCGTTCACCTTAGAAACATTATGAATAGCCTTCAAGTATAAAATTTTCTCACGATGTTTCCTTTTACAAAAGCGAGTGATAATTATTACAAGTGCTCGTAATTTAGAAAAGTAGACATGAATGTTAGAACACATGTTTCTATTTCTTTTTTTTTTAATTCATAACTGACAAACGAGAAGACGGCACGGAAGGACGGGCCATCTGACGGTAAGTGGTCTTCGTCGCCCACTCATGTCTGTATCACCAATGTTGCCGGCCAATAAATAAGCGAAGCGAAGGATCTGCTTATTAATGATAAAATAAAAGATATTACTGAAAAAATATAATTGAGCTGAGCGGTACAGAGGCCAGCGACCTCCACCAGTGGGGAAGTATGTCGTCCGCTCTCGTTGTTCGACGGGATTCACGAGCAGGTGAAGTAGACTTGGACTAAAGAATACATGGAGATCTTTACACCGTAAACCTTAAACCGAGATTTCTGAGAAGAAGACCGACGTTCAAACGACTTATCTTGCTTACTTATCAACGTGACCTATCCTCATACGAAATATCCTTTTCAAAGTTATAATATTATTTAATAGTTAGTGTCTACATATAACCTGTGTCTATACTCGTATTTCGTGTAATTTCTTGTATTAAATCTCCATACCGAGCTGCTGTTATAAATATTTTATCTTAGATGTCATGTTTTGCCCTTTTTTAACTACGATTTTAAAGAGAAATGTCTTATACGCTACTTACATGCTCTTATACGCTACTAACGCGTGAGGTTGGAATTTACTGTTCTCGACCTGCACTAAAGTTAATTATTTTTTTTACCGAAATTTACAGTATTATATAATCACCGGACACGTGACACGGTGACGTTCGATGCGTGACGATGCGTGACGACAAACACTTGGAATGTTATCAGCGCCGCTCCAATGGAAACGAATTGTTTTGTTTGCGCACTGCTTACAGCACTCGACGGAAATGGATTAAATTGGATTCCAGATTGATGATATACAAAGTTTTTTATTCATTTTGTCGCGTTTTTTATTTTTTTTATAATGATAAATTGATAAATTGGAAAGAATACAATGTTGTTTTATAATAGTAAGGTACGTACGAGTTATAACTGCAGATTTTACATTATTCAACCTCAACATTATGATAACATGTATTAGGTTTGAACCGTCTCCCGTCCAACTGCTGGTATCGACTGCGAATGGTTAATTTTTATTCGTTAAACTTTAAAATTTAATTCCAGGCATTATCTATGAAACATATTAGTTTAGGAAACAGAATATCAAGTGATATTTATTTCAAAACTGATTATTGACTTCAGTGCCAATCCAACGCTCTCGATCTCTATGATATAAGGAGAGATTGTAGCGCACAGCCACCGCCACCGGCGTGGTCGAGTTACCGGACTTCAGGCGCGACTTTACAACTTTTATGCATTACATTACACAAAGAAATAATTCACCTACAACTATACTAGTGCAAATAGTACGTAATGAAATGTATGTAAGTAGTAGAAGCAAAAAATGACGCCCATAACTATATTTACAAAATGCGTAAATGAAAAAATGATTTTCAATTTGAAGTGTAATTATTACTGGACCGCCTGACCAATAGTCAATGTTAGTCAGATGATTAGATTGTAATCAAATAATGTGTACGGCGATAGTAGTCAGGTACACAATAATATTGAGCTTCGTTTGTATTTTATGTACATATGTATTGTTACAAATGACAAAGTATTGACGCCTAAGTAGATTTATTACGGCTGAAAGTTTCGTCCACAGCGCACATTGTTTCCTCGCGACCAACACTATGTCTGAAATGCGATAACGATATTGAATTCGGGAACAGTAACAGAAGTAATCGGTGTATTGAATTTCGATTGTAATTTTGTGTTGACAGTGAACAATGGTCGGCATTCCGCTAAGGGAATTAGCAAGTCTGCTAGAAATCACAAGTATTACTGGATGAATCACATAATATATGTATAGGTTTAATGATTCATAGTAAATATAGTCATCGATATTTATACATGTGTAGGGACAACTGTAACCGAGCATTGAGCATTATAAAATGTATGAAGCTCATTTACTCGGGCAGTCGTGTGTGCCCAGAGACAATGTCATAAGGTGTGCATTAAATACCAGTAGATTCTCCAACGCATTTTATTTACATCGACTTAATTAGAAATTATATTGAATCTACAACCCCACACCTAAATCGGTAAACTCACTCCTTTAAACATGTAATCAATGCGTTTGCCTGTATTTGATTACATTTGCAGTTTGTCTGTGCTCATAAATTTTAATGCTAATAGTTCTATTACCATTAATAGTAGTATTAATAGTAGACAAGACCGCGAGCGGATGGACCGCAGCTCGTAGAATGCGGCCATCGTGACCCTGGGACGACTGCGGAACGGGATTGTGATCCGTGGAAAGCCCAAAGAATGCAGATCAGAATGACGAAAACGGGAGCTTAAAAATCCGTCCTTAAAACGATACCTGTATAATTGTGTCCTTTGGAAAAAGAAATGCCGGAAAAAATCTTTAAATATACCGCAGTAGTACCAATAATTTTATTAAACCTACTGAAACATCAGTGCGCCAAATCAACCGTGGGTTCACGTCTTAAATGCAGATAAAACTAGCATAATAATTTAATATATTTTACATAGCGTTTAAATAACATAAAAATTATATTTAACGTATGAGCATGGCATTTTGACCATTTGACGAAAAATTCGATTTAAGGTTTTATTTAAATATTTATTAATTATTATTTACGTTCAGCGAAGCGGGCGGGAACGTCTAGTTAGATATTTGCTTAAATCAATATAGCCACATTTTAAAATTATAAATTCACTAAAATGGAATATGATTTACATGTTATCAATTTTACATCTCGCAACGCAACCGTGTGTGATAATACCTATAATCTTCAATATAATTGTTACAAGTGCTCTTCATTTGCGGTTGGCGCGACTATTTACGTTCGTATCACCTCTGCGATTATTCCGTAGCTTCTCTTCGGTGATCTCTCAGCACCTATACGAATATCATAGTAACTTTACGGTTGAAGCTCCTTTCGGTTTGAGTCGATATTAAGGGATCGACGTTGAGTTTAGCCGTTCGTTGTGGTTGTTACTGTTAGATACCAGTTGTTAAACCGTGTCGGAGGCCTTCGGGCGGCATAAGAGTCTTGGATTTGCAAATAATCCCTCCACCAAGCCGCTAGTTGGCCCCGAGTGATTGTTTTCAGAGAATTGAAATCAGTTATTGTTACACTATCTGATAAGACAAAGGTTTATAATAAGAACTGATTATAAAATGTCGCCGTCATCTAATCGATTTAACTACGACATAAATATGTATACAGAGTATGTAGTATAGAGAGTGTGAGATCCGCAGGGGTTACAGTTTGGTGGGAGGACTCAGAAGTCTTTATCTAATCACCGCACCGTCGACTGCGGAACCCGACGCAAGTACGGTCAGACATAGCCGTGTGAGTCGTGGACTGATCTGAAACTATTCGTGTGGTAATGTATTTTTTTCACGGAAGAACTAACAGTACAATACTTCGTGTCGGTGTTAAACTTACTCCCACTTTTTATAATTTACTTGTGAACTACATTTTTCTACTTCTACATCCTTCTGAACGAGACGCAAGAGCAACTGTATGGGTGCTCCAGCGTGCGAAGATTTTAGTTGGATTTTAATTAACGTAAGAGGTTATATTTATATAGCGTAAACATTATGAACATCAACCAACAATATTATAAAAGTGGTGTTGTTTTCGAAATTATTATCGTTTCGAATATTATACACAAAAATATTTATAAAACGACTGTAATATCGTGATCCTTTACATTATATTTCCGTATGTATTTCGCACTTCAATGTATTATATTATTAGGGTCGAGTTACGAATAATATTTCTATGGCGACAGCTCATTCGTTAAAATTCAGAGGCACGGTCGGGGTTGGCCAGTTATCACGGTTCATTCATAAACAAAACGCGTCCTTTCTCCAGATTAAAACAAAGCTCGATACCTGCTTTCGATGATGTTAATATATCATCTGTATTGGATTTGTTTAGAAGTGAACACCAGCTCGGGGTGGGGCGCAGTGAGTTAACGTGTCGGTTGTTGTGGAAATGACTGATTAAATTAGGATTAGAAAATGAAGAGGGAAAGAAGAAAAAATAAAATTACTAATAGTACCGAGCGGTTGTACAACAATAGCAGCGATTCCGGTTTTATGACAATATTTCTTATTTTACAAGATACATCACGCGGCTTTCAGCTTTTTTCTAATTGTGCTTTCAGCTAAGACCTCAGGTGTATCAAAATTGCGAGTGATTTAAATTTGACGCGTACTAGTACTTAGCGTCGATTACAGTTGAATGGAGTAATATAAGACTTGTATAAGAAGTTTTATGGATTATCATAATCTATCCCGAAAATTAGAATCTGTTTATTTAAGGACGAGTAATTATATATGTGTACCAATTTTAAACTTTCTCTGTCCCTCCCGTCCGTCTCTCGTAATAATAACAAGATAATAAAACGGCATCTTTTAGCTTTCAATAAATAAACATATTAAACAACATTACTTTAACAGTAAACAGATGAGCATAACATGCCAGTTTCAAAACAAGTTTGCGCAAGAAATAAATTTTTATTTTCCTATTCGGTTCGATTTGCGATATAAAGCGACTGTTGTTCTCAATATCCGTGCCCGTTTGATGAAATATTTATTGCGTGGGTATTTCACGTGCGTTTTGTTTGTTTCAACAACAAAGTAACTCTAATATCACGTCGTTTGTTTAGCCACAGCAATCGGTGAAGTAATAACTACCCGAGTGTGCCGCGCTGTGATGACTTTGTTGGCGGAAGCGAGAAACGAAATGACGGAAGTAATTATCAGCCTGTAATTTACAATATCTATTCAGCAAAGTAATCCTAATCCTAATATTTATCCCTCTGGCGGCGCGGGGACCACACGTTTTTTCGGAAACGGTATAACGAATCCCATAGTCATAGTCGGTACAGCCACACATCTCCAATCTGGTTAGTAACTACTAAAATTCATTAGGTGCGACGCCCTGAGGAGGCACTTCCTCTAACGAACAAACGGAACCTCACCTCGTAAAACGACATTAACTCTGGGCGAGAAAATTGTGCACGACGGATATGAATGTCATATAGCAGTGGTCGAGTGAAAACTAGTTTTTAAAACAAGGAAGTCCCTGGAAGTTGGGTAAGCGGTTATTTGCTCATATCAATTTGTGCACGACCGACTACTTTATATGAATATTTTTTATTTTTCATGTTACAGGTAGGTAATGAAGGTTTCGGTTAATGCAAAGGTGGAGCTGGTATTGAACTGTTTTATATTTAATTTAGGTATCGGGAAAAAAGGAAAAAATATCTTTTTGAATTGTCGATATCATTTCAGGTGAAAGAATTAGCTAGGATTTAACGTAGAAGATTGTTAGTAATTGCTCAAGTTCAGTACTAGATTTAACTATTCCCGTCACTGCTTCATCGCGTATCGCTGTTATATTTAACACGTACCAAGATACCCAAGAACACAAGTAGCAGATGGACTAATCAGCTATCGATTCGCAACATAATTCTTTATAATTCAATATCATCACAAGCAATTGGAATACAATGATTCAAAAGGCATGCTCTAGCTTTAGTGGTTATTGGTTGGAGTTATACATTTTACACTTACAAGTGATCGATCACACCTTCGCAGTTTATGAATGCTATGAATGAAAAAAGCGAGTGGTATAAATTTATAAAATAAATATATGCTAGCGTTCGCCTAGTGGTTGACCTCAATCAATACATAAAGTCCTGTTTCAATTTTTTTATTGATAACACTAAACCAATAGTTGACAAACAGAGAAGAAAATCGTAATGAAATGTTATTTCTTTGCCTTTTTATAAATATTGAATTTATAGTTTTTTTAAACATTTGTCGCCAATTTTTGAACAATAACACAGAAGCTCGTCAATGGCTACCGAACAAAAGGAAAATAAAAAAATCAATTGACAAATAGAGGAAAAAAAGGGTACAAAGGTTTATCTTTACGTATAGTTATATATAGATATGATAAAAATTATACTGGTCCTCTTTTCACTCAAAAAATGTATACTTTACGTTTACGCGCACTTTGCACACCCGATACGATTGTTACTAATTTTTATCTGAAATTCGTTAAATTTCATGTTTGTCACAATTAGTTCATAAGTCGGTTTTCTTACTCTTATACATTTGAAATGTTTGTTTTTGTAATTGCTGCAAAAAAATTGAAAAATCTGTTACCTACAAACCTACCTTAACTAAATTTTTATTGTAATTTTAATTTTTTATTAATTCTGGAGATTAAATATTTTCTGGACACGTTCAGTGCTTTACATGTGATATGCACATAGACAAATTATATTATTAGTATTGTAACGCACATATCAGTGAGTGGTCTGTAGTACATAGCAAAGTTTTTAGGGAAAGTATTTTCCTGTACCTACGCGTCCTGGCACGTTACAATAAGTATTAGGGCAGTCAATATACCGCTCGCTGTGATTCTGATACCTAATAAAAACTTGTTCTTTGATTTGATTTCCTTGGTTACGTAGACGCTCAGTCGACCGATAGAATTTTTTTTGTTGGCCTTCTGTATGAATTGTGTGTGCCCAACATTCCTTACTTCAATTCCTAATGCCATAAAGTATTTGTAAAAAAAGGGGGAAATTAATTTTGTTTCTTAGTAAGCTAGCCTTCGCCATCTACTGCAACCTGACTGAAATATTGATCACGCTTCATGTATTTGCTAGTGCCACCGCCTACCGATCTAGGGGGTCCCGGGTTCGACGTTTCCAGCCACGGTAGACATTTACGTGACAGATAAAAATTTGTTCTGGGGTCACGGCCTGTAATGTCTTATTTGTGGACATTCTTGCCACCTGCAACGCAGGGAATCCTAATACGGATTACGTGTATGCATTGCAAATAAAAATTGATAGTAGTTTTGAATTTCTTAGAAAAATATTATATATTATATAAAAATATTATACATCAATAGTTTAGCTGGCTTTTATATATTAGGTAGTTTGTATGTAACGGGAAATCAATAAGAACTGTTATATATAATTCTTCGTACATAAAATTATATGACAATGGCTTTCCCAAGTTGAGCATTGAATACAGTAAATGAATTGATAAATTTTACTGACCGTACCCATATCGTGGCACCGTAGTACTCGCTATGACGAGACTAATTACCATAACATACTGACAAACGGCGCCACCTGCAGACTAACAAATTAGTCGTTGAATCTCCTCGAAACGCAAGTAATTTAGACGACAGCTTTCTGGACTACCTCGGTCGGTACCACACTGATCGTGTCACATCAAATAAAATCTTTAATTGCACACTCGTAACAGGGGGCCTGTCTATCCCAATGTCCGTGACGAGCTTTCTTGCTTGTGATGCTCCTATATGTGACGGTGATCGTTTGGGGCAAGAGCTTAATCACATTCATAAGGTTTTGGGTCAAAACAGCTACTGGACAACATCGAGATATACTTGCATGCACAGAAATATTCCTATCTGTACAACAGAACGGAATGCGGTATTTGTGGTTCATACCAAAGGGGTAACTGATAAAATTGCTAGGATTTAACTACCACTAAGTTCTAATGATTAAGGGGCAATTCATCAGTTCAGCATTATAGGATGATGACTCCTAAGCGCGAACACATCAATGGTGGCTTTGCAGTGTAAACGTTACCGAAAGCAAACGGTTTAAAACACTATTGGATTATTTCTAATCAATTAAGGAGATGTAATTATTGTTTCTGAGACACATAATCAGACTTTGAAACGATAGAGTCGTTTCGCTATGTTAATTTTACCATAGCGAACATTTTACACGATGGTAATATTAGTAACGTTGAGATGGTCCACTCTTTATCTTTAGAACCCATTATTAGATCCTCACTATATTTAAAGGCAATAGTTTCAAGCCACTCCCTATTCCTATACTGAAAAGGACACGTCAAAATCGTTACACAAACAACGCACTCACCGCTGTACATCTATAAAAAATGCTTACACGCGAACACAGAAAATCGCTTCATTGTTTAAGTCTGTTAAAAAAGGTTTTAACTTTTTGTTACACGGGAATGTATATTATGAGTTCTTCCCCATCGCAAGTTATAATATACTGGACTTCTATAGGCAAAAACCACTATGGATGTTTCTCCTCATCATTCCTGGTTCAGTTTAGGAGTACGTCTTTGCTTTGTTATGAGATCCATGTTGGGGTCAAATCCAGAATCTTTTTCGACTCGAAAGTTACTTATTCATTATACTCGTATATTATAAAAATAAAAAATATTTTTATAGTTAATTATTGTTAAGTTTTGACCGACCGCTTTAGTTAATATTACTGTTGTCTAAGAATGTCAGTTAAAGGCATGTTTGACTGAAAAACAGGTTTGACTGCGACACTAAGGTACAACAGGTCGACGACAGTTGTCGTAACCAATAGCAGTACCATAGACCACTTCTAATTAATTTCCAAAACGCAGCTGTTGTCGCAGGCGTGCCAACTCATCACTTAATTAATTTATTAGTTCAAAATATCTCGCATAACAATAACCTTTCATAAAATAACTTTTGCTTCAAGCTATAATAACGTTCATTCTTTGGGAATGAACGTTGTTTGCTACGTTCGTAATTATGGGCACGCCGGTAATAAAGCGCCATCTTGTGAAATACTTCAGCACTTTGGAATTACTTTTATTTTAGTATTATTTATTTTATTTTCGCTGGTTATAATAAAAGTTATTTGTAAGATCGTTTTATTTTCGATTTTGTTAACTTTATGTCTATAAACATCTTTATTATAATAATATTGAATATTTTTATAACAGTGATAATATTGAAATTTAGATTGAATTATAAACACTATTTAAAATATGGTTAACTTACTTTTTAATATTGATTTATCTCCGTTACTTCCATTTATACGTAAGAACTAAGTGTCGTTTTACCAACCTATTGATTTTACTTCATTCCATTTGCAACCATCACATCGAAAAGACGAGCTATGCTGTTCTAATAAATACATTAAATTTGATAATTATCCGTTATTTTATTTTTTTTATAATATATCTTAATTACTTACTTATCTTACTTAAAACCGCGTTGACATACACAACGAACTTAATCAAAGAATTTTAATTAATAACTGATCGCGCCTCTTTATCTGAGCGTGCGCGCGGCCGTTCGACGGAGCACGCGCAGGCGACGCGGCACCTCGCGGGCCCCCCACCAGTCAGCAGCATGAGAAGCGCATTCGGCGGAGCACCGCCGAGTAGTGACAGTGACCTTACAACGCTCAGAGCGTTCACACGTCTGTTTACTCTCGATTCCTTAGCAATTAATATCAGCTTGTGATTAGCTTCAATATTTTATTTCAACTAGTTACCCCTACCTAAATTAGTTAGGGACTAGTACGTAACAACGATAAAACTGGAATTCATTCGCACCAAGTAAGAACTTGGCGGTTTCGCAAGATATGTATCCTAAAAATTCTATAGGAAGTTTAGTGATCACGCACGTAGAAGCAGTGGGCAAGTATTTCCTTGCGTTACTAAAGTTGCTTTAAACGTATAGTTGGCATAGTTGTAACAAAATTGTCGGAAGTTGTCAGCCACAAAGATTCCACCGACAAGCTTTAACAAGAACAAGCAGATATATCAGGACATTTTATCATCAGCAGTCGTTCCATGCATTCACTTATCGGGCAGTATAATTTGGGGATACGAACACCTTACCGACCGAAAATGGTCGATTCTCAGTGTTCGACGGAACACCTGCTATCTTGAACTATGAAGGACCGCAGCTTCCGTTTCAATATCAAAGCATATTTATAGTGAACGTGTAAAGATAAATAGCTCTTTATAATAATATATTATAAATACGTTGCTTTGATTCTTCTGAAGTGTATATAGAACGTAGACGTAAGAACCTTTGATAGGTGCTCGCATAACTTCAATTAAAAGGCTTTTAATATTTTAATAGCAAATAATACCCACAACCGAGTGCTCCTTTGACCAAGATTGCTATTACAGATTTGGTAATTGTTAATGCGTCGAGCTCAAAGTACGTCGCATGCACACGTGCGTAGTTGCAGAGTGCTACACTTGAACAATAAAAGCGATTTATACCATAGAGTTACATAATAGAGGAATACAGTTTGCGAGTGAGATTTCGAGCTTTAAGGTAAATCCTACTTGCGTGAAAGAGATGCAAGAAAATTTACCGTAAGACTGTTTTCAAACTATTTACTCTCTATTACTCTCCTGTCAAAAAATTGCTATTTGTTATTTTATTACTTTCATTTCAATCTTTCTGTATTTTATCAGATTAAAAATAGTAAACATAATGGTGTCGTGTTCAGTATTAAATTGTTGGGTTACTTATAACAATAACCCAAACAAAGAGGCAATACACAGGTAAGTACTGATAGTGCAATTCTATTTTCACGATGCTTATTTTCATAGACGTTGATCTTTAAATTATATAAATTAAATTATTATTATATATTATTATTATATAAATTATGTGTAAGATAAAAAGATATTGTGTGAAAATGATACCGTTTCGTATAGGGCTTGCACAAAATCTATCGATAAGTGGACGATTTTAAATAGGTACAAATAAATATTTTTTGTTTTACCTAAATTTGTTCATATTTTACCTTTTTAGTTTCGGTTATAGCTTGTAAACACATTGGACAGAAAGTAGATAGACTGATATATAGGTGCATCTTTGGCTTTTGAATAGTATTAGCTCCTTAAATTGATAAAATTTACCGAATTTTATATTTGTTATTATTATGATATGACAATAAACGGCGAATGTGATTTTATATTTATTGACAAATTTTACTTCTTCAAGGTTTCCTGTAAATGCAGTTCAAAAAGAAAAATGGATTCGAATGTTAAATCAGATAGGTAGGGTTCCTTACAAAGTTTACAGTAGATATTTTATTTTGTTCTACGAAATCACTGACATATTAATGGAGAATCTATACCTCCAAAATTTGTTGGTTATTTCCTTTCTGAGGGAAATAAGTTATATCGATTTACATCAAAGAATTAATTAAAACCAATAAGCATTATTGTTATTGTTTTCCTTAGTACCGTGTAATCACGTTTTGTTGTATCCTGTCAAATAATGTTAAGTTTAGAAGAAGCGAAGTAAAGAGAAGTTACTAGGATTAGCATGGTGTTATTAATTTAACATGTAATAAGAATTAAGAGACCGAATTGAATATAGCAAAGAAACCTGTGATGGAATAGTCGACATTCATGTCGATTATGCATGGACGTGACTTTGACATCATGAAAAGTCACGCACATCAGTGTATTTTTCACACACATGCACATTTATTTCGTGACGCCATTTTGAGCCGAGTGTTCCTCTATTATGTAACTCTATGATTTATACTCAGAGGATAATCAAATAATACTTTAATTATTTGCATACCCGAACGTGTTTCTCAGGTAAACGAACTTGTATTTGTGAAAGTTTTGATGTGAATCACGTCAGAATGCGTTATTAATAACGGGCGCGTGAGTCGGGCGCGGGACGACGCGCGCCACGTGTCGTTCGGTGCGAGTGGAATCAATTCATTTTAAACTATTAACATGACGTGACAGGTAATTATCAAATTAAAACGATGTTCGTTGTTTGTCAGTGAAATGTTTACAATTAATGGATTGAGATAATTTCTCATGTCGTATTAGTATGAAGGCCAAGTCTCTTCACTTTTCTTCTGAATGATTTGACTCTCTATCGCGTAGGGCATCGTAGGGGAAGGCATGAAAACTTTACTTATTTTATCGTAATGTCCATTGTCTTCGTCGTTTATATTGTCGTTGGTATAACGGATGCTATCACGTTGGTGACCAGTTACCATCATGAAGCCAGTCAGCTCGTTCATCGGTTATCTTTGTTAAAAAATCTATTATTTTTCATAAAATTAGAGATTTAGATCAATAGTTAACGCTTTAAGGCAGCAAGATCTCGATCAGAAATAATACGTCAAGTGCACTCATGAACGCAAGCATGTAAAACACTCGTCGATGTGATGAGAGGAACAGCTGCCTTCGTAGACTGCAATGACAAGTGATTTATGTACACTGCAGAGCAGCGTCAGTGGTGTGACTGCGGCGGGCGCTGCGGCCGTTGGAGATTGATGCGGCATCTACCCCCCGGTCACCAGCCCCCAGCCGTATGCCTCATTCATACACTGTTCAGACAAGACCGCTACCTAATAAATGTGATAAACCTACCCATCGTTGAACTTACTGACTGTACAATACTGGACGAATCGAGAATAGGTTCCGGAATGAAGTTCCCTATCGCAACTGCTCCAGACACTTGGCGAATGGGAACTAGGCCGGAAAAAGTATTGAACCTCGACTGTCGTGACACTCGGTTGCTTGATAGTACGTCCGTCCAGTCGTGCAGTGGTGAAGTGCTGTTGTATACGTCAAGTACGAGTATGTGTTTGTGTGTATGTCTGTCTGAACACGCGCGGCGCGCGCGTCGACTGTATTCCTATGTATTTAGCAAGCTGTGCGCATCACAATACTCATAACATTGGGATATTATATAATTTATTCTCAAATAATGTAGTGCCGATATCCACTATTTACAACTCATCGTAAAGAGGTTTAATGTATCGATTGAGTTTATAATTAGTTTATATTTTTATAATAATTAATAATAAATTGTTTATTTTTGCATAACTTAAAAATATATATAGTTTTAGAGCCTGTAGCCCAGTAGGTAGTGATTCTATCATCTAAACGAGGGGTCCCGGGTTCGATTCCCCGATGATTCAGATATACATAGAAGATAAACGTTTGTCTCGGGTCATTCGTGTTAAAGATATCCCATTTGTGTACGTCCATAACATCCGCAACACAGGGATTTTTAGAGCGGGGATGTGAGTATGTGAAAATGTATTTATTTATAAGTATTTGTTTATATAACAAATATAAACATTTTTATTTTTCATTAAATTTGTTTCGTGTATGTTATTTAATTTACACGAGTAATACAGAAGCAGAAAATCAAAAATGAAAAACCCGTTATAAATTATTTCTTTACGCAATAATTTTTAAAACCTAACTGAGATGATCATAGGAACAGAATCTATATGCTAATATGAGAAGTCTAATAATTAAACACTTATTGCACTACAACTCTGCATATGTGCTACATATGTGTAGCCCAGTTGGTAGGGACCCTGCCTGCCGAGCGTGGGGTCCCGGGTTAGATTCCCGGTCGGGGCAGATATTTATGTGACAGATAAATATTTGTTCTCGGGTCATGGGTGTTTGTGATGTGATAATTGTGTATGTCCATGCCACCCGCAACACAGGGAATCCTAGTGCGGGGGTGTGAGTGTGTAAACGTTACACGTGCACGCTTCGAAAGTTCAGAATCTAATGAACGCGGCCTACAGCTTAGCTCTTTTTATAGGCAGTTGCGCGGGTACTTGTTAATAATAATCAGTGGTGAGGGTAGTTCCTTAATATATATATATATATGAAATATACATATATATATATGAAATGAGATTTGACCGCGTGACCCACAGGACCTCTTGTTTTTTCATATATAATCACTCATTTCAATAGACGCTCCCGGTTTTTCGCTCTTTCACCAAAATATCATGCGTCGTCGCGAGTCCCACGGGTACACACAACACTGGTATCACGCGACGGGGTAAGTACAAACATGTCGCTCGTGTCTGTTCCAGAGACACCAGCCGCGCTTGGCGGTCAAACACGGCACCCCTCAGCGAGTAGGTTCACGATCAACTCGGCTGCGAGGTCGTCTACTTATTGTAAAGATATTAGAAATAATAAAGAACAGAACACCCATGTAGATATGTTTGACATGAAGTGTCAAGTTCATCATACGAAATATTACAGATACAATAAGCGTATCTAATAATATAGTAAGTTCGAATAACGTAACTGTTTCCTCGTAGACCGTGTAGTGTACAGGGTGACGTCAAATAGACCTGCACCGCAACGTTAATTGGCCAATATGTGCTAATTATATTCCACTACGTTATTAATTATGGCAATTAACTGTACAGCGTGACATGAGAAACCACCGGTGTAGTAATAGCGGATTAGGAGGTGGATATTTATTTTGCTGTTATGTTATGTACATCCCGTACCTTACCATTTCCTTACGAGCCGGCTCTCTAGAGGATAAAACATTTTAAATAAGTGCAAAAAAATGAATCTTAATCGTAGGAAGTTTCATCAAAAGTTATACTTACTGGACAAGGTATGTACGAAGCAAATACAATTATTTTTGCTCTTGTCATGTTATTAAAATGATCATATTCATTTTGTTTATATCGATTATTGGGGTTATATTAACAATTCATAACAAACAAAGTTTTTGAATAATTTAATTGACTAGCGAGATATTTTAGTCTAAAAAAGCTTTTTCCGAATCGAACTCGTTTATATGAATTAGTTTTTCTATGTATTTCCAAAAAAGAAAGATTCAATCATGATGCACTAAGTTGCTTGTCTGCTCATTTGTCGGCTATTAACATAAAAAAAGGCAGAAACCAACTTATATTATTAGTTATAAGCTAAAACTTTACATTCATTTTAAAATATTTCTTAAAAAAACTGTCAAGAACACCTTCGAAAAATAAACCGATTTCATTGTGACCACAGACATAAATTGACCTGATAACGTTCGTTTCCTGAGAAATTATAGGGTTAACGCTCCAGGTACTTGAACATGTAAAATGGAACTTGATAATCTCTTACCCGAGAAAGGACAAAAATGCCATCAGTATTTCAGATAATTCTTCGTAAAATGACTGAAGGTTACCTGTATATTGAGCGAGGCTTGCTCCCCGTGTCGTGTCGTGTCGCTCGGATTGTCGTTCGTCTTGCAAGATTAAGACGTGAAGTTAAGTCGAAATGATTTTGTCACAACATTGTTACTCGTATCTTTACTGAATTGTCGCGAAGTATATTTTGGGGCAACTCCAAACCGCTAGATAATTTTTGCAGCTCTTCGTTTACGTCGCTTTCGCCAATCAATAGTGTTACTTCTTCTAGGTTCATTATTATCTTCGAGTTGACTGTTAATTGAAGAGACTGTAAAATTTCTTGTAAAACGTATGTGATACAGGAAATGATAGCCTAGCTGGAGGATTTCCAGCGTTCGCTGGCACGTTCTCTTAGAACGTTTGGTGGCTGAATATAAGTAACGTTATGAAGCAACTGTCACGAATCTTCTGATAAATTGAAATTGATATTTTCAACACTAGCACATTTAAGCTGCAATGGATACGTGAGACTAAAGGACCAAACATTGAACCTAGGAGTGTGATTGCAAGAAGTCACATTTAATCAACGGTCTCTTATAAGACTATTCTTTGTTACAGGAATCTTAGATAGTTCTCCGAATACATAAAGTTATGTCCTAAAATCGTTTAGTATTACCTTTTTTTTGTTTTAATTGAACACTACATCAAACAATACTTGCGATGTGTATCTTATTGGACTCACAATGGCGAGTGACGTTTATGTCATTCGGTCAGTACACTTTTCACATATTTACTTACACCAATCCGGCTTTGGTTCCTTCAATTCATACATTAACGTAACAATCAAACGATGTTACATTTAAATCATAATGGAAACATTTAATTTTCACTGACGACTTTGCGGTTAACACTCGTAGAGTCCACTGCCCTGATGATGCTCCGTTTCGGAGCGAAACACGTGTCGGTATAGAAATATATACCATCATACACTGTGTTTGCGGATTGTTGCAAAGTAAATTAATACAAATTTAATAACAATGAATTTCCGCTACGTAACGCCTGATACTATCAACTATTTCACTGACGAGTTTGACGGATCGATGCGATTCATTTCTCGGCGCGGGAGAAACGTGAATGATTGTCAGTTGCTCCTAATCTATAACGTAATTCCTAATTAAATGATGTACTGAAGGTGTGGTGCAGCGGCGCGGGAGCACTTGGCTTAATTTATTAACGGCCATCACGTTGTTTACCAGGGTGCACCCACAGTAGGGGAGGTTGGCTTGGGATCAAATATGGATGGGAAGGGATATTAAGATGATGCTGGAGTGAAAGTTATTTAGTGTAAAGTTTATTTTCAATAGGTTTTTTGTGTGGATAACTGACATACGAGCAAACGAGCCACCTGACGGTAAGTGGGCACCGTCCCTCTTGGACATTAGAAACAGTATAGGTATCACGGATGCTTTATCGGCCAAAAATGAGAAGAAAGAAAATACTGGCTCTCAAGCCTCCGGCCGGAATACGACGAGTCGTTTGGCGGCTGTTTCGAGCAGCAGGGTGGTAGCTAGCCAGGCAGGCTTCATGGAAAGATACCAGTAATAATATCAATGACTTAATAATAATACTGAGAATATAATCCTTACGCTTAGCCCCACCACCGAGCAGGCTGGCTTCTGTCGCCTCTTACGACACCATGTTCTGCCAGAATGAGATTGGAGCGAGTAATCTAAGCCGCCAAGTATTTTAGGTAAAATATATTAAAAGTATTTCTGAAGAAAAATATATTTCAAAATTCAATTGTAAGTCGATACTTATAGTCCTTAATAATTTTAGACACATTTTAAAGTCGATTCTACTTAATATCATTTAAATAGTTCACGTTATATTTTCAATAAAAATTAATCTTAAGACTACAAACAGCAGAGGGCTTAATCCCTTGCCACTTCGACTGATGAATTAATTTCATATTTGGTACAAACAAATTTTGTAGAATTACAATAAAAAGTAGAAAAAAATGGAAACGTTTTATGTAAATGTCTATCAGTTTAATTGCGATCCCTAATCCCAATTTCCTGAATGAAAAGCAATTTTACATCGGTTTTAAATAATAAGTTCATTCTGTATTAGAAAAATACGCAGTCCATCTTTTTCTCCGTCTGTTTTCGTGTTTCGCATGAAAGTGAGCTCCTATAAAATTGGTGTAATTTCATGATGAACATTTCTCGACAGCATAACATTTAAGACATTTTAATACGTTTGGCCGTATCGCCTAAAGAGGGTACAGTAAGTTGAAAAGATATTTAACCCTATCGTTGAATCGGGTATAAAATATGTATGCAAGAAAAAATAATGATAAGACATTCTCCGCTCTTGAAGACCTAAATCATGCTTGTTCAATCTCTTGTACTCCCCATTATAAAATATGGGGATGTTTGTCACCCAGATTTATCCGAAGAAATTCTTAATAAGTTGGGGAATCTGATCAAGAACTACATTCGATATATTTTCGGATTACGAAAATATGAGTGTATCTTGCAGTATCGTCGCCCATTTAACCGACTCCCTGTTGTTCGAAGGCATGTCTCCACAACTTTCTTTTTTTACTTTTCTCTATTTTGTATATATTTGTATATTCTATACAGTACAACCTCCGCTTCGTACCTTAAGAAGTTGTTTCCGGTTTTTGTGAAATTCATGGAATAGTACTTTATTCTACAAACTTAAAAGTCCACCGCTTAGCACTGGCTTAGGTTATATAATAGGTTGAAGTGCCGGGACAATTATAAACGAAATTATCATGCAAAGAAGAGAACAGAAGACAATTTTGAAAATACATGATACGAAAAATAGGAGCAATGCAATTCAGAAGAAAAAAAACAATAACAAATAGTGATTAATCATATTAAACGATGTGAAAATGTAAAAAATAATTAAGAACAAAATTAAATGATTAATGCACTAATGACACTTGAAATGTCCTAATCGAACTTTACTTGAAACCTCCAGTAGTTTCTGGGTGAATTAAGTCAGTAAGTCAATAATTTTCAAATATACATACATATAATCTACTTCATATGAGTATCATATTATAGGACCTGTCGTTATGGCGTTAAAATAAAAAGGTTAATAATAAAAGGTACGTTTTGTAGAAATAAAGCACGGTTGTCACTTGTGTAGAGACTGCCCGGCTGATGTACGGCTCCGGCAATATGACGCAGTGAGGCCTGCGGTTATCGGAGATTATTCTCCCGCACAATATGAACATTTATGTGGTGGCGGCCGGCAGACTGCCACCGCAACGGATGAACGCTGATATGTGCCTCTATTGGACGGGTCCGGCTTATGGGTGGCCGTGGTGCCGGCGGGCCCGGCGGGGTTTATGACACAACTTCCGTTTCTGCTCCCGTAGCAGACGGACCCCTCCGACATACTCTTGAGTAAGTCATCTCACTTTCGACTGCATTATTGTGTCGTCGATACCGATCGACCGCGACTTAATTGTTGCCTTATTAGTGTTATTTCGTGTTGGCATCAAATAAGTATTCGTTCGCGTTTGAGTTGGTGGATACCTAACGGTGACAACGAAGCCAGCTAGCGTTGACCCGGTGCGCTTCTCAGTCCTCTCGGACTGAGAGAAACCGGAGACCCGATCCCACTGCACTGGGCCTTCCCAGGGTGACGGTTAGTGGCTATTTCCGCTAGGGATAGTCACTGTTTCCGTAGTCTCGCTCATTCTATCTTTGTTTCTAGATTTTGTCGTTTCGTTCTCGAGTCTCTCCCTGCCGCGGCAGGGAGGATCGTTAGGAGGATGAATCCATCCGAGTTAGGTCTCGTTCGTCGCCTCCTCGGAGCCCTGACTCCGTTCCTCAAAGCGCCTCTCGATGAGGCCGCAGTCATCCAGGTACTTAAACAGACAGCACAGACTGACTCACCCGCGTCTCCTGACGCCTCACCGGCCCACGACGTCGAGTTCTCCGACGCCCAATCAATCTCGTCAAGCCCTTAGAAGGGCCGCACTCTATCCCACTCCAACATACAGAAAGCGTGCAAACGCTCTCCAGCGACGCGTTCGCTCTCGTCTATCCGAATTGAGGAACTCCAATTGGGACTCCCTCATGGAGGGAATCAAACCCTCCCATCAGGCGTTCTACAAGGTGGCGAAAGCCCTCCGAGTAGGCGCCCCAACTCTCACCCCGCCTTTGTCACGCCCCGATGGCAGTATCGCCTTCGAAGACGTAGACAAAGCCGAATGTTTCGCTGACAGCATTGCTTCTCAATGCACACCCAGTTCGCAACCATGCACTCCTTCCCACATAGATTCAGTAGAGGATGAGGTCCGTAAAAAGAACTCACTCCCAATCACCGCTGAGCCCATCGTCGTTTCCGTCGACGAAGTCCAGGACATCATCCGGGGTCTTAAACCCCACCCCGCAAAGCGCCAGGAGCCGACGGCATCTCTAACGTCGCGCTCAAACACTTCCCCGAGCAGGTTCTCTCCGTTTTAGTGCTCATTTTCAATGCCTGCTTGCATCACTGCTTCTTTCCAACCGCTTGGAAGGAAGCTATAGTTATAGGTATCCCTAAACCCGGGAAACCGTTAAAAATACCGTCAAACCACCGCCCCATCAGTCTCCTCAAGGCGATGGGAAAAGTATTCGAACGTATTATACAGACAAGACTGAAGAACCTTCTCTTTCCTGTAGGCGGTCAACCGTTAATAATCCCACATCAGTTCGGGTTCCGTACCAAACATTCGTGCCCTCAGCAAATCCACCGTATAGTGAAATATATCCTTAGCGGTTTTTATCCTAAACGTAAGCGTACAGTCGCGGTTTTCTTCGACGTTGCCAAAGCTTTCGACAAAGTTTGGCACGAAGGACTCCTTTTCAAACTCCATTATCTAGGCTTGCCTGATCGCGTTGTTCGATTGGTCGCTTCCTACCTTCAAAACCGCTCCTTTCGTTTTAGACACGAAGGAGTACTTTCTTCCCCACGCCCACTAGCGGCTGGGGTACCTCAGGGCTCGGTATTAGCTCCCATTTTATTTTTAACTTACGTTAACGACATTCCCATTCCGAAAAATGGAGTACAACTATCGTTATTCGCAGACGACACCGCGCTATACTATCAATCACGGCAAATAAATCACGTCCTCTCTAAACTCCAACACTCGGTAGACGAGTTAGGAAACTGGTTCACCGAATGGCGTATCGAAGTTAACGCACACAAAAGCACCGCGGTATATTTTCATTTCAAACCTAGACACAGACACGACGAACCCAACATCCGACTGCTAGGCGCCCCTGTCCCGTGGAAAACCACAACTAAATACTTAATAGTAACACTCGACTCCGGACTAACCTTCAGACCACACATACGGAAAATCACCAACTCCGCCAGGTACTACATGGGCCGACTCAACGCTCTGTTGGGAAGGCATAGTAAGATGTCCCTCAGGAACAAGCGAACGCTCTATAAGGTTTGCATACGGCCGGTGATGTCATACGCCGCCCCTGTTTTCGCACACGCCGAACCCAATACCCTTCATCCCATCCAAGTCGTCCAAAATATCTTTTGCAGGAGAGCGACCAACGCCCACTGGTGCGTGAGGAACGCCGACCTGCACTTCGATCTTCAGCTTCCGACTATCCAACAGTTCTTCAAAGTTTACAGCACGTCATTTTTTAAATCCTCAGAGGAACATAGTAATCCCCTTATCAGACAGGCAGCGGACTACACCGCTCCTAGTCTTTCAGGCCGCCAAATTCGGCGGCCAAGAAATGCTCTCACCAATCCCCCAGACAAGTTATCTTCTGACTTGGACCTCCGTTTGGCGGCCACAGTCAAGAATTCCAACAATTCCAGTTAGTAGCGTCCTTAAGACGCCGCATAGTCTCACCATCCGACAACACCTTCTGTGTTAATAACAAGCGGACGCTCCCTCGGGAGTGCTGCTAGCACCCTATCCTTCTCTAAGGATGGGTCGCAACCGATGAAGGCTTAGGGGCCACAAGGCCAAAGCCAACCGGGTGGTGTTTAGTGGGTACCCTACGGGAGTCCCACATAACCAGAGCAGCCGGCTGCCTGGTATGCTATGAGCATTCACCACCCCCCTCCCCCGATTTCCGGAGGGTAGCCCACTTACCATCTCTGGGCGCAAAAAAAAAAAAAAAGGTTTATGACAAGCTCGAGTGCTTCCTTGTACATTCACAACAAACCTCAAATCTGCAAATGGGCAAAAATTCCTTTTATAATCTTTTGAACCATATCGAAATTCAGACTAGAAGAGGGTTGAATTAATGAATTTAACCGACAGTCCGACAATGGTCAGATATCCATATTAACAGTTTCAAGATGGTTTTGCGTCACCTAAGAGTGTCAATTAATATCTACCACGTAGATAAGTTTGGAAAAATTTGATATAGGAGTAGGTTTGTAGCACGTGCCACGCCAGTAGACCGTCATTCAGACTTAATAGCTATCATTGCATATTGTATACGTATTCAATCAGATAATATGATCAATGCAAGAAACTCAAATACTTTAGCAGCTACCATAGACTTAGTCACAAATATTAAAAGTGCTATTGGCAGAAAGCAAGTGGCCTTAGGCATATTTATAGATATTAAAAAGGCTTTCGACGGAGTAAGTAATCAACTGCTACTTAAGAAGCTTAAATATCTATTTACTGACTCAGCATATAACATTTTAGAACAATATTTACAGAATCGATATCAAGTTCTTAAAATTGCCGAAGGTAAAAGTAGTTTAGCTAGAATAACTTATGGAGTTTCACAGGGATCCATATTAGGACCCTTATTATTTCTGATTTACATCAATGACATCAGTAAACTCGACCTAGCTGGTGACTTCATTCTATATGCAGATGATACTTGTCTTTTTTATTACGGTGAAAATATAAATGAAATCATGGCCAAATCGCAACAAGATCTTAACATGGTGGAGGAACGGTTTAAACAGAATTTCCTCACAGTTAACACAACCAAAACTTCATACATGATTTTTTCTGCAAAAAAAAAGAATATTGACACAATTCTCACACTTAAAATAAATAATAACGTACTCAAACAATCAGAACAGAAAAAATATCTCGGACTACTACTAGACAGTAAACTAACATGGAGACCGCACATGATGAAAATTCGAACAAAACTAATATCCTTACTGGGCTGTTTAAAAAATCTATCTAAATGCATTCCAGCCAAAATGCATCTAATCATATATAATGCGTTAGTAAAACCACATTTAGAATACCTTACAGAGATATGGGGCTGTTCAGCTATCAGTAATATAAAACCATTATAAAGAACACAGAATAAATAAATCAAAGTACTGTACAAAATGGACTACCTAACACCAACCAAGGATATTTATAAAATCACAAAGCTTCTCAATATAAAGCAGACATATACTTACAACACATGCATGCTGATAAGAAAAATATTAAACAGAACACTACAAACACAAATACACCTAAACCTGAGACCATCCAGCAAATACACTAAACGTAGGAAAAATACCAACTTACTTCTACTACCAAAAGCCCGTACAAATTATGGTCTAACAAGTATTAAAAATGAAGGAGCTAGAATGTACAATAAGTTATCTGAAAACATCACGAACGTTAACTCCATTGCAAAATTTAAAACGCTTCTAAAAAGTTACGTTCTTAGAGAAATCCAATAATCACACACACACACACACACACACACACACACGCATGCACGACAAACGCACGACACACCCACAAACGCTCATACATACGCGCAAAAATATGCTGACACACATACATAACATCAACACTTAGGTAGGTACGTAAAATAACTAAATTCTACAAGGTCGCCGAACAAAACAACACTTTACAAATTAGTTTCAGTTTCTCATTCTAAGTGACTATATATGTCTTATGAGAAATAAAGATTCTATAAACCGAATAGTCACGTCAGCCCTTCATACTTATAAAGTGGAAGCGTCGTAAACAAGACGTCGTTTGTGCGTAATGAGTGCGACGACGTAAACGGGGGCGCGATGAAACATTCGGCAGCCGCTTCACCTTTATATTGCGGTATAAACATTTAAAAGGGTAACGATTCCCGTGGCCTTGGGCGTGGCTGTTGAATTTGATGAGAAGTAATGAAACGACTATACAAAAGCGCGCCAGTTCAAATTATGATGTTACTACCTTGTCTATTTATAGCTTAATTTATTTATTATTTACTCAGTAACCGGATAAGTATAACATTGATAAAATACGGGAGTGACCGTATACGAGTTTTCGTAGTGCCTGAGACATTTAATGTATTCGACACTCGATAGAAATTATTTGTGCAGCGCCAGTGATTACATCAGTGAAAACTTCATCAGCCATTATAGTATAAAGACTCTAAATGATAAAGCGAAGCAAAACTAAGAAACATTTAAAACACCCGGTCCGTAAGACTAACAATGGCTGAAGGTGTGACGAATTTGTCAACGTGAGGATTATGTTTTCTGAAGCGATGTGAAGTCGGGTTACGTGTTTATATATAAATATTTCCCGGATAGTACCAGGCTTAGTCTGTAATCTTCCATAATCGGGAGTAAATCTATTTACTGCCACGATGACAGTTGAGATTTATGTCAAAAACTTATTGAAAGTTATATTAGTCTATTTTTTATACATATTTACAGTTTCAGTCACATATATATTCAATTTTTAAGGAGGTAGGTGCATACATGTTACGCTATTGCCAGGGGTGAATTGTTCTCAGCAGTTCTGCAATTTTGTCCACTGCTACGTGTGATGTAACACTTGGTAACTGAGTGTAACAGTTGTATACGTTTTGTGATCGTAAATGCGGTTAAAATTATAGCTATGGTATTGTTACGTCCTTAAGCTGTTGTTTTTTGCATAAAACCTGTTTGGTAATTATGTTATCACTATTACTAGCCAAACGTTAAAGGAGCACTAGACCACGCGACGGGAATGAGTCTTTTTCGGGCCATGTTTTTTTTTAACACACTTATGTTAGCTTGACCCGTATGTATATATGTAACGGAAAGTTTCAACTTCATTTTCACCAATTTGGAATCGTCTGATCAGCTTGAAAATTTGCACAGAGGTCATGAGCCGGTGACAATACAATGATTTTAGTTATTTTACGATTTTATTATTATAATATTACATGTACCGGAAGTTGTACTTTTTTTTTTTGTCGCAGGGGAATCTATTTACGGATGATATCCAGGACGCCCGGGTGGCAGTCCTAGACCTATGTCGGACTCGGCACTTTGGGAGTGCAATACCGTACTAAACCCCTG
>PDGT01000147.1:0-200242 GCA_003671415.1 Megathymus violae | reverse complement strand
TAGGAAGTAGGCAGAGCCGACCCTCCTTCCAGGCCCCCGGGAACTGGCCAGACCGCAGACAGCGGTCAAACAGCTCCCGGAGGTTGTCGCCGAGGTGCCCGAGAGCGATTGCGAGAATTCTCCCGTGCACCCCGTCTGGACCCGGCGCCCTCTTCTTACTCTGGAGGCGGGTAATAGCCGCCTCCATTTCAGCCTCCGTGACGGATGGCGGAACACCCTCCTCCGTATCCGGCGTCTGCCGAACCATTCTGGGGGGAACGAAGCCCTCGGGTTCGTCGGGGAAGAGTTCCTCGACGATCCTCCCCAGTTGCTCCGGCTGGAGCGTATCGCTGATTGGGGCCGACTGGGCGCAAAGTTTGTTCCGCACCATCATATACGGTCGGCCCCAGGGGTCCCTTTCTAGGCCCCCCACTAGCTCCAGCCAGGCCTCCTCCTTGGCTCGGCATATGGCCTGCTGCAGAATCTTCGTCTTCTCCACGTAGATCCTGCGCAGCCTGTCGTCCCTGTCAACGTCCTGGGGGCGTCTCCGCCTGCTCCGGGTATATTCCCTCCTGGCCCCATTGCAGGCGGCACGGAGACCGGCTATCTGGGCCGACCACCAGTATAGAGCCCGCCGCGAGGGTGGACGCTTTGCGGGCGGTATGGCCGCTCTGCAGACAGCAGTGAATGCGTCGCAGAGCCGACTAGCCGCCTCATCCAACCCAAACTCCGACAGCGGCGGGAGGCTCCAGCGGCCGACGATAGCGGCCTCCTCTGCCAGTTCCTGGTCGAGCTTGGACAGTGCCCAACGCGGAAACTGGCTTCGCCAAACGGAGAGTACATTGTTACAAATCAATCATACGGCCAATTTTCTTCCGTCTCTTTTTCGCACGTAAGTTTTTTCTTAAAGCTCCAAAACTCACTCGCATACTGTGTTCATCTATTATGCTATTGTATTACGTTTATCAATTAAACTGTAAGCGGTATAGAGAAGTATGAATATGGGTATCGTGGTAAAATCGAATTGGAAGATTTGGGAATTGGAATATTCGCAAACTTGGTCATATTAAGGGTGGGGGCGGCGGGTTTAATATATAAACCGGATACAAAGAGTTTGAAGTCGCTTAACTTTAATGAGTTACTCCCCTGTTACATTCAGATAATACACAATATCACCAATCGGAAAAGGTAAATAACGGGTGAGCGCAATTTTAGTAGCTATAGGAAGAAAATAACGAAGCCAAAGAAAAAATCTAATTAATCTAATTTTTTAGCCGTATTGGGGCGGCTTAAAATACTCCCCCCAATCCCATGCTGGTAGAACAGGGTGTCGTAAGGGGCGACAGAAGCCAGCCTACTTGGTGGTAGGGCTTCGCGTATGGATTATATTATCAGTATTATTATTAAATCTTTAATATTATTGCTGGTATTATTGTCTTTCCGTGAAGCCTGCCTGGCTAGCTACCACCCTCCTGCTTGAGTCAGCCGCCAAACGACTCATCGTGTTCCGGGTGGGGGCTTGAGAGCTAGTATTTGCTTTCTAACCTTCTTCTTATTTCCCGGCCGACACCGCATCAGTGATACCATTGGTCTTGTTGATGTCCATGAGCGACGGTGACCACTTACCATCAGATGGTACGTCTGCTCGTTTGTTGGCTATAAACATTAAAAAAAAATTCTAATTACTGAGAACAGTTTTCTGCTGAGTTCACTGACTTGAAGAGCCCACGATAAACTTCCATCCATAATAGCCCAGTAGATTCTTTACGTTGTCGCCGGAAAGGTATTAATGTATTATTAAAAATGATCTGAGTTCAATGAGGCCAGACAAAGTTGGAGATCATTCTTTGGCTGGCGATGAAAACCTTGTGTTTTTACTGAATTGACTAGTAATCCGTGCGAATGACTACTTCGAATTACACGCAAGATCATCATTCACAGCACTGATGGTTGCTGGAAGCCTTTCAACTTGGCTTTGCCTATAGATCTGCGAGTCGTATGTATGAAGGTGGTAAGAAAAAGAAAAATGGAAACTTATCAAATTGATAAAAACAAAAAAGAGACGAGGAGTAAGTCGCCATCTTGTGGACATCAGTTATGGTACGAGACCAGGAAGAATATTATCCTTATATCGAGGTCTGAACTTGTATCCGGTCTACCTAGTAAGTAATTGCAAAACCACTAAATAGCAAGAAATGTTAAGAGTACTCTTTTTTGTAATAACAAATGAACAAATGTTCATAACGATACCTTTGACTTGCGTTTTTAATTATTAGATTGGCGGAAACTTAATACTAATGGAATTATATTATAAACTTTTACACATCTACCTATGGAAGAGCTACCACCTTTGCTAAATGTGTAATTTGGTACAATGAGTTTAGCGTTATTCCTAATAATAGGAAATATGTCAACGTCACTCTTCTTAAGAAACCTATCAGAATATTTTAACATACATTACATTATCTAAAATGACACAACACTTAAAATATTATAATATATTGTTTAAAGATATTTTCATGCGAGTCCTTAGGCTAGAAGCTAGGCTTCTTTAGCTTATATAAATGGTGCGTGCTGGTCTCTTCTGTTATTTATAACGCCGCTAAGTAACTCACCCGTCGAGCATAGGGGGTAATTAGGTGTCAATGAGTTATATCACCAAGGAAAAACACGACGAAAAAAACTCCTCAAGAGTCTGTAACGGGATGCAGAACTCACATAACGTTATGATGGCTAGACACTACCTAACCGGGCCACCCATGCAGCGTCTGGAGACAGCTCACCGGGGAAGGAATATTTACAGAGTTTATCTACGTCGGCAAAATTTTGATAATTATTGTTTGTTTGTTTCGTTTATCTTATTATATATACATTTAAATGATAACTTTAGTAAATATTTGGATATTTCTATTATTGCATCTGGAATTTTCATCATGATATGTGTGTGTGTGTGTGTGTGTATTCCTACATTATTAACATATTTATATAAAACGTCGATATTTTTTAACAAGTAATATAAATTTGTTTGTTGTTACAAACAATAGTTCTCCCTCAGAGTTTTGGTAGCGGGAAAGTGCTAGCAGAAAAATTCCAATCTTTCAAACTCGCCCCAAGAAGATAGTGTCCCTCATATAAATAACATCAAACGTGGGCCACCTTAGAAATACCTTTGTAATATAGACACAAAAACGTCGGTAGCGGCCGTCAGATAAGACTTAGTTCGATCTTACGTCTCCGCTTGTCGGGAGAGCCGCTCCGTCTCCTCCCCGGAGAAATTGCCTCGATATATCAAGCTAAGCGTGAAAAACGTCGTATACAGCGTTGTTACATAAACAGCTTGCGTTAACACACGGCCCGGACCGGCGCACGTTACTGACGCACTGATGCTCGGGGCGCTGCGTCGACCACTGACGTCACACCCGATATGTGAAGCTGTGTCCATTGCGAGGAGAACAAATAACACATCTATAAATTCAAGTGACAGAGTCCGTTTTTGTCATTAACAAACGTGTATCACGGAGATCAAACGTTTAAATCCGATCTCGGCAGGTGTCACAAGTGGACACCTCTAACGCTATCGCGACAGCGTTGCTTCCGCGGTAGACAGGGCTTATTACGGACAGCATGTTTTGGAAATAAGTTGGGATAAAAAAATTCGATTAAAATGTTTACCAAGACCTAAATGAAACGTCACTGAGGAACGTCCCTTTAACTGTAACAGGTAGCCGACAGTGGTTCTTATTCGGGCATCACAAAATTAGTTTGGATCCCAGAACATTTCCAGTTTTACGTGCCACTATTTTAGTTTAGCGCCACACTCATAAAGGGAACCAAATTAAATGAAAATATATATTTTGACACACTAAAGCTTTTTGTAGCTGTGGTAGTTATCTGTATTGTATTTGATTGATAAAAGTTGCGGATATCAAGTTATACTCTACTAATAACCGCCGGTTTCCTAACACAGAGTAGCGATTGAAAAAGCAATAAGAAGATTTTCATAAAATTGAAAACTTTCTACTATTATTTTGGTCAACGAAACAAATTATAACTATTTCTAGTCTGCACAAAATGTCTAAAACTAATGTTTTTGCAAATTTTTTGCTTGGGCGACCGCAGTTTGAGTTTTAAATTGAAATTATTGTACAAATGTCCTGGAAAGTTGTGAAATTGAAAAGTGAAACTTGAGCCTAATTATATTCCAAGTTCATTCCTTCGTGTTAACGTGAATCAACGAGCGTAACTATAGAAATGGATTCTTTAAAGCTTTACCAAATGCTAGAAGGATATAAATATTCAAGTACGGGCGCCCGCACAAGTGGCATATATCACGTCCCGCTTGGTAAATGTGGAGTCTTTTAAGTGGCGCAATTTTAAAGTGATGTAACTTTACCTAAGTATTTATCAAACTTAAATTATCAAAGCTAGTTTGCGAAATTATCAACAATTTGACAGTAGGCACATCACAAAAAATCTCCGACATATTTTTTTACACACACACAGATTTAATGCTAACGTGGAAAATATTATCTAAATAAACTATCATGTACGTAATTTTCACGATTCTGTACATCCAATGACCTAAATGATCTGTCTGCTTATCACCAACGACTTTCTCACAATCTATTTGATAGAAAAGTTGTAATGTGGTACACATATATAAAACACAAGTTTTTTTTTAATAATTTAATAATATCAAAATCTTTCTACAGGAAACGTAAAATACTACCAGTTATATTTACAATACGGAACTTTATAATAACTAAATCTAATGATAACTGGTTTCTTAGTATTTCGTGAAGATATTTGCAAAGCCGCACAACATCAGCATATTATTTTGTTTGTATCAATTACAAGGCAAAAATTTAAATATTGCTTCTATTTTATTTCCTAAATATGTTTAAGACACCTAGTTCGTCCCTGTTACTGTTTTATTCACTGTAAGTTTAGGAAATAAACGCAGGTATGGATGATGACTAAGAATCTCTTTATCGCGTAGGAGTTCGTTACCAGTGTGGGTAAACTAAGTAAGTCTGAAACGTGCCGCATCTGCAAGTACAACGGCATATCACGTACAAGGTGTTGTCGTTCCACGAAAAGAGGTTCACACAACAGTGACACGACGGTGGTTCCGACCACGACTCGCTAACTTGAATTCGCCGAATTAATTAAATATTCATTGTGCTACGACAAACTTGTTTAAAAGTTTGACGGCTTGAGGTTTTCGTGAACAGAACGTGTTTGGAGATGTAATTCAGTCGTACTGTTTACAGAATACTTACGAGCGGAGCCCTCCATGTCAAGCAGATGGTTGGCCTGTCCTGGGACTTAGCACGCATTAAAATAGCATAAAAAGTGGTTTATCCGAGATCCGTCAAGTGCATTTCAATGTAACATTCAACTTACAACCGTCACTGAGCGGCGTTCGTTAATTCCGGCACCCTCGCTACCGAAATTCGTTTACACAGCATTACTGAGATATATTTGTTGTACAAAACTCATCAAAGAAAACTCTATTTACCTTTTGCTTTCGGTACTAAATTCTCTATGCTCACCGTAATGAAATTCCTCTGTTTGCAATGTTTAGCGGTGTTTGTTATTCTAAGTAAGTTTCTGAAAAATACTTAAGTTTTAAGTAGCGAAGTCTGTTTGCTCTCCTCGAATTCTGAGCTTTGTGCAGATCAAATATGTACAAGCACTAGCTAGGTTTATTTAATACATTTACTTTGATGCCTCCGGTCTTGCTGCTGCTCCCGAGACGTGGGTCGCTGGGTTCGACAAACATGCTGATGTTTACCTTGTTATATCTAGCAATTTACATGTGGTGACGTCTTCTTGTTTCGCTAATGTCAAATTGGCCAGTTTCACTAAGAAGGGTGATAAGCAATTAATATAGGAACAAAGGAACCATTTAAAAAACTGGAGTTGCTCGTAATCAATAACTTTTATAATTTGAGATATCAATTTGGTTACAAAAGTTACAAAAGTTGATATTTTGTATATAATCGAATTCAAAGTAACTCTGTTATTAAATTTAATCACGATTGGATTCGATCAAAATTACATACATGATTTCATAAAATATGAATTTAGATTTATACTTTTTCTATAAACTTACAGACAAACAAACAGACAACAAACTTGACAGAAAAAGTGTTTCTAACTTTACTGACTTAGTTCTCATGGCAATGAGTGGGGAATTGATCGACTTCACGTCCACAGTACTGGTTCCAAATAAACAGCTCTTCTATGAACGATATTAAAAAAATCTTCTTACAATAGTTTTTTGCTCTAGACATTTGTAATTATAATTTGGCTCACATTATAATTATAATCCCAATTTCCATGATATCAATTTTGGGGCTGACTTTCGGCGTCTGGTTAATTTTTCTTATATTACGAATTTAGATACTCCTCTCCTTCGATATCTATATTTCTGTAGAAAATGCTCATCACGCCATAATCAACCATCAATCAGTTTTGCTATGGTGGTATTTCAATATCTTTAATAGATTTATTGATCCCGTGGTGTTCTGGTACATCTGGTACTTCAGACATTCAGTTTCCATATACATACAGAAACTGCTGAAAACCATTATGCACACTATGACTGGTTGGTTCACTTTTATAGCTTCAAGCTTTCTCATTGTTTGAGGACAAACACTTACTGAGCGACGGGACATTTTGCGATGGTAACGATGGTGATGATATGGAGCCGACATGTTAAAGTCTTATATTATAGTCCCCCATATTACATGTGAAGTGATTTATCTAGGTTTTTGGATATCTGGCCATTAATAGATCCACTCCCAAATGTTCAGTAAAATGCACCACTGATATTGCCCAACAAACTCCTATATTTTTCAGTAAAAGTCATGTTTTACATGCTTAAAATGTAAATTCTCATGATTAATAAACCGTTAGATTGTCCCGACCGACTTCTTCCCGTGACTCATGCATTTGTTGTTTCCTTATTTTATGTTTATCTAACGATATACCGTTAACTGTAGAACAAGTTTTTGGTTTTTTGTCTTCGATTTACTCGTCGACGTTTTTTTTTATGTAAGTTGCCGACAAACGAGCAGACCAGCCGTCTGATAGCAAGTGGTCTTCGTCGCCCATGGACATTAGTAACACCAAATACATGAATAATGCGTTTTTGGTCAAGAAAGAAAGCACCGCCTGCCAAGCCCAAAGTACGTATTGTATTTCATTTGGGAATGTTGAAATAACTATCAGTAAAAACTGAACATCATATAACAATAACAACTGAACATAAAGAAAATGACAAAGGAAGATGTAATCTTAAAAAAATCTTGAAGTTTCATAATTATTCTGCTATAACATTAAAAAAGTCGAAGCATTTATCAACATCCATCATTCGTTTCTGAAGTACCGTCGACCGGCCGGAAAGTGTGATCGTCGCCAAAGTAAATAGGAACTCGTTAATTTACATCGCGAGATTAACTTGTCACCACGTAGCCGGAAATCGGCGACAACTCATCGGGCCCCAGATTCCGCGTCGACAAAAACAACTGGCGAGGTGTGGTGACGAGGATCGACCGCCGTTCGGACCGGCGACGGCGGCCCGGCGGCCCGGCGGCGCACACCGGCGTCTCCTAGCTCACTCGATTAGCGTCGTAATTATTTACCGCGAGCCTCCTTACTTGTCTCCGCACAAAAACTATGTTTCTGCTCTCTAAGACGGGGAGTGTTTTTGCGGTATCGGGCGAGACAAATGTTACGGCTAGAAAAAGGATATATGAGTAGATAATAATGCACAGATATATATGTCTTTCGACCACGCTGTTCCTCTAAATGCATACTCATTACTAAGGTGTCATTACGTCTGTCGACTTGGTAATGGTCGTCGTATGTTACTGTCATGTCACATGAGAATCGTTTGGTTTTTATTACAGCTTAACGAATGATTCTGTTAGTTAAGGGCAGTAAAAAATGTTAGTGGCCCCGTGGTACTGACAGAGTAGCTACTAAGGAATACTTTGACGAATCTCGACCGTACGTTTATCCTATAGTTAAGATAATAAATCATTAGTAGCCGACAGTTCATAAAACTATTTTTTTAACAATCCCAAAAAATCCACGTATAATATTATAGATAACATGGACAATTTGATATACACGACATGTCATAACTGGGTGATTTGCATTCAGATTTAGTTTATTGTTTTGCTATTTATACCTAGCTGTAAATGAAATTTAAAGGTTTGTCTGTGATATCGAAATTGATTAAAACAGTCTCGTACGCGTACAACACATTTTATAGTATGTGAATATTAAATTCATATTTTTTGGTATACTTACTATAATTTTTTACATCGCGGAATTGACGTGGGGTGCTCGCTCAAACTAGGTGTAACAAGAGAATCGTCAATAAGAGCCTTCAGATTTCTACGCGATATTTTGTTTCATAAGCTATATTAATTTTTGTATTAACTAAACGATAAACATATTGAATTTACTTGGAAACGAACCAGACAAGCAGTTAAAATATTCACGATTCGGCTAAAATTTATAACAATAGTTGTCATAAAAGAGTTAACTTAGAGTGCAGTAGTTTCACATGACAGTTATAGTTTAACTCGACGTGTCACCACCTGCAGCGTCGAGCAGCTTGCCGCACTTAATCTTCACTGTAATGCCTCAGTTTGTTTGGGTACTCGCTAATTGTTGTAAAGCAGTCTAATGTTATTAACATTTTTCTTTTTATGCCAATAGTCGATATACATATATCAGACCGCATATGGACCTGTGTAATATAATATCACCGTCGCGGTGTTCCAGAGGATAGCGAGGATAGCCTATTTAGTTGCACTCTGTCCTGCGACAAATCTAATAAAACATTTCACGATTTACTCTTGTAGGAAGGTTACCCTTATACTAGATAGGTGAAACCCCTGTTGGCGGGAACGCCTCGTCCACTGTTCCACAGCAGTACAAATTTGGTTTCCCAGATGAACGGAGGTCCTTACATTCCAAATAACGGTGGATATCCAGTGGAAATTAACGGCCGCGAGAGCTGGCTAGCGGTCACAGCAAAACTACGCAGTAACGCCACTCATACAACAACATCGAATTAATTTCGTAATGAAGATAGTTTCCGCTTGTGAACTTTTCTATAAAGGATTCAATTTCTATTACGAGGGTTTCTGGTTCCATAGTTCTTGGTGATTTTAACTTTTTAGTCATCGGAATTGCGCGGCAAACTTCCGAACCGATTGTATAGATTCTTCGGAAACTTTATGAGTTTCTTTTGATAAATATTTAAGCCGTTTTGGTTCCGTGGATTTGTCTTTTCTTCGAGAAACTGGGCATGAAGTAGTGTGTGTTCAAACTCTTCAAATATTTAAGACTTTCGTAGGAGAATTATTTGAAAAGTTTTCAAGACTTAATCAAGTTTAGTTCTCATATTATTCTGCGAAATACTACGCAAATCGTTTGCGATGCATCCATTGCTATCGAAAATATTATAGCGACAGATTAATTCTAATATAAATAAGTTTATAATAATAATAGCACTGTTTACATTTTACTTTAAACTTATCCAAGTACAATTATAGTGATTGTACATTAATCTAAATTAAAGTTTAATTAAATTCCAAGTTTATCGTTTAAAATGCAGAGTTAAATAAATAAACACAGGAATAACGTCTGGGGGGGGGTCGTGCTAGCACACAACAATGAGACCTTTGTAAATACACTCGTGTATCACTGCTAATGGAAGTTTTCATAAACCGGCACCGGTTCAATCTTGATAAGTTAACTTCTAATTACTTCAACCCCACATTAAATCTTTTCTTCTTTTACTTAGACCGACCGACACACGGGCGCAAAAAGAATAATTAATTCGTTCGTTTTTATAGCCGTAAAATGCGCAAGCAGAATTATAATGCTGTGTTTCTAAAAAAGGCGTCCATTTCATCTCATTTCTCGTGCAGAGGTCGCGAGATAAACTTTTTTGACAACGTTAAATAATGTTGTAGGTGAGTAGATCCTGCCTTAGATCTACCCCTGGGAGGGGGGACTACGTTATTGTCGCACAGTTCAGGAAGCTTTTAATGGGAAGCATTATTTACTTATATTACTTGTACATTACAATAATAGCTCTGGTATCCTAAAAGCCCAGAAAAATAATTAGAGAGCCAATTTTAAAATATCTAAACGATGAAAACAAGATTTTTGCGAGAAATATATTTGGGGAAAAAAACCACAGGTCATGATTCCTAAAAACGATCATGATTGCTAAAAGTGATCGATTAATCTAATACGAATAAAATAGTAATGTATACTTAATCGATATAAAAAAGTATTTAGTCAACGTCGGAATGCAAAACATAATCTCAAAATCTTGTAAAATGTGTTTACTGTTCGCTTCTTGTTTTAGCACCACCATACCTGCCAAGTTTGTTGCGAAATAAGTGACTTCTAGCTATTTTGTGTGTAATTTTGATCAGTGGTGGGATCAGTGATAAGAAATAGGTGTTCTAACCTATTAATTGACATGTATCACTAGCTTCAGAGAGAACTGTGTTCGTTTCATTTCCGTGGGATGCTTCGGATAAAGATAAACGATGAGATAATCACTGAGAAATCGGTTGATGATAACTTAAAAACGAGTCACTGATCTTTTATAAATATGCGATAAACTGGAGATTGAATGCAGGCAGAGCGAGCCAATGAAACGAACCATTCCATTCCCAGTGTAATGACGAGACTGATAACTCGTTTGTTTCAGAAGGCAAGTCGTTTAAACGATCCGAAGTTACCCAGACGAAAGTGTTTCCTATCAGTGTAGGAGGTTATCATTTGACCTTAAAAATAACCACCTATTCAACATAACGGTGACGGTGAACGGCACGTTGCCTCACCGCCTTTCTTTCGTCTTCATTTTAAAAGGTGGACGTTGGCTCTCAGCAGACTAGAACTTATTCGTGTACAATAACTTCGAAACCACACAAAACCATAGAAACGTTAAAACGTCGGGTACCGTAAAACGAATTTTCATGAATGTTGGTATTGGGGCAAACTTTCTATTACGTGTGAGCATGTGTATCTTGGCATGTACTAAATTATTTTAATGAGTTAGATGATACTTAAAAAATAACTTCAAAAACAACAGAGAAAATTATAAATAATTATTAACAAACAAACATATTAGTAAAACAATGCATCCATTATGCTATTCCGCCCACATGCCACCACGGTATACAATGGACAAACGAACGGGTCGCCGCGTTATCGCCAACGGCGCATAGGGGCGGCCGCGGCGCTGCTCGCGATATAAATCAGTGCCTAATTAAATTGCGGGAAATTTCATTGCGTACTAAATTTATGCATTTACGTGTAGTTTAAAATATTTTTGCTTGTTACGTCGGCCACAGTCTTACTTTATATGGTGCGATACAGTCGGGAATATCTAGAGTATCTATTGTACGAAATTAAAAATATTTTAAATAATCCCGTATAATCGGTGCCAATTTATCTAAACTTTATTTAGGGAAAAAATAATATGGAAATCGGTCTGTTAATTTTTAAACGGTCTGTTTTGAAAAATTTATTTTGTTAAAAGTTAATTAGGAATTTTTAAGGAGTACAAAATCGATAACTCTTTCTTTTATCGAATGACTAATTGCTAGGTAGAAGGTGATATTTAATCTGGATATCGGTCAGGTATGATATGTAGGCTGGTCGGCAGGCAGCTACAGTGTGCGACTGCAACGGTAGTTTTGTGTGTGCGCGGTAAGTGCCGTCTGCTGCAACGCACCTCAACAAGACACACACAGTCGATGTCGGAACCGGTCCTATATAAATGAACACTGCAAAGTAACGCTGTTTGCCCTCACGGCACACGCACATCGCACCGTAACAAACGGCAGGTGATGATGAAGTGGAGAATGGGAAATATAGGAATGTAAACGGGGCACGAACATTTATTAGAAAGTCAAACTTTTTCCGGCTGTGGAAAGTTTGTCTTTAAGGTCTAAATGTTGTAATGTTATAATAAAAGATGTAGATATTTTTAGAAGATATAATGTATTTAAGAATTCCTGGCGGTTACAATGACTAAAATACAGGAGTTACAAGATTAAGAAACTAAAAAGAAGGTCATTTCTAAGTAAGAAGGTAGGCCCGTCGCTTCTCTGGCGTGCAGCGCACGAAGACCTCGGCGACTGGAGCGTGCGTTTAGGGACCACGAGACGATCGGAGTCCCCGGCGTTCAGCGCACGGAGACCTCCGCGACTGGAGCGTGCGTTTAGGGCGCACGAGACGATAGGAGTCCCCGGCGTTCAGCGCACGGAGACCGCCTTAACCAGGCGTGCGTTAGGGCGCACGAAGTATGAGCATCCAGCATGAGATTTCTCCAAGTTATCACTTTTGTGACCCACACGTGAGAGACTGTCAGCGTCGAGATCCAAGAGTTGCGACTCACACGCGAGAGAGACTGATAGAGACTGGTAGGGTAGAGATCCAAGACTTGCGACACGCGAGTAACTGCTTCAAGTTACCAGTGTTGTGACCAACACGCGAGAGAGTGTTCAAATTACCGGTGTAGCGACCAACACGCGAGAGACTATCCGTATCGTCGTAGCTCGCCTTTTATATGTCGAATCTTCTGGAATGATCTTCTTATTATGTTCTATTTACGAATTTAAAATTACTATTCAACCTAATAAATAATATTACCAAAAAGGATAGAAATTATACAATTTAAAAATAAAAGTAATCACGATGACAACAATTTAGGATGTTTGTCAAATATTTGACAACAATAATAAAACATTAAACCTAATAAAATATATAAAGAAATTACAGAATAAATGGATAAAAGATACAGGAAATTTAAAAGAAGTTAACAAAAGGAGTATTATAAGAGATACAAACTATGTGAGTACGAAATTACTGGATATAAAAACATGTAAGTATTATAAATACTACAAGGTACTAGTGGATTACTACTTCTATGGATGTCATCTTACTCTTATAAACCCTATATCGCTTATTGTACGGTTCACACCAAACACCATGTAGTTTTTGATATGACAGATGTCGGTATGCATAGATTGTATTTAATGCTATGATGATAACAATGATGAGTACACGTCATACGCGGTTGCGATTATAATGTGAACTGTAACGATGGCGGAACGGCGATGAGGAGACAAAACGCTTTCTGCGACACCGTACACTTAATGTGAATGTATTTAAACACTGTGTAACGACACCGTGTTTGTACTAGATTGATATACGACAAAAATATTATTATATTTATTGTGCCCTATTTATATGTCGGAGACAGTCGTGACTACGGTACCTAAGCAGAACGCGGCAAGTGACCCGAGTGATGGCAGCACCGTCGCTATGACTCGACGCTCGGCAACCCGCGCTACAGCGGGGCCTGGCCAAGGGACAGGCGCTACGTCAGACCTCACTTGTGTTTCAACCGTGCTGGTGACTAATGCCTCTCTGCTAGGAACCTTTACACGTTTAGTTTGTTATTATGGTTTACAGAAAATTCTTGTGGGAATGTTACTGCACAGTAACCGCTCTCGCCACCCGCGAAGATGTCTGACTTTCGGCATACATATGTTTCAATTAACAAAATTAAATGGCGCGAGCATTTCCACCCAGAATCGTGAACAATATTGTCGTCGTGCGATACAAATGACACAGTGACAACCAAATTAAGCGCGGACATACTGACGGATCGCTAATTAAACCTTTATTAGACGGGATAAATTACGAATTGCTTCCTTGGAACAATTGAACGTCGAGTGATAAATTTCATCGCGGCAGGAGGCCGAGCGAAATTTAATACACATTTGCAGTACATATCTGTATTCTAGTTATACTTCACTGAGCCTGTTCTTCACTTTGTGATGTTTTTGACATCAACATTTACTTAGTCGTATAGAGCCTAAAATACGTGGAAAGTAAAACAGTTTATTGATTATAACTTCTCGTAGTTGTTTACGCTCACGAGATTAATTAGTGACGTTTAAATTATCTCTGTTTAAACAGCTTAATTGTTCACCGAATAAATGTTGAACAATGGATACATTATGAATACTATATAAATAAATTGATATTTTACCTACAGCGATGCATTAATTTATTGATGAACGAGAGGACGCAGATTAAAGAGAAATATCGAAGGTTAGATTACCTTTGTTTATTGTACGAAGTTATCGTGCTTCATATTTGTAGGCCGTGCTCGTAGCTAATGGAGACTTGGTTTATTTGATGTTGGGGAGGTTACAAAGTAACTCATGTGCATCTGAGAACAACTTCAGACACGGTTATCTGCTTTCGCTACAAACTTGAAACGTTTCCATAAAAATAAGAACAGGAGCTAAAAGGACAGATAAAAATAAGTTGAAGTTTCCCATTGGGATCCATTCACCCAAATTGAAAATGTTAAAGTATGTGTTTACCGAGCATCGCGAATATCCGACGATAAAGCTGTATGCAAAGTTCCATGAGTCCGAGACCCGGGAGCTATGTCCGTTCCCCAGTTTCACGACCCGCTCTCCCCCTATCCCCCGTTTACCCAGAAGCCGCGGGCACAAAAGATAACGTATCTCGGCATCGCATTCTCTGAAATTGTGCCTTTTCATCGCGTCGAGACCGCTCGTGTCATGCGAGGATACGCGCTCTCACGTTTTATTTTATTTTTTGAAATAAAAGAATCTTATTTACTGGGACACAGGGTAAAGTTTAAACAGAAACATTTCTATAAAATATACTTTTATTTTTAGTATTACGTAGTTGACTTTCATATACGTGATTTATGTTTGTTGTCGGCTTCGATATATTTGTCACCTATCGCAGGTGAGCCTTACATAAATTATGTCAAACGTTATTGTGTATTTGTGATCTGTGGTGCAACGAACAACAATAATGTCGCCAGTTGAACGAATGCCCCGACGGGCAGACTGCGACTGCGAATTCGTTTCAACAGTTTTATTCTTAGTTCGGTGACGGACTGACCACCACGAGCGTTCGTAGTCTGTCGAAGAAGATAAACAGGAGCCAGACATCGCTAAGTTCGAACGATATGCAACATGGGTCTTATTGTGTTCTTCAAGAAACTCACGATATTAAATTATTCTGCCGTGACCGCTCCGGTTGAGCAGTTGATCTCAAAATAAAAGTTAAATTCCACGCTTTGCAGATAAAATTCGAATATCAAATTAGCGAAATGTAGAGCACACTAAATTCACAAATTCTTATAATGTTTTATATGTGTAAGATATACTTATGCACGTGCAAATGGACGAAAGTAAATCTTATTGTGTGTCGTGTTGGTTGTGTAGCTAGCATCAGCTATCGCGTTTTGCGAACATTGAACCTCACGGTGCTTCAATTTTCACCAAATCTATATTAAATTTAGTAATAAAACTGTAACGAGACCAAATATCTATATCGATTATTTTTTACAACATTTTAATGTAGATAGACTTTGATATCGATATAGAGGCCTAAACATATTTTTTTTGTCTATGTATTGGCCTCCCAGTCCACAGTTCACGCTTTTAAATGTACTGTTTTTATGGTCAATAAAGCTTTATTATTATTATTTGTCTGAACATGTTTAGTCCTAAAACCACCGAACAAGTTTAGATGATGCTTAATACACCCATTTCCTAGTATTATGGATCGAAATCTAGAATTCTAAATTAATGCTATACTGGAGAATGGGGCTGTTCCCGAAAATTTTTCCCAAGCGAAGCGAGAGCGGTTCTTAATTTAAACATAAACGTGAATTGCAAACCGGACACGCTGCGTTAAGGATTTCGTTTTAAAAACCATATACATATAATTTAATATTAACGTGGAGATGCACCCAATCGACATCATAATCATCCAAAAGCCTATAACATTAGAATCGAATCGAATCTAGGACTCCTCGCTCAGAGAGCAGGTCCACTACCCACCGGGCTCCTTTGTCGTCGGTAGGTACGTTCTGAGAAAGTCGGTCGAGACAAAAAAAAGACAGATACCTATTTGTGTCTGTCATATGTTATTAAAAGTACACGAGAGAGAGAAACTCGTTTTTTTATCAAATGGTTCCAACGTCGAAATATTGTTACAGGCACTGAAAATGTATTTGCGAGATAAAATATATTCTTTACAGAACCCAATAATTATTACTTTCTTCAAGAATCTACATATCAATGTACCGTGCAAACACATTGTGTAATGTTGTTGAAGACAATACACGATACTTTGTTTCGTATTACAGAGTGTCGTGAATTTCGTATGTCTCCCATTGAGACCCACCCAAAAGTGCTGTTACTGAAGAATGGATGATAACCATTGTGTGTCAAGGTCCCGCTGGTGGTATCAATAGGTCGGACCACCAAACGGTGCGGTGGTTTCGCTTGGTAATACATTGAAAGAACTCACTCTGAGAATACTTATTTATTCCTGTAGTTTACAATTATAATCACTTAATAGTTAATTACTGAAATGACTGAATATACTCCACGTAAAAAGGAAACACGTCAACTCGTTAAGCGCGCGGTAGAGTAATTAGAAATTATAAAACATACGTAAATAAGGAGCTGAACCGTATTAGACGGTATGCATATATATAACTGTTGATTATAGATTAACAAATGTTTAACTAAATTATTAGACTCTGTGAATTTGCGTGCACGCAGAGTTTGTAGTAAACATTGTTGACGAGAGCTCGCTGCCTGCATTAGAATGCTGTCCTCTTCCAGGATTTATATATAATTTGATTTATATTCATTAATTCATTTAGCCCATTTTTAGTAGGCATGCAACAAATTTAATATTAGTTACTAAGTGCAGAATGTATCTATATGTATGCACTATACAGACGACTCATGTCGTGTGCATGTAGAAGACATCAATACACTTTTTATTATCCAAAGTGACTTTAATAATAATATTAATAAATAGTCCCCGACAGCGGAGTAGCACTAAGTATGAAAAAATTAAACGCACGTAAATACATTCGCATTCATCCAGGTTCCGGAATCTGAGAGGTCGATAGACAGGGAATGTCTTCATGAAAATTTGCATCAATTTAGATGTGAAAAAACTGAGAGCGTTCTAAAGTACAGGCACTTCGGTTTAACTATCACATGGCAGAAGTCTGATCTGAGTTGGGGTCTGTACCGACCCATTTATATCATTTCAAACCAGGTTTAGATACACACTATGTATAATATATGTTAGTCTCATGTTGACTCCATTATTGGTTACAGCTTGAGAATCTACAGGAGTGTACGTTTACAACTTACATAGATAGAATGATATTTATATTAATCAGATTCACAACCCTTTTAATTACTGAAAAACATAAAAATAAACATTAAAAATAATTATGGTCAACTTTTTAAAATCTGTCAAATATGGAAGTATTTGTAACAGGATATGTCTATTATCAACTCAAGGTGATCTCTAATACCTTAGCGGTAAAGACATAATGTGACCTTGACGGCACTCTTTAATGAGGGAAGGTCTGTCTGTCACCCCCATCTAAATCAATCGCAAAAAGATTGTTACATACATTCTTCGGTTGATTATTGGTCTTCTAAGTTGGCATCGTGTCGGTAACGTCCTTATTGTAACATGTATGGGCGACAATGTAAATTTACCATCAAATTTTCCATCTACTCGTCTTTTGAGAAGAATAATTCAATTCCGGGCAAATATGAACTGTTTCCGATAGAGGGGGAGGACTCGTATTAAATTGGTAGTTCCAATAATTTAACGTTATATTCTGTTTAATGTTGTATCATGTGAGACGCGATGTAGCGTGTACTATAGGATATCGAAATCTGAACAAACAGAGCGGGGCGGATCAGATCGCAAATACAGCTCTAAGTAACATACATGATTCATGAAGACTCTACATCAGTATCAGAGGATCGTAGCACGTTACGTTCAAAGACGGCTTTTGTATAAAAGAACCAAGAAAATAAGATTTCTTGAAGGTTGTTTAAGATTTTGCTGTTTTTGTGTTCCCAGTATTCGTGTTAGTATGGGTGATCGCGACCACTATAGCTTAGAAATATTGTTGGTCGATACAATCAAACGTTTTATAGAGATCACAATATATGCCTGTGTAAATTTCATCTGCATTTGTATCAGTACAAATAGAAGAAAGAATAGAAGCAGAAAATGACACGCCTAAGAATGTTTACAAAACACATTAATGATTAAATCGTCTCGATTTTGATATAAATCAGTTGTGTAACGACTTTGATTAAAGTATTTTACTTTACCTTTAGTATTTGTCTAAATGAAGTATGTTACGACCGTTAAAATGGTCAAACATTAGATTTAATTGTATCTTTTGGAAGAACTTGTTGACTGTTGATATAATTAAAAGTGATCTTTCTTTTGATTTAAAAACATACATCATTGCGGATATTACACGGTCACGGCGAGACCGTGATACATGTAATTGAATAGAACTATCGGTAAAAAACATAAAAATCGTGAGTACCCGTTACAGTAAAAATGATCGTTCATTATTAACCACCTTCCTCTGGGCGATGTCAATTTTATGACAATTTTATTAATGACTAATATTAATGAGGATAACCTTGTAGTGGCAATAATTAGGGGAGTCCTTTGTCCAGCAGTGGACCGTAAAAGGCCGATAGACAGATAGATGGTATGGATTGCCAACGTCTAATATAAAGCTCGTACTAAACGAACGAAGTTAACAATTTAATTATTTATTGTTAGCACGAACTATCGTATCCGTGAGATGTGATTACATAATCACATCGAGTTCCTATCGTGTCGAGCCCACAAGATCAAATTTACTCCTGGGAATTTGAATAATAATCCTTCGAGCTTAAACTGAGTTGCCGACGGTTAAAAAATTCTCGAGTGCGTGCACGAAGGGAATGTTAACGATCCCGGGAACCCGACATGGTTAATCCAGTTTCGGAGGATACAGTGTTGTGAGCGCTACTTATACAGCCGATTAACTTAAGCAATTTGCCTCGGGCCGTAACATCATCGAGTGGGGAAATATGTGCTGCCAACCATGTGTCGTAATCGAAGTTATAATATTATATTATTCCATCGTCTGGTAACACTGTCCAAATGCAATGTTGCAATGTTAAGACGGAGTCGGCTTTGATTCCGATGTTATAGTCGGAGGATCACTGAATTCTTCCACTGTGCGAGTACACCGACTCCAAACAGGAATATAGTTTTATACGAGCCTCGAATAACACCAATCAACACCCAACACGCAACGAGTGACACGTAATAACGTAATATTTTCCAGTTTATTTATCTCCGAGAATATTATTAAGGCAAAGGATCAGAAAATGGTTGATGGAGTTATAGCTAACGCTCATTAAATATTGACTCATTGATCCAGATGGAACTCACCGATCGTGTTTACAACTTCGCCCTTGGGCCCTCACCCTGCGCCCCGCGACCCGTGCCCCGCACGCCCCCGGGAAAATCCGTAGTTTACATCGTGCCACTTGAGATGACTTACGTGAAAAAAGAAAAGTCACATATAGCACTGTCAAGTACCATCAGTATAGTATGTGACGTATGTTCACAGTGACCGCTACTTCTGTTACTGGCCTAATATAATGTTATTAATATAGAATATTATTATTATTTATTCATTTTCCTAACTACATAACACCGACCATAAAAATTGTGAAAATGTCAAAGAAAAAAAATGAGCTCGTGTTTTCCCTTGACAGAAAAGAGAAAGATATACACTATGATGTGTTATTAGATTGTTTGCAGTCTGTAGGTTATCGTTCAGTGTAATTATAATTTTTAATTTAATCTTTGAAAATTAATATTATCACAGTTAGAGCGTTAAAAAATGTATTAGTTATGAAACTACTTATCGATTTCGACTTTGTTGAGTTCGAAGGCGCTGATTGTAATTACAAATTGCTAAGAGGATTAAAGCAAAATAAATTACAGTGGAACGGTGAAATAAATTTAGAACTTGTGAAATTAATTAATTAAAAAAATAGTAATTAAATATTTTCAATTTAGATACGACAAATAATATTTATTAATCAAAAGAAGCTTTAAAATTCTTTATATTAAAATTCAAAATAATTTAGGTATTCTGTAAATATAATTATGCACGTAATGTTTTGCTTCTATTATCGTTTCAGAAAGGTGCTTTAACATCGAGGAGAAGAACAATAATCGCAAAGTAAGTATAGACCTGCGCGGAACTGGTTTCTGAAATGTTATTTCCAGTCATTCTCATCATCAACATATTCATCTATACCATAATATCCTTAACCTATAAGCTGTGCTTGAACGTGTCGCTTAAAAGTTCCAATAGGTAACTAACGTATCAACCTTATTGTAAAAACCAACACCAAGCCCCACAAAAGAACGCTGAACCTTTTGAACGCGATACGAAAACGTAGCCGAACGACGAATTATATGTATTTGAGACATATTATGAGATTAAAATCTAAAAGTTGCAATTCGCAATCAAATGAAATTCAAACAAATGATTGTACGTTTGCTATTAGGATGTTTATATATTGTAATAGTGGTGCTCTTACAAAATTAAGAGAGTCGTTGGGAAAGACCATCGTAAATATATAAGTTGTCTGTTTTATATATCCCGCCGATTCATTTATTCCCGTAGGTTATGTAGAAATTACATTGGTGAGAGCATGGGTAAATCACATAGTAGCTGGCCATACTGTAGCGCAGTCCCGGGAATGACGGTGACCTTGGAGGGTTCTCAGTCTGCCCGAAAGGTGCTCGATGTGGAAATTGCGATAGGTTATTAAAGGATCATTCAAAAATCCTCAGTTTGACACGGGGTTCTAAGCGGTGGGAATGACCTTGTTGTTGTAATAGGACAGTAATAAAAATATTTTTTGGCCCGGCACATTACATTTTTAAATACAAAAACAATTTAGAATTCGTCACTCAGAAATACTGGGACAAAGTGTGAGAGCGAACACGAGCTACGGCTCAAAGATATACATGCATCGTGAGGAGATGCAGCGAAACAAATCTCCTATGTCACTGGATTATATATGTAAATAGTTCTGAGTGTACTTAAATTTAGAGATTTTTTTACGAAAGTAGCAGATTATAGACAGAGTAAAGGAGAAGAATGACGACAAACTAAATTAATTATTCTCGCGCTTTTCACACATTACATTAAAACAACAGTAGGCATAGTTACATATATATAAGATATAAATATACAAATAAGAATAACAAAAGTAAATAAATCTTATTCATAACATCAAAGACATTATAAAGCTATTATATTTTATCCGTCGGAGTAAAATACGATTCAATATTTTTAATGAAAAGAAGCCAACACCTTAAACGTTACTCTATTGTAGTGTAACTCGGCTAATGATGTAGCGAGGGCGTGTTGTGACCATCGCTGTGTACTTTTGGCTATTTATTTGTTAGACGTTAGGTTTCCCGCGTTTATCTCATCCCTAAATCTACATCTGATATCAATAAAAATATATGAAATATTGAGAAATATTGTTTAAAAATTTTCCGAGAGCCAGAAACGACTTACTCGACTCGTTCACTTTATAATGAATAATAATAATTCAGGACGATGGGGAAACTTGCATAGTTTTACACAGTGGCCTCAGATATTACAAATTACATCAACAGAACCCTTGGCTGTTTTACTGTTCAAGTGTTTTATTGAAGGAGTTTTATTCATAGTCCACTACAGTGGGTTATTGATATTTGACAGTTCTATACATACGTGGGGCGCACTAAAAATACTATTAATGGTCAAAAATGAATTTATTGTTTCTCAAAATAACCTCCCTTTGCGTCAATGCACTTTTTCATACGATTGAACCAATTTTGAAAACATTTCTGCCACTCCTCCGTGGTGACGTCAGATACATGTTTTTCATACTCTTCAACAGCCTCTTCTGATGATGAAAACCGTTGATCGCGTAATTGGTTCTTGATTTTTGGGAACAGAAAAAAGTCACACGGTGCCAGTTCAGGACTGTACGCGAGATGACTCATAAGTTGTACGGTTTTCGCCTTCAAAAACTAATTTGTCTGTCTGGCCGTGTGGGAACTTGCATGGTGCAAGATGATATGGCGCTTTCCGTTATTTTCACGGAGTTTGTAATTTTCGGTAAACAAATGGTCGTGTACCAGACACTGTTCACAGTACGACGATTTTCTAAAGCAACAGTCGCCACGTGTCCAGTTTTATTAAAAAAAGAAGCAATTATCCGCTTCGAGGCACTTTTCACGCGTGCCACTTTGGTTGGTTTCGGCTCAACTCGAAAGACCCAACCGCTCGATTGCTGCTTTGTTTTGGGATCGTAGCTATAAATCCATGTTCCGTCACCTGTTACTGTGTCCCACACCAAATTTGAAGCCCCTTCGTTATATCTGGCAAGCATAGCATGGCACCAAATGATGCGGGCCATTTTTTGAGCATCAGTCAAATTGTGTGGGATCCATCGAGAACACGGCTTTCTCACACCCAAATGTTTGTGTAGGATTTACTGTATTTAACTCATTATGTTCAAAGATGTCCGGATATCGTGGTAGGTCACATGCCTGTCTGTTTCGATCATACGGCGCACAGCATCAATGTTGTTCACAGCGGTGCACTGGCGACCTTCACGAATTTCATCATGGGAATTGACACGACCGCATTTGAATTCTGAAAACCAGCTATAAATAGTTGTCTTAATAGTTGTATAAATAGTTCTCGTGTTGTCGTGCCATCGAAGACGATAAAACAACAGCGGTTTTTTAGCCATTTCTAAACGGTTAAAAATATAATACAGATAAATATAATTAATAAAATAAATATTTCTAGATTGGAACCCAAAGACGCCAGTACTAACACTTGGGGGAGTACCTATCAACCAGGTGAGTACCAGGATATAAATTGTAACGATTTGTAGGTATTTATAACGCCCATTTTCAGGAGCGGTAGCACGAGATGTAATAAACGATAATTTCATTTATAGTTACTAAAATAATATAATATTGCTGATGTCGTAGTACTCGCGGGGTAGAGCTACGAAATCTCTTAATAAAGTTATGCAAATATCAGAGGGGAAGCGTCTTTTAGGACACAAAGTAATGATCTTCGTTGATAAATCTTTATATGGAAATAAAATATTTTCGAGTTTGAGTTTGAAACGTTCTTTAGTAGTCAGTCGCGAGTACAGACAGTATTTCGTTAACGGGGAAAATATTTGTAAAAACATTTAGCACGATAGTAAAAGTTTTCTCTGACAATTTATGTGAGCTTAGAACACTCACTCACTAGCAGGAAAACAACTTATAATTATTATTTTATATATTCACCCCTACGCATGAGGTCTTTAGATAAATACACGGTTTTTGTGGAGAGGCTTTTTGATATTATATCTATAATATTATGTACATAGGTATATAATAAAGGTATAATAAAGATATACGCATCTGTGTTAATGTCTAAGGTAAGGTAAATTTAAGTCCTAAAAAATATTACTGACACTATTGGATAAATCTGAATGTGCTAGATAATATGTAATTAGTTAATATGTTTAAGGCGCACGCGTATAATCACTGTGTAATTAATTCTCACTCAATGAAATTATTTGATGGAGAATAACTGCAAGGAACTTACGATAAGTCAGTATTAAATGTGATAGTAATCTGAATATATCTAAAAATGTGTTACGGGTACTTGTTGAAGTAACGCATAGAGTGCGGCGTGCGGCGTGCGGCGGAGTTGATACCTTGTTCAATCGACACGCTCACCTGGTCGCCAGCGAGGCCGGTGCACGGTGCCGGAGCCGCTGCCTCTAGTGGCAAACGGCCAATCTCCGAGTTGTTTCGAAGCTCGTAAATCGTTACAGTGAACACGGGTTCGTGGGGCGTCGGTCCCACCGCGTTTTGTTCGCCGTCCGTTCACTTATTATCGGTGACGCTGCCGCGGGACGAGTCCACAAAGTTATCCAGGCTATTGGATAACTTTGTTCGAATTTTACTGAATTTTATACTAATTATAGAGAATGCAAAACGATTCATGGCAAGTTTATTAAGAATATCGGTTTGTTATTTGTGTTTGTCTTGTGTTTATCTATACTACTTGTAGTTATTATAAGGAGAGAGTGCGAATATTATGAGTTTGTGTGTATGCGGAAGGTAATTTTTGGAACCACGGCACCTAGTCGAATAAATCTTAATAAATGTCTTTTATTGGTTATTATATTGGTATATGGTCATGTATATAATTGGTCTACGCGAACGAAGTCGGAGCCGGGCGCTGGTTATTTATATAAGGAAATAAAAAGGAGCATCCTTAATGGTGTTATGTGGCAAATGGTGTAATCGAAAGGTTTCACACGTTAAGGATAGCTTTATGACCGTAAAGCTCAGTATACATTAGCTAATCAGCCTGCCGCGCCACAATAATATATGAATTTACAGCAGGACTCTGGATATTTGCACGATTTATCTTCTTGTGTTCAATAATCAGCAAAATACAAAATGCAGTGCAATGCAATGAGTAGTAGGAAAAAGGAGCTACTACCAGCTACTATTTAATAAATAATATTACTTGCTACTGATTACGGTTTGGATGGGACTCGTTATAATTTCTTAAAGCTCCTATTAAATTATTAATCTACGCGTATTTCACAAAGTTTACATTTTTAGAGTTATATTTTGAGTAAATCACTATTACCCGAAAGTTTCAGTCGACCCTTTCAAAATATACCGTTGATATAAAATACGAGTAAATAAAATAACTATCGTAACTCATTTAAGATAATTTAGTGGGTATACACGGCGTACACGGCGGTCTTTACCAGACCCGCTATTGTTCTATCGATTTCCGGGTACTACTATTGACTTTACTGGTAAGTAAAAAGTTAAAAGTCTGGTGGGCCAGGGGAGTCGATGTAAATAGCGGACAGGGTAGCCGACAGTGCCCGAATACGAAAGCGAAGAGTTCTCTTCCTACGAAGCGAAATAACTTGCGATCTACAAGTGCGACTGCTACTCTGGAAGTGAAATAAAGTCTCTGCGGAACTATTTTGGCATTTCACGAACCTGCGTATCCCGGCACGTAATATACACGCATAATTTCATAATTCATCTTTGGTTTTGAAATCATTCAAGAGTAAATGTCAGCGTCAGCTGCGCGGTATTAGAAATTCAAATCACTAGCGTCAGCGCAGGCAATTACTGTGCGTTTATTTTGTCATCTGCCCGTGTCGTGTCGCGCCGTGTTGCATCGCGCCGTGCCGCATCGCGCCGCGCCGCACCACACAAGACAAACAAGCGCGTCCCGTCCCTCTCACTAACACTTTATTGTTTGCGTGAGTGAAAAATTTCCTTCCCTATTTCACCCGACACGAACGAGGGCGGTTAAAAATGGAGAGCATCGATATGCCCTGTAACCTTCAGTAATGTGCGCCATCACTCGCGGGGGGACGCGTTGACCTACTTGCAGTTTTAGATGTTGAGCGATTTTCGTGATCGATAATAAGGGAATTAGGGATCTAAATAAAATAGATTAATTTGTAAAGTATGTCAAAGATTGTATTGCACGTGTATTTCTAAATTTATTTATTAACTGACGTCCCCCTCCGACTTCATTCGGATTGAACAATAATTATGTATAAATAATTATTCAATTTTTATGTTTTCTGTCTAGATTTGTATGATTGTCCTGGTACTGAGGACCACAGTACCATGTTAGGAGATCTAAACAGTGCCTCACAACGCGTGGGTCTGAAATTGAAGATGGACAAGACAACAATCATGTCTAATTTCCACGTCACACCTATACTGGTTGTTGTTGATTGTACTGCTCTCAAAGTTGGTGACGAGAACATTTACCTAGGGCGAATATTCCAGATGGGTAAGGCTAACTTCGAGAAAGAGTGGGTGTTGCCAGTGATGACCTATGGATCTGAGACATAGTCTTTTACTGTTAGCCTCATCCGAATGCTCAAAATTAATCAGCGAGCTATGGAGAAAGCTATGTTAGATATATTGCTACGAGATAAGATTCGTAATGATGAAATTCAAAGACGAACAAACACATCGTTCGAAGGACTGACAACCGATGGGGAAGAAAAGACTTCGAATGGCGTCCAGGCTTTAGTAAAAGGACGCGCCCCGACCCCGCCCAATCCATCTGAGATTGAAGACCTAAAAAAACGGCGGGAAGCCGTTAGATTCAGAGGGCCCAGGTTCGATCGAAGTGGCGCTAACAAGGGGAGGCCCATGTTCAACAGTAGATTATGAAAAGCTGATAGATAGATATATACAGATAAAAATGGTTAAATTGACATCAGCGAGCCATAAAATGAATATTTATCATGAAAACTAACAAAAAAGACACTAGATTTATATAGAAGTATAGATTTACACGCCCACAGTATAATACATTATACTAGATTACTTTAAATAGAAATTAGAATAGCGCGAATGTTAATTAAAGGTGTGAGCAACGTTCGTATAATTTTATAAGTGAATCAAAAATTTGTACTGAATTAAAATTGTTTGTGACAATATTAACCAGAGACCGTGGTGTGAATATAATCGAAGGCTCGTATAACTGAAGTTGTAACGGATTCGTATTGATTGGTATGCGATAATACAGAATACACGTGCTCTAAAAATATTAAGACAACCTTGATTAATCTTTTTCCAGGATTATAACTAAGTATACCTCAAGGATATGGCGTTGTAGTTTCGTTCTATTGTCAAAAGATTACAGAAGGTTATAATAAGCCGATTCGGAATATGCTATCGCCCGATATGCTGCCGTCATGGTACATGTTGTTTTCCTTCGACGTGGATGGCCTCACACGCAGACATAGAAGCGGTTTTTACCATTGTCGTATTTTCTACGTGTTCTATACTGATTCTTGTGTGACGTTGAAGATCATACGTATATAAGTCCATTTATATCAAAATATACTAGCAAAATAAAAATGATCAATGCCTTTTAGTTTTCATTCTTTATTTATCTTGAGGTGTTTAATGAACTGTACAATGTTATTATTATGAACGAGAATATTGAAGAATGGCAGGGTGGTTATTTATGAACTCAGTAAATTTAAATCCACGAGCTTATGGTTAAGTGTCGATCTAGTGAAAGCCATTAAAAACACAACCATAATTTATTCAAATTTTAACTTATTTCAAACTGTAAAAAATAGAACTCAACAAAAATTGAGTTCAAATTCAAATTCAAAATCATTTAATCATATAGGTATTCAGTAAATACACTTTTGAACGTAATTTTTTTGCTTCTACCACCTAGATGTTGAACGCGGTGTTTTTTTCCGTTTCGTGGCAACACTGTTGTCAATGCATGGTGAAGACGTGAGCTCAATGTTCTCTTATAGTATAGTGTGACGCGTCACATCAAATATATCAATCGTTAAGATCTGGTACTTCATCACTTGTAAAGCCTTATATTTAACTATATTCATAATCAAACTCGATTTCATTCAATTTATTTTATTTTTCAGTGACTGAAATTAAATATATGTCGGAGATGGTCATTAGTATAGACGTGAAACGAAACTCAGCACGATATCCGAGTGATGGCAGCACCGCCGTGATGACGTCGATACTCGGCTAACATCGTGCTACAACAGAGCCTAGCTAGTGGAGTGACGCCGGTTGGAGCCTCAGTTTACATTCTGCGGTCGAAGAGATCGGTTCCTCCGCACTAGGAACTGTTACTTGTTTAGTTTGCCCGGCGTGAAGTGTTTGTTAACAATTAATTAAAAGTACTGACATTGCGGACATATATATAATTTACGTATTTAAATTAATTTAAATTATATTTAATTTAGTATTTATTATTTTTGAATTCAAACAAAAAGAAGATCCCCCGGTCTCCGTTCGCTTTCAAAAGTTCTGTTTTACTCTTTTCTGAAAACTAAATCCCTGTGTTAAGGATTTTGAAATATTAAGTTTTTATAATAGTTTATATTTTGAGTCAATCATATGATGAGAAAAGTAGCTTCGGAAGTAGGTTGCTGCATTTACATATTAATTAATTGTCTATGCATAGAGATCATCTAAGAACTTATAAGCATAAGAAATAATTTGCACTGAGCAACATCTATGCAATATTGTCAAATGCTGACATTTGCACCATACCTCATAAATGCCGGCAAGAACCTGCACGCTGGCACTCGGGCGGCACACAAACGCGCTTAGCATAATTCGATAGTACAAAGTGAATGTTGAATTTGGTAGCTCGCCTCCGTTACAGAATTTAAAGTATGCCTTTTAACGAGGCTCACGGCTCCGGCCGGACGCAAACAATGTTAGGTCGTGCTGTGTTGCTTTGTGACAAGTGATTCTAAATAATTGCGGACGTATTCGTTCGATTTGAGTCGTACGTATGTTCCATGTCAGGATCGTTTTAAATTTGACGTTGTTACGTCTGAAATTGGTCTCCAGGCTTGTCAAAATTATATTTTTACGCTGCTTCTCAGACTAACTTCAACGGCTGCATTCTTATTATATGAGTAAGGTGTGAAGACTTTCTGAAATCAAACAGACAATACTGTAACAATTTTTTGGATATTTGAAAGCAGGTAGACTTAGAGAGAGGCCTTAAAATATCTTTTTGTATTTGTGTCTGTTCACGTATAAAATTAAAACCACCTAATAGATTTAGAAGATTTTTGGTATATTTCCGATGTATACTATGGGTCTGGTATCAGGAATATTTTTATTACGAAAAATGGAACTTACTTCGCGAAATTTTCCAAAGCGAATCGAGGACGAGTCACTAGTTAATATAAAGTCAAGTGAAAATGGATACAAAACCAATTACGATACGAATTAATGGACGCAGTGTCCGTTAAACCAGTTTAAGTTTCCCAGTTAAACCGGATGACGGATTTCTTAATGTTTATTGAAATACACAGAAGAACAACGTCAGTTGGATCAGCTGTAATAAATGTACAATGAATCTGCAATAATCAACCGAGTTAATCGCAAAATGTTTTGAGAGTTTCCATGCTTCAGTGGAGACAGTAAGACGTCGGGCTCGGTTGATGTGAATAGGCAGCTGTCGGTAAACAAGTGTTTGCTTATTGCCAAAGTTGGAATTACCGCTCACCTCTTGACCGCTGACCTCTTGACCGCTGACGTCTTGACCTCTCAGGTCTAACAAAATTGTGATTACCAGTAATATGACTAGTCCTATTTTAAAAGTCATCCAAAGAGAAGTTGAGTTGATTTCCCAATATCAATCTGTGTACACAGCATTCGTACCGAGCGACCGAGAGCAATATCAATAATCGTGTAGTATTTATTGTTTCTTAAGCGCACTGCAAGCAGTAAACTGAATTAAAAGGAAATAGAAATACGCATTCAAGCTGCAGTTTATAAAGAAGCATTAGAAAGAAGTTTTAGTTCTGTTATTTCTTAGTTAATATAACTTTCTGTGGCGAAGGGCGGAGTATTTCCCAGGTAGGATTGGTGTCAATAAACATGAAATTTAAAATTGATGTGCATTGGTAGCGGAAGTCGTTCGACACAGACTATTGGAAGGTTTATTAGAAGGTCTCGTGCGTACTGAAATATTATCCATGGAGGCGTAGTAGCTGGAGGAGAGTGTGCTCGGGAGTAACGGACAAGGCTGATTGATTAACTATGCGAAGGGAGGTACGAGATGTATACACAATTATGTTATGTTTCTACTAGCGATCGTTCCACAGACAAAGAGTATTCGCAAATATTACAATATATTACAATTTTTTTTTGTAGACGCAGTAATAATTTTATTTGCATCAAAATGAAAAGTTTCAAGCTCAGCGGAGTAGAAACGATGCTGAATGTATTATGAATTATGTTCCGCAGCACGTACTAGTCTCGGTATCCGCAATCATGCATGCGAGGCACGCATCTACGATTACTGGAAGAGCTTTCAGCGGCCCTTTCAAATCGCCCTCACGCACTTTGCGAGGAAGGACGCCGCAGACATTTCCTGCGGCGCAATCTTTACACGAAGATGATATGATAGTATGATAGATAATAATAATATAAAAACTGTGAACGAACGGCAAAAATTATATGGCCGCCGTTTTGTTGACAGCCAATAACTAATCTTCGGGTTGTTGATTTAACACGAAAGGCTCACATTTAACTTATTGACTAGCTTAATTACTTAAAAGCTTAACAGCCGTAATGTCTTATCAGTAACTTTTCAAAATGGAATCATTTAAACTCTTGCGGGAGGTATATGCATATTACTACAGAGGGTATCATAACGGCTGTGCAATACAGCACAACAACAATCAAGTGAATGTCTAAGGATTTCAGATGTCTAATCGAATTCCAAGATGAACTAAAGTTGTTGCAGACGGTGTTCTACTCATTGGTATCGGGAACTTCGCGTCAAAGATAAGTATCAACATCTGTCAAACCGTACACAGCCGTTTGTAAACTAAATGGCTCGGTTTGATGCATTCGCCAGGTCGCCGCCACCAAGGTATAGCAAGAGAGTCGCAACTGAACGCGTTTCATCGCATGAACTGAATGGCAGAGAACATCAAGTTTTAATCAGCTTCAGCTAAATGAATGAACTAAAGTTGTAGTTCATTCTCGACGAAGAGAACTTTTCATTGCGTCGACGCTTGCAAAGAGATTCTCTCCTTTATCACTTAATGCTCGACAGCGTCCGTAGCTCTTTACAATGGCGGTGCTCTCAATTATTTTTACGTACGTGTATTTAATTGATCAATAAGTTTTGTTGACTGCGATTGACTTGTAACGTTTTATTTGTACGAACCATTTGTACGAAACGAAACGAAAAGTTTTATTACATTTCTTGTTATATAGTATTTAATTTATTAATCGAGTTGCACTTTCTCACTGAAGCTTTGAAGTCTTACGAGTCGCGTTAAAATTAAACGCCGAACGAAACGAGGCAACCCGAGCTCCAATTTCGGATATTTAAAAAGTTCACCCTTCGAAGTTATAATAACGCTTATTTCACACATAACCGCTGAAGGTTGACGGTGTTGTTTTTTAAATTTGTGTATAAACAGCACTTCCCTTGCCGTCAACAACACTACTTCAAACTATTACTGTCCGCGGTACCGTAGAACACAGGAAAAAAAAACAATTTTATGTACTCGCTAACTTTCATCAGGTAATTTTTTAATCACATGTGCACTCCCTGTGCGTTTAGGTTAGGCTTAGACTTTTGTACGTTCCGATTAAAACATGTGTACGTGTCGCAATAATTACAAAAACTCATCGCGGGATAAACAGTGTGTTCTCATAATAATATTGTAACGGATAGTCGCGTCTAAACTTGTTCAACGGTTTACCGTTGGACCGATCAACATAAAAGTTAGTGCGTTTGTTACGTCAGATGGACATCGTCGCGGGCGAGCAGTTGGTAATTTTAGAAGAGGACCGTAGTCACTAGAATTCATTTTTTAACAATTATCACAAACCAAACGGATCCTAGCAAAGAAACACTAGTCTCCAGCAAAGTTGAAACAGTAGTGTCGCCTGCCATAGTATCTGTCCCTCAGCTAGGTCAAACGACTGTCTATCTCTGACGTATGTTTTTACAATGGGAAGGTGACTGTGTAACCTGTCATTAAATAATATTAATAAACGTTTACACATTCACACCCCCGCATTAGGATTCACATACCCACGACATAAGAACCAACATTTATCCATCTAAGTCATCTAAATGTCTGTCTCAGCCGGGAATTGACCCAAAAGGGCCACTTTTAGCAATTTAAATATTTTTAACATATAAAGAACATTATATTTTTTTTTTATTTTCATAGCCGACAAACGAGCAGACGAGCCATCTGATGGTAAGTGGTGACCGTCGCACATGGACATCAGCAAAACCAAAGGTATCACTGATGCGTTGTCGGCCGGGAAATAAGAAGTTTAGAAAGCAACTACTGGCTCTCAAGCCCCCAACCGGAACACGACGGAATCGTTTGGCGGTTGACTCAAGCAGGAGGGTGGTAGCTAGCCAGGCAGGCTTCACGGAAAGACAATAATACCAGCAATAATATTAATGATTTAATAATAATACTGATAATATAATCCATACGCAAAGCCCTACCACCAAGCAAGCTGGCTTCTGTCGCCTCTTACGACACCCTGTTCTGCCAGCATGGGATTGGGGGGAGTATTCTAAGCCGCCCCTATTATACGGTATTATATTATATATATAGTATTATACGGCCCTAAATATGAGAGATATTATAATAATTAATAAAATTCAAAACTAAAAAGTGTACGCTGCTCGTTTATGCTGCTGTTATCTCGTATTGCTACTGAAAATGTAATCCAAAATTTCGTACAGAGAATTCAAAGGTATGTACAGATGATCCATTATACATAGATATAAATAAATAACCACCAATACACTGACAGGATAACTTTCGCTGGGTTTTATACAACGTGATAGTTAATCACTAATCTTCACAGTATCACAAGGGAGCGACTGCCCGTGTACGCTCCCAGCGACCGCAATTCAAGGCTTTCGTATCTAAGCAGTCGGTTTGCTCTAACCTGACTGTGATACTATATCCCGGTGTCTCCACCCCTCCCCCTGCCGCGACCCGCGTAATCTTATGTATGTTTCATTTCATATTATCGTGGTTTTACGCAGGGAGTTATGTTTGTTCCCTCTATAATAGTGTACAATAAATACTAGTTCAGGGTGCCGCGCCGGCGCCGAGTCGGGTGGAATGCGCCGTAATTTATACTTTGAAGGGTAGAAAGAGCCTTGCTTTTGTCGCAGGCGGTTGTGAAAGTAATGTTTTATCAGCCTTTTAATTTGTTAACGAGCAGGCGCAGTTATTTTATATATGTTATGTGTACACATAACAAAATTATAAGTAATAAAATATGTTTGAAAAGTTTCTACTAGAGCATTATTTATTTCTAATCGGAAATATCTTCCAATAGACCCAAAAAGTGGAAAATTGATACAGTAAAGCAAATTTAGTGCGTTTCAGAAAGATGACACACACACACACACACATATATTTTGTGTGTATCACTTTAACAATAGAAAGTAGCAATTTCCACGACTGAACCGCCTTATTTGGAAAGGAATCGCAAACAAAAAATAATCCTGACTCCTCTGAGTCGTTATATACAGTTATAATACACCTCTACATTCGTGTCATTGCGATGTAACTTAATTACATTATGACGATAAAGGGTTTAATCTTGATAATAAAATAATATTATGCGCTTAAAATATTACTGGATATTACACAAAAGTTATACTTATTGAGATAAAATGGTGGTGGCGAGCGGCGCGCCGTCGTCCGCGGCTCGCACGTTCGTTACGGTGAAAAACGTCCACAGTGCCGATAACGTCAATTACTCGAGGGAGGAGCTCGAGGTCCGTGCTTTGTTCCTGCCAGACTCTAGATAAGGATTAAATCTCTTTTCTGCTTCGTCGTCTCAATGAAGCTCGGCTAGGAAATCTCAAACAATTATTATATTGCATTCTTTGAGAGGAAAAATCGCGTAGGATATCGATATAGGTATATTAAATATATACGAGTATGATGATCGTTAGTTCCAAAACGCATACTCAAATGTATAACCACAGCCGGTGCTGTCGGTTTCGGACTTTAGGTTAAATGAGTGCTCGCAAATATTAGAAGTTTGTTGCGCGAGCGCTTTCCCAACTTTAGCGAGACTCCATGAGGGAATTGTATAAATGTAAATGTAAATGGATTCAGTATTTCCTGATCGACGTTACGACCACGACGTCTAGGTTTCTCTTCGTTTTCTCAAATAAATCTTGTTAATATTTAGAACTGCTATTTGTACATTCATGAAGCGCAGAGGCACCGCTGTACACTATTGTCTCAGATTTAAGGAATACTTATACACCTATTTTATATAAATAGGCGACTAACCATCAGACGGGCCAACTGATGCTTAACACCGTGTACGGAAGTCTTCACACTAAAGAAGCCAATCAAAACGTACCCTTAAAAACAGTGAGGCAACGGAGAAATCCAGCGAAGTCAATGTATGCGCTGGAACGGTTGCGAGGCGACCGATCTGATCACCTTTTATTCGCCCAAGCGAGACAGTGAGGTTCCGACACCTAATCGCACATTGAAATATGTATTTTCTGAAAATTGTTATCCTACGTACAGTACAGGAATTAAGCATAACACGCTACACGAAGTCTGATTTTATTTATTATACAGTCAATCATATGGACCTTGCGGGTTGAGACGCATCCTGAGAACTATCAAAGTTTTAGGAAATGAGTAATTGTAATATTCTGTTATGATACAATTCTGTGCCACGTGATACTCCTGTCGAGGAGGAGCGGATGTGTAATTGGTATTAATTTTTGTTCCGACTCAAAGCCGATGGATCATCGGATTTCTGCATCGTCAGAAACGCTGTATTTTTTATTGCACGCGTTTCACACCGAATTACAAAGAGGGTGACTGTCGTTGGTTAAACCGCTGTCACTGATATATACTGATAGGTACTGACCATGCTTACGAATCCCTTTGTTATCTTCCTTATCAGTTATCAGATGGCTGTTATGACAACCAATTATGCCTCATTACTCTTCTATGTAAATGCATATTACAGAACAAATGTATGCTAACAATTGATACACATCTCACATCACACAGAGCAAATAGGCGAGAAATAATTATAAGTAGACTAATTGCACTACGTTGAATTGCAATGTCTGGCCGTGGAAGGCGCTTCTCAAGACAATATTTATTATATCACACGTTTGGAATCGGACTGTGTGATGAACTGCTCGGAGCTGTGCTACTGTCTAATTACGATACCTTGTGACAGTTCACTGCAATTGTACGATTTGATATATTTTATACTAGATTTATTGTTTCCCCTTAAAACGAACTAACTGCCAGATCTGTCACCGAGAATGAGAGGGATTAACACGTTGGCCCAACATGGTGTTGCATACTTCAAACAACTTTCGAGAGTAGTTGTGAGGCCGAGGCAACCAAAAACTGATTGGCTGATTTTGTCTGAAAAACTGAACTAAGCCAAATACTGATTCATTTGTATGTATAATGTTTAGAACCACGTCCTACGCTATCGTGCGTCGTATCCTGAAAATCTATTTTCTTTATATTTTATCAATTATCTTCTTAACATCGACTGACAACATAATAAGAAATAGTACGACAATCATCTTCTCACCACACTTAAAGGTTTAAGGGCTTGAATTTTCGCGGTCAACCGAGAACATCGTAAAAATCTTAATCAAGACAATACGAACAAGATGTGATGTAACTTTAAATAGAACACATACATATAATATTTAATAAAAAAATCTCATCACACAAATAGTGTAATTAGGCAATTCTACTACCTACATTAAACGTATCTCTGAGTGTTATTACCTTCATACTGCGTATTATGAATAACAAATCAGGTTGAAGTGCTCGAAAGCAGCTCATCTCCCGTGACATTAATAGTACATGTAGTTTTGGGGAAACTTAATGTTCTGACATTGTGATATTGCGCTAACTCAAACATGACAGCGCGGTGTGTCAGCGCGCGAGCTCAGACCGACGCCCCGCCGCCCCGCGTCACTCCGCGAAGCGCTCGTTAACATTTATATGAATGAACTTTGAGCTCCGCGGAAACTTGGCGAATTGTACGAGCCTTTTACCTAGCACGGTTGAGTTCTTTTATTACGACTCTGTGACGTTCCATCCATGAAGATTTCATAGAAAAAGTTTGAGATAACACCAACACGCGTCACTGAGTGTTGGCGAACTTTGTACCGCGACAGTCAAATGGAATTTGACATAATTGAATTATAGACGAGAAAGTAATTTTTTTATATAAAAGGCTTTCAAAGGAGCATCGGTTTCAAGCTTATATTATGAGTAAAACAAGTGTGATAAAAAAACAAGAATAAAGCGATGAAAAGTGAGTGCAAACAATGTGTGTGTTTGTGTCGAATGTCCCGCACACAACTACAGCATACATCGGATGCAAGGGGACGCGCGCGGCGTTGGCCTTAGTCAGATCAAACATTAAATTGACCCCCGCAGCTTTCAAACAAAATATTCTGTGTAATACTTTTTCCTTAAATACACAATTTATTCATCTATTCATTATAAAAAATATAGCGAAAATAGGTCACAAAAAGAAGTAGCACCGGTGCAAAATTAAAGGGCCTCTATGAATCTGAATAAATTAAAAGGTGAACAAACAAAAACGTCAAAAAGATTTATTCTATATGGTTTAACTGAAAGTAAAACGATTGAGAAAATAAATAATTTCCAATTAGGTATATTACACAAACGGTTTCTGGAAATATAAGGAAAATAAGAAGGCTTGGAAGAATAAACATTTCAAGATCTATTGTAATATATATTCTATTAAATGATAGTTTTATCAAAAACACGAAACTGTTTATATTAGGTTGGGGAGAAAGTCTTTTCGCATTTTTTATGAAAATTCAAAACATTTTTTAATAAAGTTTTTTTTTAATTTAAGTAAAGTATATAAGTACCATTTTGTTCGATAACTTTTTGCCATCTTGTGGGTAGGGACATGATCCCATTGATATAGAAATTCTGGGGTTTCTGATCAAAAAACTGCGTCAAGTAGTTTTGGCAGTCCTCACGTGATGTTAACCTGACACTGCCTAAAGTATTCTGAAGAGACCGAAACAGGTAGGAATCTGAAGGTGCAAGGTCCAGGCTATACGGTGGATGCATTATCATCTCCCAGCCGACGTCTCTTAGTTTTTGCTGAGTCGCCAAAGAAGTATGAGGTCTAGCGTTATCATGATGAAAAGTCACACCCCTTTTATTGAATAATTCCGGCCGCTTTCTCTCAACTTCTTGCTTTAGTCTCATCAGTTGTTTGCAGTAGAGTTTAGAATCGATGGTCCTGCCTGGCGGTAACAGCTCATAATGAATGATGCCCTTCCAATCCCACCATTCACACAGCATCACCTAGTTGCGAGTTAATCCGAGTTTCGCCACAGTCTGTGAAGTCTGACCGGCCTTTGACCACGACCTTTTGGCACGTTCTTGTCGTACGTGATCCACTTTTCATCACCAGTTATCAGCTTTTTCAAAAATTGTTCGGTTTCATTACGTTGTAATAAAGAATCGCAAATGAGGACACGGTTCATGAGGTTTCTTTCAGTAAGTTCGTGTGGCACCCAAATATCGAGCTTTTTTGTATACCCAGCTTTGCCCAAATGCGTCAAAACTGTTTTGTGATTAATTTCCAGTTCTTCAGCTACGTCGTAACTACTGATAAGCCGATGTTGTTCCCCTTTTTAAAAAACGGCATCCATTTTATCCGCGACAGGGCGACCAGAGCGACGTGTATCTTTGACATTACCAGATTGAAAACGCTTAAACCAATTTTGTGCTACTCTCACAGACACTGCACTAGGTCCATAAACATCACAATTTTTTTTCGCGGCCTGCGTTGCCTTTTTTTAGTAAAATTTTAAAACGTAGCGAATTTCTTCATTACACTCACTCATCTTGGCAGTAAGCAAAACAAATGAAAATCACACATTTTCCAAATTTGAATTTGAAATTATCTTCTTCAAAATTTAATCTTTTTAATGATACCAAAACCGGCCAGATGCAAATGGTATAGTCAAAGAGATTTTATTACAAGTTCATACATACTAAAATACGAAAATTATTTCTCTCCAACCTATTATATTAAAATATCATGATGAAGCCGCATGAACACATAGGACTCTACTGACCCTGCCTACCGAACGTGGGAAGAACCCGCGATGAGTTCGATTTCCAGCTAGGGCAAACAGATATAGGTCAGATAACTTTTTGTTCTCGGGTCGTGGATGTTTGTGATGTCTGATTTGTGTGTGTCCATGCGACCCGCAATACAGGGAATTCTTGTGTGAAGTTGTGTAAACGTTTATTTATCTATTTACTTTATAAAAACTGTTACGCAAAGCTAGGCGAACAGACAACAACGTGCTATAAAACTCAATAAATTGACTATTGACATAGGACTTGGATAAGTACTTTACCAAAGTGCGCCGTCGGTACTTCTGCGAGAGCAAACGTTTTGAAAAAAAAAACAAAAAAATGTGAAGGTAAATGTAATGTATATAAAAGGTGCAGCACGTCTTCTTGACACACACGATGCACCCGAGACTTTAGGAGCCTTGCCAAGCAAACGTCCCCATGTTCATTTTTTTCTTTACCTGTACCTTTTTATCTTGACTTGCCTTCGTAGTCGTAATCCTCCCTAGTATTCAAGGAACGTGATATCATTCAAGTAATTCCATCTTTTAAACCTAGTTCAGCAACAGGCCTGGATGGCATTTTTCCTCCATACCTGAAAGATCTTTTTTCACAGTCTTTAGGCGATCCAGCCAAGCGTCTACTTACTACCATTCTAAAAATCTTAAATTTAATGTTGTTAGGAAATATTAATCATGAAATTCACCAATTCTATATGGAGCAAACCTCATTGTTCTAAGGAAAAAAGATGGAGGAATGAGACAAGAAATAAGATAGTCGGCTGCATTTTACGACGCCTTGTCTCTAAGATTTGTGCTCGTAATATTTTACCTGAATTAAAAAGCAAGTTTGAACAATTTTAGAAAAGCTAGGATGTGGATCCAAAGATGGCTGCGAGGCAGCTGTGCATGCACTACGTAATTTTCTGAAAAAGGATTCAGATTTTGAAGTGTTAATTAAATTTTATGACAAAATTGCTTTTAATTCAATAAATAGGGATATCTTACTTAACGAAATTAATAGAAACGTATCTATATATTTTAGACTTATCATAATTCTTCCAAATTCGTTTATGATAAATATGCAATTTATTCTTCAGTCGGATGTCAGCAAGGTGATCCACTCCGTTCTGTTATTTTCAGTCTTACGATTAAACCTATCATTCAAAGTTAAACTAAAAATTTAACTTATGGTATTTGGATGATGGAACTTTAACAGGTAAAATAGTTTCAAATTTATCTAAAATTATTACGTAATTTGATATTATTGGCTTAGAGCTACATTTTCAGAAATGCAAAATATACATTTCTGCAGATATTAGTGATTATTATAATTATGATACATTGCAAAAATTTAAAAGCTTAACACCTAATATAAAACTTTTTTTTTCTGTTAGGTTCTCCTGTTTTTGCTGATAGTGTGATTAATTTTATTCGTGATTCAGTCGTAAAATTTTCTTCTAATTCAGATCGCCTTTTGAAAATTTAAAGTAAATTTTGATTTTGTAATTTTAAAATAATTTCTTTTTCTACCAAAATTAATTAATTTTTTATCATTGTTTTCAGTTTCGGAAATTTTCAAACCTCTTACTTGAAAAAACTTGAACTTAATTTTTTTAGAATATTCAGGGACTTAAGCTTTACAACCTGTTAAATATGGCGGTCTAGGTATACTAAAAATTTCTTGTGTCGCGCTGTCGTCTCTCTTATTATCAGTTTTATAGCACTTCAATACTCACAGGCAAAATATTACACCATGATGGTTAATACTGGTGAATATCATGATGTTGTATGCTTGGAGGATGCTGGAAATGCCCGGAAGATTGCTTGTCCAGATACTGATGTTCCTTCTGAATTTAAATTTCAAGGAGCTTAGGATACCAATTGGTATTGGTAGTCTACTAAGAGGAGCTGACGCAACGGCATGTAGCTGCTGACCAGACCCTCAACTTTTTAAACAGCCTTTAATCTGGCTCTGTCAATTTCAGATTTATTATATGTTTTACTGCAAAGCGAGTTATTCTAAGGGAGTTCTTAGATGCCGATACCCTGCGAACATCTGCTGGCCTTTGTTTAGGTGTTAAGGCTTGCATGCCTCATATTTGTTCTTGTGGTGCAAACGTTGATGCTTTTAGACACTACGGTGATGATGATCACCTAGACTCTCGTCCAGAAATAATTGACAAATTACATAAAAAAATTAAATTATTTTACGTAATGTAAGTCTCACCAAAATTAAATTTAAGGGATCCCCTTAATACCGACCTTAAATTCAATAAATCTATAATTGATCATGTAGACACTTTCATATTACTACTGTTAAATATTGATTCAACATAAACTAAAAAAAATCACGAAACAAAAATTCTGTCTGTTAAGACGTTGGTAGTAGAAGTTAGTTTTTACGCACACTTTTCGAAAGTCAAAATAATAATAATAGTCATAATAATCATTTACGACACCGTTATTACAAACCCCTACAGTGGGTGGTGCTGCAAGAAGTAGTGACACGAAGCGCCAGAGGAGGTTTTTTCCTACTCACACTCCTACTTATACTTAAATATTAAACTCATGGCCATGAAGTTATATCTTTAAAGTTATCGTCTGGTTTGTGATAACATTTTTTTGTAAGAATATTCTTAACGTGAGTTTTTCTTTTAGACAATGGAATTTCCGTCAATCCTAACAGAGTTTTATTATGAATTTTTACACATTCAGTCATGAAAGAGCCACCAGTTATACTAAGTCTGAAATAAAAAAAAATTGAAATCAGCATATCAAGGCGTCAAGTACAGTGCTCTCAATTTGATTGCGTCCTATTTGAATGGCACCGTATTTGTTAGCATAAATTATGCCAAATTATCGGGATCATCAATTGTAATGAGTGTCCTACAGGGCTCTATTCTAGGTCTGTACCTTTTCCTGGTTTATATTATCGATTTCGTATTTTACTACCAGTCATGCGGAAATTATACTGTTAGCTGATGACACATCTCTAATATTTAAGACTAAAAGAAATTAATTAAACTTTGACCATGTAAACAGTGATTTGAGTGAGTGAGGGAACTCTACAAACCTGAGTCTCCAAACCTTAAAAGTATGGCTTGGCTATCACACAGACACTTCCATGTACTTATGGTAAGAAATTATTAATTATCAATTCTTATGGTCTTGTGCGTCATGCAATGGTTTTATGACGGAAATGGAAAATTTGATGGGTTATTTCCGACGTTTTTACCATGTTTTTCTGAGTTCAATCCACGATAGCAAACTTCCAGCAACTAAAACTCAACACGACTGGATGTATTAGAATGTCCATCAATATCAATTATGTCCGTCTAACACTTATTGAATGAATAATACTAATACTATTTGTCTTTATTTATATCATTAGAATAAATATCGTAAATATACTATTAATTTATATATTATACACAAAACAGAATACAATCAGCACAAACTAACAAAATAATATAATAAAATTTAGAGCTCGATCATATTCCTTAGGTATGATGTAATTGTATCATATTTGAATTAAACGGAAAATTATCTGCATTGATATGGATGTTAATTTGAAATGGATCCCATTAATTTTAATTACCGGCCCAGGCAAATCGCTAGCAGGTGTTGTTGATGCTGATTGATGCTACGGACAAATAGATGATGATGTTAGTATGCAGTAAATTTTATTAAGCAGTCATCAATGTCACCTGTTCAGTGTCTGAACGTAACTCGGTAAAAGAAATAACTTAAGCATGGCAGGTTTAAACAGACTTCATTAAGGTTGCGAATAATTTGGACTATCATGAACCTTTTAAATTTTTTTTTTTTATGTTAATAGCCGACAAACGAGCAGACGAGCCACCTGATGGTAAGTGGTCACCGTTTGGCTTATTGCGGTGGCTTTAGAATACTACCCCCAATCCCATGCTGGCAGAACAGGGTGTCGTAAGAGGCGACAGAAGCCAGCCTGCTTGATGGTAGGGCTTCGCGTATGGATTATATTATCAGTATTATTATTATTAAGTCATTAATATTATTACTGGTATTATTATCTTTCCGTGAAGCCCGCCTGGCTAGCTATCACCCTCCTGCTTGAGTCAGCCGCCAAAAGACTCGTCGTGTTCCAGCTGGGGGCTTAAGAGCCAGTACATTCATTCTTTCTAACCTTCTTCTCATTTCCTGGCCGACAACGCATCAGTGATATCTTTGGTCTTGCTGATGCCCATGGGCGACGGTGACCCCTTACTATCAGGTGGCTCGTCTGCTCATTTGTCGGCTATTAACATTAAAAAAAAATCTTTACGCGAAGCCCTACCACCAACCAGGCTGACTTCTGTCGCCTCTTACGACACCCTGTTTTGTCAGCATGGGATTGTAATTGAATCATAACTTTTAATATTTTACTTACTTTTATTAGTATCATTTTAAAATTAGGCGCTTTTTCGGATAGAACAGTGAGTGCATTATAAGTTGTGTAGTGAATTTAATTTTCAGACACGTTCCGAATGTTATAACTTAACGACAAAATCAGTGCACTCGTCACGAAAGTGTGATAACGAACGCCCATTGCAAAACGTCCAAAACAAAAGAGGTCAACAGCTCGTTAATTACTGTAACCTTATTTTTGATTACCATCGTGACTACGTGCCGACGCATTAACAATTCATAATCCGCACACGACACGACCAGTCCACTCCACTTTGCGATACTGTAATATTCATCGACCATCAGCGGACCGGTGTTGGGCGCCGAATGTAGCCAAACATTTGGCCAATACGCGAACGTCAAATAATGGCCGTGCATTTGTCGTTTTAATTATGTACCGGCGGAATTTATCCGGTTTGTTATTTCCCCGCGGACAAGATTGACGGTTCTGCGTTACATTTTGTTGGCTTTTGGTTTGAATGAAAATAATTTATAACAAAAAACTTATTAATATGATACTGATTTCATTGTAATTTCAGGTGAATGACTAATCGAGCCTGATTGTAGGTCCAATCATCAATCATCATCAACCGGAAGACGTTCACAGCTGGACAAAGGCCTCCCTCATAGAACGCCATTTAGAACGGCTACTCGTCTCTCGCATCCAGCGGTTCCCTGCAATGTTATAGCAATGTCACCATGTCAGTCCGACTACAGGACCAGAGTACGGAACAAATCCCATTGTAAAGAGGCGTGAGACAGGGAGATGTCATATCTCCGAAACTGTTCACTAACGCATTGGCGGATGTTTTTAAGTTCTTGGACTGGAAAGGAATTGGCATCAACATAAATGGCGAGTACATCACAAGCCTAGGTTTTGCCGATGATATAGTCGTAATGGCGGAGTCGCTTGAGGACCTCAGTACCATGTTCAACGACATCAGTAGAGTTTCCCAACAGGTTGGTCTTGGGATGAACATGGAGAAGACGAAAGTTATGTATAATGTCCATGTCCCACCTATACCGGTAATTGTTGGGAAGTTGTAGACGAGTTTGTCTACCTTGGACAAACTGTCCAATTAGGTAGGTCCAACTTCGACAAAGAGGTCGCGCGAAGAATCCAACTCGGCTGGTTAGCATTCGGGAGGCTGCGATCCATCTTTACGTCCAAAATTTCCCAGAGCCTGAAAACCAAGGTTTTCAACCAGTGTATGTTGCCAGTGACGACTTATGGCACTGAGACGCCGTCTTTTACCGTTTGCTCATCAGGAAGCTTGAAGTCGCTCAAAGGGCTATGGAAAGGACTATGCTCGGGGTTTCCTTACGTGATAAAATTCGGAATAAACAGATCCGCAGGAGAACTAAAATCACCGACATAAGTCTTAGAATTAGCAAGTTGAGGTGGCAATGGGCAGGCCACAACGCTGGTAGAACCGACAACTGATGGAGAGCAAAGATTCTCGAGTGGCGACCACATACCGGAAGGCGTAGAGTGGGACGGCCCTCCACTAGATGGACTGGCGACCTGGTCAGAATTGTAGGTCCACTGAATTTGAATTGTAATTTAATTAATTTACGATTTAATTGAGACTACATACGAAACAAGTTAAACACGTTAAAATAAGGGTTGGAAGAAGTTATTTATAAACAATGCTTATAATAATTTAATTTATAAAATGTTTAGCAAACTTGAACATGTCTACGTGACCATTCCTGTACGCGGCGATATGTTCCCGGTAATGTGTGTCAACATTTTTAGCCGTTTGACCCACGTAAATATCATTACAATCAGAGTTATATAAAAGGCCTGGTTTTGGGAGCAGGCGCTGACTTTGCGGCTAACACTCGTAGAGTCAACATGCCCCGATGATGCGCCGTTTCTCAGCGAAACATGTTTGATGATGGTATGTATATTGGTATGTACTTTTATTATAAGTGCATGTTTTCTTTGTGGGAAGAGAGGAGGTCTACGTATGTTTAGAAGTATATACCGGTATAATGTGCTCGTAGATTGTATCAAAGAAGATTATTACTACTATAATAACACTGAACTTCCACAAACGTCTACTAGTAAGAATATAGAGATGTTCTTGCTCCAATACATTTTATACCAATTTTTATGGTGATCAGTTAAACGGTATAGAATTAATTAATCTCCATAAAAATCATAATATTTATCGCATGACTGGTAATTGTGGTGATCGGCCAAACGCTAACGAAGTTTTAAATGTCATATACTCATATACATTCATCTACCAACACCGCAGGCCACTGATCCCGTACTGGTTTTTGTAAAACTAAATTTAATTATTTGAGTAATGATCGCTCATCAAATATGCTACGATGCGAAAATGCATAATCGCTGATCTGTGCGGTATAACTCCGAACAGCTATGTAGAGATATATGTGCAGAACACGCAGGTATGTCGGGTTTTCCAGAACGTTTTCGTGGCAACATTAAAGATAACCAACTGAGTGTGGTAAATAATAACGGTGTCCTGAAAATGCATTGATGATTGATTTAAACGATGTGATGATTAAAAAGAAAGAAAAAAAATTTAGTCAAAATTTCCTGTCCCTAATTTAAATGTAAAAGTTAGTTTATAAAAAGTAATAAAAAAAGTAAATTCCTGTATATCCTGCTTAATAACTTACATAAGAGATTTTTTCTCCCATATAAAACTAAAATTATTGGTTCTTTATCGGAGAGCAATGCCACTTAACCATCTTTGCAACAATGTTGGTACTGAAATTAATGCTACTGTACTGGTTTTACGAACGAATATTGTAGTTCCAGTCGTGCAAGCAGATGTCGCGTCAAAGAAGTAGTATATACTAAGTAACAGCGACTTGGTAACTACTGATATTCTGTGTGAACTATTTTGCAGTTTTATGCCTTTAGTGTTGTGGATGGTGAGCTAACAATAACGGCTGTAATACCGAGTCAGACAGTTCTTGCTGTTCATTTCAAGTATCATCCTTTGACCTACTTAATTACACTCATATCGGTTAGGTGCACAGAAAACGCGATCAATGCTAACACGATAGCTGTGTACTGCTAAATAAATCCACTCTGTCGATGCTCATTTGCAAATAAATGAGCCGGACGAATCATAGCCTTGTAGTAGATGCTCACAATTCCACCAGCATAGTAAGAGAGAGAGAGAAAGAGTGGAAGGATACTGTATTTCAAAACAGAATTAATATGGAAATTACTCGTACATATACTAAACGAAATCATCACGAAGCTAGGGAATAAAATATGGGCTGAAAAGACTTAAACAAAACTTAATTGAGGAAAGAACACATTGAATGATGTTAATCCCTTCTTAATCGATGTGTTCATGTTGAAGTCATTCAATATAATGTGGTGGAGTAACGTAAAAGTTTTGGTGGCTAGACATGATTTCCGATTGTGAAATTGAAGTATTCTTATTCGAACCTTGTTACGGGGTATATTAGAATTGACGTCAACATTACTCGAGTTCCCTTCGGCATGAATTTTTCATAAAAGGTAAGTAATCGTTTACTAAATAATGCTTGAGTTAGAGAATAATAACCTAATACGAATATATTCAAATATATACAGTATATCACAAAAGCATAATTTTGTTTTATTATGTAAATTTAATTCAAAATATCATCCATTATTAACAAGTAAAACATATATCATTTTACTTATACTTACTTACTTATAGTGTCAAGACCACATGACACGTTCGTTTATCTACTACCGGCCCGTCACGACATCGTTGGGGATCGACAAATCATTATACAGCCTATTTATACAGCCTATGCCCATCCGGAATAATGTACTCTTCAAATGGTAAAATAATTTTTCTAACAGATTCCGTGGTTCCAGAGATTTCTCTGATTACGCACAAACTCACAAAATTCGCACTCTCGCTTTACAATATATAGATTAACGAAGATCCATAGCTTTATAAATTAATATCCTATAACTATTTCATTGCTATTCAAACAAACGTCAACAGGAATCTTTACTTTGTAATATTAAAGCTGGGTCTCTCTTTACGTTATCTTCTTGGAATGGGAACTAAACCTTCATCTTCATCATAAATCTGCATCGATTGTCAACGTTCAGAAGTGGTTTATTATAACAATAAGTTTCAGAAGCTGCTCTGCATTGTGATGTTAATGTACCCTCTCTGAACTTTGCTCTATTGGAAAAATATTCTGAGCACTAAAACTGTTCTCCTTTTATACTAACTCATTAAGATGAAGTACAGAGCGAATAATTCATGGAGGGAGTGCCGAGTAATTCAATCGATTTGACGCCATTTTAGACGAACAAGTTTGAATGAAACGATTTTTTACAACATTGCGACCACTGGTGATTATTAAATCGGTTACGAGTTAGTACGTACATATGATTCGGCTCAATGAGTTCTGGGGCCACTGACAAGTGTCACCTCAGCTATTTAGGATTATTTATATAGGATTGATCTAGTTCTATTTGACAATCTTTACAAATATCCATGAGTGCCCTCTAACCTAATCATGGCCAAATAATATAAATATTTATATTGAATCGAAATGAACACCATGTTTATCGATGTTCTTTCCCCTTTTTTACGGAGTGTTCATTTATTTTTTGCTAAATTCTGTGGTCGAAAATCGATTAAATTTTAATGGCTGTTTAAATAGTCTTATCGGAATTGAATTTTTTTCAAATAACGAATTTTCTAAATTCTGAAAATAATGAAAGCTAAAGAAGTGGACGACACCAGTTATTTCCCAAATACGTATCGCTATCGTGTCTGAGCGATTAGCTTCTTTCTTTCTTAGCTGGTTCTACATTGCAAGATTTGGCCATTGTAATGAACGCGTCCGATTTATTTACAGAAGCTATTTATTATTATTATTATTTAGAATCCCCTCATTGTTTTGTTCGATGAGTCACATGTACGTTTACGTAATTCACTTTTCCACGTTTATTTCACTTTCAAAATTATTGAACATTGCGTTTTATCTTACACCGAAACTTTTAGACGTGGTTTTTAATGGCTTCGCTGGTATTACCGTTTACAGTTGTACGTTTACGTCACTCGTTTGGCAATTAACGGAAACATTGAAAGTAAAACTTTAAATTTTCCTTACATTTGAAAAAAAAAACAATGTCAAAAAAATATAATAAGAAGTGAAAAGAAACAAATTTTGAGGTTGGTGTCGGAAATTTTGTAGCTTTCATTTCAAATTAAAATCAATTTGAACTTCAAACACCAGGGATTCAAATTGAAGTTTGCCTTTATTGAAAATGGGCAATTTTATTAGTAAGGAAATATTATTTATGATGAAGTTATTAAAACATTATCCAGCGTATAACGACACAAAACGAATTGAGACGGTATTTCGTCTTCATATTTGAAGAATGATATTTTCTCTCCATATTCTCAATTATTGTTAATCTATCAATGTTGGTTAACGATAATCAGTTTCACATAAAGAATGTTAAGAACAAACAAAATACGTCAATGGTGTCGGATCCAAGTTGTAGGTTAGTTTGTAAACCGAGCTAGATCACTGTAAGAAAGTTGTTGTCCCGGGGGCGCACTGCCTTGTATTTCTTTCGGCGATCGCGGACAATCAAACTTGTTTCCCGACGTGATTTGGTAACATTCAAATAGGTGGTTTGTGGACTGTGACAATCTCGTGGCCGAGTTGATAGTGAAGACTTTCTTTTCGAACCCGACCGGGGCTAACGTTAATATAAAAGATAAATGTTTGTTTTCAGGTCATAGATGTGATACCATATTTGTGTCATTTTGATGGACGTATCCCACTCGCAGCACAAGGAATTCTAGTGTGGGGTATGAGTAAGTATTTATTTATTTTGCTATACGGTAGATATCGATGGCATGCCAATGTTTACTGAAACAGTTAAGCTATTTATCCAGTTCCTATACTGAAACGTTTAACAATAAATCTAGTGCGCGCGGGCCGGGCGACCGGGTGCCGCCCGGAACTGTATCAATATGCAGTGAGGGTCCCGAGTCGATGGATGGAGTTGAATAGGTAAGATAAGCAGCCAGTCTTATTTCTAAATTGTATTTAAGAGCGGTTCAAACACTTTTCGTTCGCGCAGACGTCATGGCTGTCCTTTTGAAGCTTGCTCGTCGAACGATTGCTATGGGAATCGTGATCGGTGGCAGATAAGAACGAATTAAAATACGAAAGTACACGAACGGCACAGACTCAACTCGTACTCGTTATAATAAATCAATGATTGATACATTAACTCCCTCTTGGATTAGATTTCACTGCGGTGGGGCTGATTATAAATCATCCACTCCAAATTCTCTCTGCGAAAGTTTTATTTAATCTAATTTAATATTTTTCCAACTTTTTATTGATAGCATCAAAATTTAGCAAAAAGTACCGGATGAAAACAAATTGTCGAAAAACAGAACAGAACAACAGATTCTAAATCGTTTTGTCTCTGCCCATTTTGAAAAAAAATTGTTCCAATTTTGTTTATTAATAATACTTAATCTTATCAATAGCTACTAAACAAAAAAATAAAATCAGGGGAGTACCACATAAGGTGTCCAAAGTAATCTTACCGAAGACGAACCAGTCTAAAGCTTGGTATATTGTGATAAATTATACTTCATTATTTTTTGCTTTTTACTTAAACTTTGGGAGTTTTTCCTTATCGCGCGTAACACTAGAGATACTTGGACAAATGCCAACTGGACCGAAAAAAGTGTATGATCTCGATATCACGACACTTGCCAATAGTACTTATAACTACATGTTTTGCGATATGTATTCTGATACTCGCGAATCACTTACTTACGTTCAAATAAACATGTTAAAAAGATGTTGTATCATTCTGTGACCCGGAAGTACAAACGGAAGACAGAGAACTTCCCGATATAAAAACAGTAAAAGTTCCTCTACTACTTGTATTTCATTACTTGTCTGATGATGTCAAAAGACTGATTAGAAACTTTTGTGGTTATAACTAGAAAATGTACATAACTAACAATTACACACAATTCTTTCTACTATCAGTGAATATAATTTAAAATGTGTATTAAATATAGTATAGAATTATATTCAACACACAGAAATAGCACTTTTTATACTACAGGTTTTAAGAAAATTTGTAACATAGATTTTAGTATATTCCACCGTTACGGGCCTAGTGGCGTGGTGAGCATGACTGATGAAGTACATAAGTGGCGAATCATAATCCAGCGATCGTATAACATGCTATTAAGGAGCAAATATTTAAACAAAACAGATTTGTTCGATATTAGTCAACAGTAAAATACACACGTACAAGCCGAAGTCGGCTTTATGACTTTGACATGTCGATGTATGGCTAGTACGGCGATTTAGAATAGGCGGATTGAAGTAGTTCCGGTGTCGTCCCTGCGTCGGTGATCGCTGACACAATTTCCGAGCGGGTGGTGCCTTCTAGCACCGTTTTTATCGTTTCGAAAACGACTCCATAACCGACGGGCTATTGGACTGACTGGCTATGACCGAGACTCTCGTTCATGTCGAGATTGAAATACGGCATAAATTTGACTCCAATCATCGTTCCATCTGTAGTTTCATTTTACTTCCACTAGAATTTTAGTGAACGTTGTAATTGATTCAGCGTATCGAAGGTTGAGCAAAGATTAGCAGCGGATTAAGTATTCGTAACCGCGTACCTTTATTTTATTTTAACAGTGGAAAAGCGAGCAGGTGGGGTTACTGATGATCCTCTAATAGATGGATCTAATAGATGGAGCCAAGAGATTGAATTAGTACTAACAGCGATGCAATTGCTTGTCATAAGCAAGACTTGCTGCGAGAGATCGCAGCACTAGTGACAGGCAAAAGGGATTTTTTTTATAATGTCCGTACGCAAGTTGATTACCTGGCTACCTATTCATGATATGATGTAGGTAAGAACAAAATGTTTTGCCGTGAGTTTTGACAACCCTCACCGCCGAAGTTTTGTAATAGCTCTTGCACGAATCATTCTACTTATCGCTAATAATTATGCTTCCTGTCTACCCTTTAACTTGTCACTCGGCGGTTATAAAATATCCTTAACGAGGGGAGTTACTTGAGTTTTGAATTAATGGATTGCGAGGTTAGTTAAACCGTCACGGAAAAATATAACACTTCATTTTAGTCAGCGACTCCACTAATGAAAGTCAAAGACGTGGGATAGCCGTACCTAATTTGCCCCTACGATACTGGGAACGGCAATTTCTATGTAATTTATTACTTTTCACTTCCGGTTTCAACTTGCATGCATAGTTCCATGCGGCTATTCAACAGTCAAAGAAATGTAGCTTCGGAATTTTGTCATTAGTGTCATTTGCGACGTGAACCGTTCGAACTCGGCGAGTGCAAGGGAATTTCTCGGCAAAAAGTCACACACACTTACCCGTATATAACATGGCATATTAGTATTAATGTAGTCTTTTTAATTTTCCAAAAGAAAAATCACATTTCAGCAATGAATTTTTAGTTCAAAGTAAATGTTTATCGTACTCTTGTCTTTGGGAGGAACCTTTGTGTCCTGCGCAAATGTATGTTTCTTTTTTGAAAAATTGTTGCAAACGCGCCAAGGTTTTTTAAATTACGACAATGCCAGAGTGCAGCACCCGCGACGGCCTCCGCGTGGACAAAGTTTCACTTAACTGTTTTTTTTAACATAAACTGGATTAATGCTGCTTTTATAATTACGTGAATTTTCACAGAACTATTTTAATAAAAATCATATTTTTTTCTACAAACAGCAAAGCAATAACCATGACAACTTGTTTTTAACATTATGAAATCTTGCTACATAATAAATTTAATAAATTGGTTTGAAGAATATTGTTAATCTTTCACAAATTTAAATTCAAAGTCATTTAATCATATAGGTATTCTGTAAATACACTTATGCATGTAATTTTTTATATTATTATTTTGTAATATTATTTTATTGCAATTAAAGCATATATTGTGGTGATCAAGCGATGTAATCGCAGCCCGATGGTTACTGTCGATTGGAATTGATTTAAAGCAATTTCGGGTGAAGTCGGCAATTGTAAGGGTGACTCGTAGTGGAAAAACAAGAGTGATTTTTTGCTTTAGACAGTGTATCGACTGTCCAATCGTTATGGACAGACGGTAGTTGTTAACTCTCGTTCTTTATGTCCTTAGCTTCTTAAAAACCTTTTAAGTTTGTCCCTAATCGCGTCATTAATCCGCACTTAATCTATATAGTAATGTGAGTTTCAGGCCTATTTGTTTATGAGAAGAGAGCAGTAGTAATCAGTATATCTCAAACCTCTGTTCGCAAAAGCTCTGTTCACAAAGACAAACACTTTTATATTTTATAGAATTGAATCCGAATCGCCCGCCGGATCTAAATCGATGCATCTATCCAATTTCCCGTTCAAGCAGCATTCACAAGCAAAATCAAAGGGCAGCGACATCCGTCTCCAGCATTCAGCGATTTGGGTTATAAGGCAGTGCATACATGCAGGGAACCGGGTCGGTTCTCTACCGCTATCGACCGAGGGCCCGCCCAGTCGCCGTGACACGCGATCCACCGTCGGCTACTTGTTCCATTGCTCCCTGACAAGCAATTTCCTCTATCTTTCCCGATGAAAGCGACCGTTGGACGTCAAACGCATCAGGCATGAGGGAGTATGAATCGTCTGAACTGAATTCAATCTATTTTGTCTTTGAACCTTGTCTCTTAGGTACATTTAGTTACTATGACTTATATTTGAAAGGTTTTAGTTTATATTTTATAATTGACTAAAACATAAAAACGAAGTAAAATTCTACTGCTATGGTTCTATGGTGTGGATGGTTATCGTAACAGTGAATGAACTGAACCTTATTTATTCGCAGTTAAGGTTGGTTGTTTATAATTAATTGGAATCTGTTTTAGCAGTCGGAAGATGTCATGTAAATGAATATAAATAACTGAATTGGTATCCCCATATAACTGCACAAACACCGAACACAACAATAAATACAACTACCCATACAAGGAGCACAGCCTCTACGTAAAGTATTCTCTATGTACATTTGAATATTACGTGAAAGAAACGGTGTCGGTGTACATAGAAGAATTAGTGGCCAGCAATACAAGAGTTCCGCTGGAGTTATCCAGAGGGATATCTCGAATGGAACTACAGTTTTAAGTCAATCAGAACAGTACACTACAGACTACCGAGAATAAGACAATACGTCTTATTAACGACTTAACATTTAAAGCTAGGAATTATACAGGTGTCGTCGAGGATCAAAAAAGTATCAGGTATCTGATATTTTAAAAAATAAATAAATAATCGTTAAAGAGTCGTTACATAATTGTAGTTGATATTTATTATCAAATAATTTCAGTTCATGATATTGATAACAAAATTACATGTCAACGATAAAATATCTATTATCGCAAGATAATTAAAGCGGGATCTTTTGTACAGAGGGAGACAAGGTGACGTCATTAACGCTCAGGTCGCTGCAGACAGCCGGGACACGGCCTCAGCCGCTGGTCGCGCGGGGCTGCGGTCGAGACGGCAATTAATTTACATATAAACTCCATAAGATTAAATAAAAAAACATTATTCCACTGAATCACTTAATTACGTTCATAAAGAAAATTTTTGTAAAATATATCATTTTAATTAGGCCATCATAAGCAAAATAATTGTTTCTTTTTTAATTAATTGAAATGATCACACGTTCTAAATAGTTACAGAGGAAATATAAAGTAGGAATACATCTAGTTGTTGATGAACAGTAACGTTTTGGTATTTTGATTTAGTATTATGTGTTGATTACGTTTTCAATAGAGAGAGGTCCCATTGAATTTATATTATTACCGGCATTTCAACGTAAACCTCATTACGAGTAGAACAACTAAATCTACCGATATCGATTTTTAGATTACAGCACATATACTACTTAAATAGTAAATTAGACAAATCACTACATAATATATATGATTAGGTGATATTCAACACGTTTAACTTCGACGCTTGTTATTGTAATGGTGCGTTAATGCGCCTTGGCAGGCACTTTTTGGATGGGGAAACACTCTATTATGTAACGGGTACCCACGATACGTTTTTATTTGTTGCCAATATTTCGATCCAGTTGCATGGATCGTGGTCACGGCGAAACTTGGCGAATGTTGACAACAAATAAAAACGTATTGTGAGTACCCGTTAAATAATAAAATGTAGAAATTCCACGATGACATCAGGTTAAAATCACAGGTAACACTCGAAGCGGGTCGATGTACTGATATTGCACAGTAGTTAGAGCGCACCGTACATAGACGGCTAGGGATTGCGAACGCCGGGTTGTTTTATATATAATTTTGAACAATTCTAAAGAAGTACACGAGTCCATTATAAAGACAAGCTATCCGATACTGCCGAGCGTGTTTAATTAGACCAAGTCTCTTTGGATTTACGGCATTAATGACAATAAAATACACCATGTTGTTATACATTATCTGAGCGGGTTTTTCAATATTTTATAGTACAAATTTCTCTTTAACGACATTTATAATCTTCAATTGTACTTGTAAATTTTGGTTCATTATTTAAATGATCGCCTCGAACCCACAAATCCTAAGATCCTTTATCGAATATACTATGTATTTATAATGACGACATGAAATTCTGTTGGAAATTACATTCAGCTCTAATACATCTTTTTTGTGGTTTGAGAGGGTTTTTTCAGGTAATAAGTTCCCTCAAAACGTCAGGCCGTATCTCAAAAGTTGTGTTACACTGTTATAGAAGATGTTTGAACACCATTCTTGCGTAATTTTCTTAAGACGTACGTAAGTATGTAAGATTTATCACTTTTGTCTTAGATAAATTTATTGTCAAACTAACATCTCTCCTCGCTTCACTTCAGAAAAACTACGCCATACGCTTATAAATAGCTCCTGCGTAGTTTATGTTCATCAATAATACGTAAACCCGAGTCAATGCAAATGCGTTCTCGGAGCACGGAGATAGCAATGAAGCTAATACAGCGATGCAAATTCAAGCACCTATTGCGGATACAAATCTACATTCACGTCGTATCTCGCTCTCGAGATCGCTCTCGTGTATATAATGCATATCGATGCAAATTCAGGACGACGAGATAGTGAGTTTGATGGGAACACTGAGACCAATAATAACAATAATTCTGTGACTCAGATTCTAAAGTCCAGAAGTATTTACAAGTGATATTTATCAATTGCTACTATTATAGGAGCTCACAACTCCGAGGGCAATAGCTACTGATTTACTTTAAAACATTACGTTGTGTAAAAGATTAACAGTTTCTCATCGGATCCTTTCAGAAGAATTAACATTCCGAGCAAACGAAACTTTATTAGTTTAGGAGTAACTGTTCGTAATTCTGTATTGTTCCATTCCAGTATTCAAAACCGGTTTTTTAAATTAAATGATCCAAAACATTTTGCGATAACATATACCGTGTGTAAAGTTTATATAGATACGTAGAAATGATCATGTCCACCTGATTCCGAAATATCTATAACAATTAGGATTGAAAGAAAACACCGCATAGCATTACATCCACTCAACGCAATTCGTGTGGATTTCACATCGCCTGCTTTAGTTGACTACAAGAATTACAATGTTACTTCAAGCAAACTGTAGCTTTAGACAAACCGTATGAACCTTATAATGTAACCAAAAAGGTTACTATCATAAATGACAATAAATTAAATGTTTTAATATAATAAAGTTAAAGCGACTAACCGAAGAAGGCAATTTTGTTCTAAACAGAGAACTTACTCAATCACCTTTTTATCCATACGTGCAGCCGCGCAGCTTAGGAATGCAATTTTACAGAATCGTAGTAGGCAGGTAAGCGTTCGTACGCATTAGCGAGTGCAGTCAGTCGCTCAAGCCTATCTTTCCGAACCATGAACCACGCAAGCTGAATTATCTAAACCCTCGGGCCAACAAAAGTTTGACCTCGTACAGAAAGCGTCGTTTTTTAAATGCAGATGATAGTCTAGCTGCCGGGTTAATGTGGTAACGTCTTCATATCGTCTACCAAAGATTCAGCCTCGTGAGGCTCGGTGTTTATTTATGCAATAAGGTTCCAAAGCTGTCACGTGATTTGGACACTATCACTGGATTTGTCACTATTGGAACTCTCAACCGACGTGTCAAATCACAGCATGTAGGTAAAAGGTATTATGGTACAGATGAATATATGATCGACAAGAATGTCTCGAAATGATAGTACCGCACATGTTCCCGCGCAGGGTAAAATTTACTTTGTTATTGCCATATGTTCATTTAAAAGATGTGCTGACGATTTTTTACACCGTTTCTTCTCGGCAACTTTAAGGAATCTTTTAATAACGATAATAGAATTTCAATATTGTAGGTACACGAGCAAACTTTCTTGTAACCTCATCGCGTAAATTAGGTAAAGCAAGAAAAGGGAACAATAATTTATGACGGCTATACAAATTTGGATTTCGACAGAAGCAACCCAGCGCCGACCAACTGTTTGTACTCGTAGCTGCGAGCAAGTTATCGGTTTGGTGTCGAGTTGTGCTCCGCGCCGCGCGCCGTGCCGCGTTCACCGCGCACTCTTTGCTCGTCGCGTCGCCGTTGCCGCCCGCCGCGCATTTAATTTATGCACTTCAAAATATTTCTTTGTTTTCGAAATGGAAAAGTGTACAAAATGAAAGTTTGTTTTGCCAATTTTCCTTTGTATACTTACGTTATTGTTACAGTGCAATTTCGTTATTTTGTTTTCACTGCCTTTTAATTTATAAACATCTATTTGTGTCGCTTTTGCACTCTCCGTGTTTTTATTATATTTATGAATAATCTATCTCAATATTATATAGACAGATTATATATATTGCTCGATAGTAATCCCTTCCAAGTATTGGTCTCTTTGGTCGTATTGAGGCGGCCTAGAATACTGGCAAAACAGGATGTCATAAGAGGCGACAGAAGCCAGCCTGCTTTACGTAAGGCTTCACGTAAGGATTATGTTTTCAGTATTATTATTAAGTCATTAATATTATTATTATCTTTCCGTAGAGCCTGCCTGACTTGTTACCCCATCGCTAGGTTAGCCACAAAAGGACTTGTCGTGTTGCGGCTGAGACCTTGATTCAGTACTGTTCACTGATTTTTCTTGGTTGACAACTCATCAGTGATGGCTTTGGTGTTACTAGTGTCCATGGGCGACTGTGACAACTTATTATCAGGTAGTTCGTATGCTCGTTTGTCAACCATTTTCACAAAAAATATCAATAAAACCTTCAATGACGATTTCGCAGAATCTAGAATGAGTAACTTACAACTTGTTATGCACACGCGAGAGACAGCTACTCGCACTGAGCCGCGCTTCGCGATCAAACACGGCACGAGTATTGCGAAGCGAATGAAAGTTGTTGTTGAAATATTACGGGTCCGCGCTGGAATTCCTTGAAGGGAGTACGAAATTAAATTTACAAATAGAGTTTCCAACCCAAGTCGAGGAATATTTTGTTTCCAGAAATTTTAAACACAAAAACGTTGCGTTCACTTATAGGCTTTCTAATTAAGTTGGTGAAAAGCGAATTTACACTAAATTAAGGCTTCTTTTAAACTCTGCCTATTCGGACACCCGAATTTACGTGGATATTCGCTTCGGCCGATCGTTTGATATCGTCAGATAAAAGAGAAACGAATTATAACAATTTTACATTTGATACGCCTAAACAATAATATTCATGGCGTATGCAAAGGATTTCCTACGTAATTTACCGTTTTTTTTAAAGTTACTACATCGTATTACGGTTTGAAGAAACGATACTTGACGTTCATCTTATATAGAGCTCTATAACACTGCAGGTACAATTGATTTCATCCATTAACACATGACCTATTCCTGTCTTTGAAATAAAAAAATTCTAGTATGCATGTGACTTGCAACAAATTTGTGTAGTAAATTGCGTGCCTTAAAAAGTGCGTAATGGAAACGTCGGTGTGTGCTATCTCGATGCGACTGGTGCGGAAGTGCGAAAGTTGGTCGATTTGTCGAGTTGGTGTTCGCTGTTCATTTGGTAAATTGAGATCTGTTTTACGACGGCAAGCGAAGTAGTAACGCACCTCTTACGGCTAATCTTTATGTACGAATAAAACTTAACGTTGAATGTATGTCCTAAATAAATGTCAACTTTCAAACGGGATGTTGTAGGGCTGACAACGAATGGTAAATGGCGGATTGAGACAACGGTACAATACATATGTCGCTATTTTTTTTTCAAACGAAAAGTTAATGCTTGACAACAATCACACCTGATAGGAAGCGGTGATGAAGTCTAACGTGTTGAATCCACTAATTTATAAAAACCTATTCACTCTCCTCTTGAAGATTGCTACATACGTAGTAAGGAACATCGACGCGGTCAAGCTATTCCCGCCCTTTGCAGTGCGTACGACGAATGACGATGCAAATCGCGTCGTCCGCATAGGCGGGTGTTCAGGATGTTCGGGTTGGTCGATGGAGGAATGGCGTGGGGGGAATTGGATCGTACAATTCTTGCGTTCACCGAAATCCATCCTAAAGAAGACTGAGAGGTTATTCACACTGCGCCTGTGCTCAAAGCTTTGTAGATTGATTTCAACCAGATCTAGGTCACCGATGAGTCTCCTTGCACGCCTCTCCATCGCGTCCAACGTTGATAGACGATATTTGGAAGTAAATTTAAAATGAATGTAAATTTTAAGATTAAAAATAACTTTTGTTCGGTTTATGAAAGTAAATCTGGTCGACACGAAATTTCAAAGTAGCACACCCCGCACACCCCCTGCACACCCTCACCTGATAATATTTACCCTAGAAATCTGACGGCAATGTTCATTTTGCGATAGATCAAAACTCACCTATTGTACCTTGGCCGAACCCTAAGATCTTCTTACTGTTATAGTAAATGTACTGGAAATTATGCTTTTGAAACTACTGTATCTTTTATTTCCCACGCTAACGACTACACGCAACAGTACCAAAGTACACAAAACTGCCTTCTTTATGTACCAGCGGGCGCACGTGACCGCGTTCCCTCTTCGCCTTTTTATTTTAGGCCTCATTTGAACTAACTTCGCCGTGACGTGTGTTTTCCATTTTATAAACAATTTGGTCGATATTTAAAGGGGATTTTTTATTTATTTATAAAAGTTCACCAACGGTTGTTACAATCTTAAACTAGGTACTTAACAAACATAAGTATTTATACATTTATGTGTGATGATTGCACAACCACTTAGAGGTAAACATCGCTTGCTACGTAACAACTGCCATAATATAAGAAACACAATGGGGTAAAATTTAAACTGTATAATTTATATAGAAAATTGAATATGTAAACATTATATGGCGTTGTTAGTTTTACACATGGATATGTTACGTATAAAGAAATTCTTAAATTTACTAATAGTCGTGCAGTTTATATCGACATCCGTGGATACACTACACTTATTATACAACTTAGTTGTTCGCGAGATAGGGGAGTTGGAGCCTAATAAGGTACTACGATGAGGCGGATAGAAGAGCTGAACGTGGCTGCGAGGCATTCTTGGTGGTGTGGTGAAGAACGGTGTAGACAACAGTTGTGGACGATATAGCTGGTAGTTAATTAATTGGTAAAGGAACAACATGTCCGCAACGATTCTCCTAGTTTCCAAGTCATTCATCTTAAAATGTATGAGAGAAGTTTTGTATGAATATGTTCCTTTTGGTTCACCAACAGAATACACCAGGTGCCTCACAAATCTTTTTTTGTACTCGCTCGATGCGTAACATGTGCGTTGCATAGTGCGGACGCCAGATAACGCTTCCACATTCCAAAGTAGATCTAACTAAGCTATTTTATAGTATTACTTTCGTTGCAGGTCTTTTGAATTTTTTCCCAATTCTTATTATGAATCCCAGCATTTTTGAAGCCTTTTTAATGATATGGTCTAAGTGTGGTACGAAAGTTAGTTTACTATCAAATACCACACCTAGATCATTAATTTTATCTACTTCAGAGATTGTTTCATTTCTAATTTTGTAGGAAGAAGGTGTTATTATTCTCTTTCTAGTAAACTTTATATGAAAGCATTTACTTATATTTAGCTCCATGCCATTATTATTACACCAATCTACTAGCGAATTCATATCACTCTAAAGTTTCAACACATCATCCCAATTATCAATAATTTTAAATATTTTTAAGTCATCGGCAAACAACAAAGATGTAGCATGTGAGAAACATTGTGGCAGGTCATTAATAAAAATATTGATTAGGATTGGTCCTAAATGCGAGCCTTGCGGAACTCCTGACGAAATTTGGTTCGAGACTGAAGAGAACCCATTTAAAACTACAAAAAACGACCGATCAGATAGATATGATTCGATTCAATTGTAAAATATACCCGTAATGCCGTATGAGCTCAACTTAGTAAGTAGGTACTTGTGATTAACCCTGTCGAATGCCTTACCGAAGTCGGTGTATATGGCATCGACTTGCTTCTTTTTGTCCACTGATTCTATTAATTCTTCGACGTAGTCTCCCAAATTCGTGTTCGTGGACCTACCTCTCATAAACCTATGTTGATGGTTAGTAATATATTTATCGAAGTATTTTTGAAAATATGGCAAGAGTAGTTTCAAATGTTTTTGCCATAGTAGGTAAGATAGAGATGGGCCTGTAATTACTAACTAAATGTAACTCACCGGATTTGTGGACTGGAACAACTTTAGCAATTTTCCAAGCTGACGGGAACGATCCCGAGGCAAGAGATGTATTAAAGATAAGATGCAGTGGCACAGCCAGATGAGTGGCACATTTTGCTAAAAAAATTGGAGGAATACCATCTGCTCCTGCCCCTTTGGATACATCAAGAGCTTTAAGTGACTTAAGTATGTCATCCTTGTTTAGTGACAATGAAGCCATAGCGTCGCTGTTCGAGTTGTTGATATATGATAAACTATTGCATGACATATCCGTCGTAACAGCATTGGAAACTGAGCTTTGAACGGAACAAAAGTGCCTGGCAAATAAGTTAGAAATATCGATGCCACTTGAACATTCCGACTCGCCATGTGACTTCGCCGTGAATGTAGCCGGATAAGTACTAGTTCCACCCCTTCTTTCCTTAACAAACGACCAAAAGTACTTCGGGTTATCACAGATTCTATTTTCTGACTTCGCCAAGTGTTTGTTGTAACATTCTGTTGTTAACTTTGCACAACGTTCCGACATTAAACGATAAGAGAATAGGTCTAAGGGATTATTATATTTTTTATATTTTATCCTATATTTATGCTTTTCATTTAGCCTTTTAATCAAGGCGTTAGAAAACCACGGCGGGTATTTACTATTACTACGAGTTGCGCTAGGTAGGATTTTGTTGAAAGTTTCTTGAACAATTTTATAAAAGATTTTCACCAATTTATTAACATCGGTGATCTCGGCGAATAAATCTTCCCAGTTTATATTAGCGAGGTAAGTGTTTACTGTTTGATAGTCCACAATATGGAAGTTGCGCTTTGCGTTATTTGTATTATAGGGAAGGGTAGCTTCATCTTGTAGAGTTATACTAATGAGAACAGGCGGATGAAGTGGATCCACGGGGCACAATATGTCGACAGCACGAGAAACATCGCAGGGAAGAGATGAGTCAACCAGAACCAAGTCTAATGTCCTATTCATGGAGTTTGTTACATAATTACATTGTTTATAGTTATTGATATTTATGAAACTATAAAATACTGAGTTAGTGGCGTTAATTCATAACTAGAAGAATGATTTATCTCTTCCCAATTAATATGACTGAGGTTAAAATCACCTACAATGCAAACATTACTATTAATGTGTTCACAAACATTTGAAAGGTTGTCTAAAATATTTTCCAGAGTTGTCTTATGAACTGGTGGCGGTAGATACACAGCACAGAGAGCGACTCGATAAGGCTTACTCGGCAATCCAACATCAATTGTTATCCCAATATCTTCTCAACAACTTTCAAAGGGAGAAAGTCTTTTAGAATTTAAACGTTTTGATACTGCTATGAGTACCCCACCCCCATCTTTTTTGGTCGTAAGCCCAGAAACTAACCTGTCTCTTCTATAAACCGTGTACCTTTCGTCGAATAACTCCGAGCTTAGAATATTACTATTTAGCCAGGTCTCGGCGAGAATAATTATATCATAATTGGATAAACTAAGATTACAAAAGAATGTGTGAGTTTTTGTCCTGAGACCGCGTACATTTTGATAATAAAGTGATAAAGAATTATTTTGTACAATTTTAGAATGCATTAGATACTATATTGGTTTAGAACTTGAAATTTATTTATTTTCTTATTACACAAGGTTTATTATTATGGTATTATATAATACTGAAATACTAGATTTTAATTTAGGTTACTAAGACAGTTACGATTTTTTATAATTATGTAGTCTGAAGCTTCGTCTTTTCTCATAAAAATCTTGCCACCTCGTACCCACACGTATTTATACGCTTTATCTTTTGCTGCAATTCTTGCAGCAGCATGCAGAGCCTTGTTGGCTGGTGAGAGATGGTCGACAATATATATTGGTGATTTTGGACCCTCAAACCCTAGGTGTAAACTATTAAGTTTGTCTTCGACCGGCTTCTTTCGGTTGAAGTTGATGGCAGCTGCCATGAACTCGTCTCTCACTTTGGTGCTATTAAATTGGGCCACAATGGACCTCGGCCTGTTATTAATACGATTTAGTTTCGGCACACGAGAGCATTGAGAGATGTTTTCCGCATTAATTTTACAATTAATTACTTTGCTTACTTTCATAACAAGGTCGATCACATTCTCGTTCTTTTTTTCGGCTAAGCATTGGATTTCAATGTTGTTAGTACGAGCGTTTTGTTCCACTGTATTCATACGTTGCTTCAACTCATCTACGATGGTGTTTAATTTACTGTTTTCCGTGTGCAGGCTTTCGATTACCTGTTCGGATTCACTGTTTTCCTTCGATAGAATTTTCGTATTATTAGCGAGAGCTTTTTGTTCAAGCGTATCAATACGTTGTTTTAGGTCAACCACAGTAGTATTTAATTTGCTATTTTCTGATTGCAGGTTTTCGATTATCTGCCTTGACTCACTATTTTCCGTCGATAGAGTTTCAAGTTGAATGTTCATAAACTCCAATGTAGTTTTCATGCCTTTGATGTCATCTGTAACTGCCTTTAGTTCAGTACATAAAGTAGCGCTAATAGTTGAGTTGAGCTGAAGAACAAATGCACTCATTTCATGCTGTACGACCTTCTGTACGATGTTTTGTATTTCGTTTATAGATGTTTGAGCAGACGATACAGTGGGAGGCGAGTGCACTTCTTGCTTCTTTGGAGCTCTTCTTGTAACATGTGAGCTCGGGAGCACTGGAGTACTGTCGCTTTTATGATTTCATGGACGTAATATCTTACATAGAGGACATGTCCAAGGTAAATTAAGATCGATAGGCTCTGGAGCATTCGAACAAGCGAAATGATATCGCTTAGTGCATGTCACACATTGCAAATATTCCTCCGAAGATGTGTTGAACTTACAACACCCCCAGTGAATTTCATCCGCAGCAGACATCACAATTCAGCAACGTTTAACTTACGTTTATTGTCAACAACAAAGTTCGTACGTAAAGCAGACAAAAGCAAAAAAAAAACTTATTATATATATACCTGTGGGCACCTTCGTCCCACATTCATACGTATTTATGTAGTTTATAATATATATTACATATACACACTCACCTACACTTATGTATTATATTATGTTTATACTTTATATACATTACACATTACATATCACACACATACATACACTCACACAAGCACACACACGCGGACTCGAACCTGGCGCGTCTTGGAGTCGACGCGCCACTTCGCTTGCCGATTTTTGCCATCACCGGCTGGGCAGCCGCGCGGCGGCTTCACTGCTCTCCGCGCCTCTCACACCCCGCTAACGGGATCGCCCGGCGCGCGCGCTGCTCAGTCCGCGCTCGGCATCCGGCAGTTGGCTTTCCTTCGTCCCGCGCAATACCTGTGTCGCTTGATCGCTCAACTACGTTACGCTTACTAGTGCTTTCGCTGTGCCTAACTATTGTTTTGCTTGTGTTTAATGTTAAGACTGTTTCCTGTGTGTCTATCACTCTCTCTCCTTCTTTATTCTATGGTTATTTTCTCGTGTTGTGTTTCGTGCAGTATAAACTGTTATCGTGCTTGTAAAATAAACTGTTTATGTCCGGACCGTTTTTGTTTCTTCATGTCGCATAACAGCACCGACTACACGCGTGACCTAGCTCACCTAGGCCTTTCACCACCAACACACCATCCTCCTTACCATAACCGGTAACATCATCATAACCACATACCTAAATTTAACACAAATAATTTTTAACACTATTTACGAAATAATGAAAAATAAAAACAAAAAAGAAAAAAAAAGTATTAAAAAAAAGAAAAAAAACATTAAAGTCAAAATTCGATCCGGGGCACGATGTAAATATGCACTAATCCGATGTTCAAACCGCCAAGCCACTCTGTCACAGTAAACGTATTCGAATTTGGCTTATCTTTGTGTATGACGCCAGGAACGAGTTATACGAGTTAAACGAGTTTATGTACCCTACAACTGGCACTTATCACTCGTTTGCATTAACAAAGTAAAGTTTATAGCGTTGTAAATTTCATAATTATGCACAAATACACGAACCACTTAAACACTTAATTTTATAGTATAATACTTATTCTTAGTCTTAGGTTTCCGATGATGCACGAATTATAACAATCCATACAATAATTACACTGCAATTTGTTTTAACTCTCAGGCACACGCGCGCGCGCGCGCAATGTTTCTCTAAACTATGTATGTCCTTGGGATGTCCTTTTTCTATCCGATTCATAGAAAATTCTACATCCAATTTTAAGAGACGTTGGACTATATAATAATGCATAATATATAACTATATAATAATGCATAAACATACAACTATATAATAATATATAAACATAATAACTATATAATAATGCATAATAATGCATCAATTAAAGAAGGTTTGCTGTCTTTTTGATTAATTATTATTAGCAGCCTGTCGCGATTTCGTTCGGGTTGAACTATTAATTATACACACTACATTCTTGATACAACCATGATAATACTCTTACACTACCTACATACATAAATACTATATATACTGTATGTATGATAAATAACCTATGTCCATCAGAAATGATGTACGTTTCAAAAGGTAAAATATATTTTTATATAGGTGGCATTGTCCCGGAGATTACCCTGCGCACTACCAAAAACTCTTAAAAGGCGTACTTCCTGTTTTAAATACGATTATAGATTAAGCATTGAGTAGATAGTATTTGAAAATAAATACATGGAGTACTCTACTATATATTAATGTTACAATTATTCCAAAAATATGGCCTAATGTTTCCTACAACCGGAGACAGAGTACGAAGGTGAAGACGTGCTGAAGTGCACTGGAAAGTAAGAAGCAGCTCGGCCGGCGGCCGCCGCTCGCTGCGGTTCTTAACGTCCTTACGAGTACAATTAACTGGATTTATAATGAAGATAGAGAAGTACCTTTTCGATATAAAAAGTTAACCAGGAGGGGTATATAAACATTATAAAAATATTGACATTGTTTAGTTATTTTCTTTCATGTTCATCACGAAAATTTTGTTACATTCAACGCAAATAACGTTGAGCCCCTTAACAGCAATCTTAGAATAAACTTTATTGATTCTCTACTTGTAACATGTTGGTTGGATGGGAGTGTGCTGTTAGCAAAATAACTAATCTGGTTTTGAGATATTCTGTAAGGAGGTAGCCAGTAATTAATACAACTAGGAAAATGGTAAGTAAAAGGGGAAAACATTACATTTGTTAATCGTATGATAAAATGGATAACAGTTATATGTTTTCCAAATCGGAGTGAGGGCGGCTCGCGGGTAAAAAATAAAACGAACTACGTACGAGTTGTCAATGTGCCCAACAATAAGCCGTTTGCTGTTTACATTTAAGGACATGTATTTGATATAAATTGTCTTACAATTATAATCGTGTTTTTTTCATATATTTTTTTTATTTAATTTCAAACATGCATTTTAAAATAATTAAAATTTGATTTGATATTTTAATAATAAACGACAACTTTTCTTAACTTTTAATAATGAATAATAACTTTTATTAACAAATTACTATACGCCATATTACTAGTTATTTTGTCGACACAGGCGCAGATTATATACATATAGACAAGGGCGGGCTGTCGACTTACGTCATAGATTATATCTAACACGATATGCCTCTTCATAAGGCATTTGAGGAAATTTTATATTTATGCATCTACAATTTTTATATTTAAAGATTTATATTTTGATATTTATGTATACAATTTCAAATTATCGTCTAGGAGATTTAGAAAAACTGTTTCGTTCAGTAGAAAAAACTTTAACAATCATAACATATAACCATCTACCTAAATTGGGAATAAATGCATACTGTGATGATCCCAGGAAGGTACCAACTTGGTAAATTCCATTGTAGATGTGACAAATTATGGACGCACCTGCATTTTACCAAAGCAGATCGCATTCCCGTTGATTTTACATCCACACCGGCAGAAAGATTTACGGTTCGCTTATCACCAGCACCGAAATAATTAGTAAATGTTATCCAAATAATAAGCAACATATAAATTGAAATAAATTAATTTCAAAAAATCTTTGCACTTTACTGTTACAGATTTATATACTGGACCCAACACTATTCTTGATCTACATTAATAACCTATGCATACTACCTCTGACAAACTGCCATCTTTATATATTCAGATGATACTGCAATGCTCATTCATGGAAATGATTGGGCGGAGTTCCTCAGATACGCAGAAATAGCTCTCAGAAATCAGAAGAAGAAAGAAATCTTCCCACTCTCAACCTCAAAAAGTCCATCTACATAAGGTTCTAATTGTATTTTAAGGCTCTGCCATCTCCAAATTATCTAGTTCTCCAGCGCCACGTTAATTATTTCTCCACTACATCTTCCCAATGTTAATGTCCTCAACTAAGTTAAGTCCCTATCACCAAGTACCTCGGAGTTCAAATTGACAGCCTGCTAAAATAAAAGTGATTTCGAAAGTATTACATCAAGATTAAGAAACCTAATCTTAGTTTTCAAAAAGTTAAGAAGATCCGCGAATTATAGTATATTAAAAATAGTAACTACGCCTTATCATGATCCTAATTAGTTATTGTATCATAATCTGGGGTGGGGCATTCTAGACTAAACGTCTTAAAACTAGCACGAGCGCACGTCCTAAAACTTTAACATTTAAACCTTTTAGATATCCCGCTAATAAGTCATACACTCACTGTCAAGTGTCTCTCAGTACGGCGCCTGTCATCCTTCACACTGTTCTTCGAAAACACTCTTCTGTGCAACTTAATGGAAATTCTATTAAAAACGAACGTAGTTAGTACGTGGATACAGAAGCAAAACGACGATGGAACGGAGCAACTTATAAAATTATCAGTGTGCTTAAATATCACTAATACACATCCACGCACGACACAACAGATACGTGCGCACACTATCACAATTTAATTAATTTCGGTATAAACCCCAAATGTACAAACACTCCACTTTATTAACTCATTTTATTATTAAGTTGATCTCACACACTAGTTAAACGTTGTCATGGTTATTTGAGGTCGACAATACATTGTGTAACTTATTCGTTTACATTGTACTTGGTCTGTTTTCTTCTTCATTCCGAAAAAAAATATTATTATCATTTATATTAGAACGCTAAATCCACCGAAGTAATATTTTGTGCTTTTCTGGTCGGTTGAATTTATTAGTTCCAGATTTTTTTTTAATTATTCATTGGTCTTGTCTGGGAGGACTTTGTCATTCCAGGACCTATCGTTGTCAAGGTTAAGCGGATCATCAATCTATGTAGCCTCCTCTGCTTTTAGGCGTTTAATTCTAGGAGGTGTGTCGTTAATATAATTCTGTTTTGACTTAGAATTACGAGTTTGCCGTGTGGATGTGATTGTAATTACATGTAGCTTAATTCCAATTACATGGTTTGCATTTATACACAGAACTTTGTAAGATTTTCGCTCAACAAATATTCATAATAAGCTTCGCTTTACATAATGGAGTTTCAGGATCTTTTCTTGGAAACGAAAAATATTCGATAATAATTATTGGGTAATGCGTGTAATGATGGAATATCTGAAAATTCTTATATTCAAGTGGGTATAGAGTCTAAATTTTAGAGATACCAAAATATAAAGCTGCCGATCTACCAGGTGGCGGGTAGGAGTGTAGTCCGAGAATCACAATCGGGTAACACCGTAATTGAAAACGAATACAATATTCGTACCATCAGAAATTTTAACAATCACCGCAAAGCTATACCATAACATAGAAAAATAAATATTGGGGTACTTTATTTCATTTTCAACGAGCTGTTGTCAAAATTATTTTCAGCAAACTAGTGCGGCCTCCTACCTTAAGTTACTATCATAGTTCGTTTACTACCCGCCAAATGATACGTATATCACGTTTATTCAAGAGGTTCATCGTCAGCTACCTTATATATAGACCTCCTGTCTACCTACCTACCTACAGAAACATATGTGGATGACTTTCAGTTTACCAAAGCCTTGTCTGTAAAACTTAAATTAAGACAAGTTAATAGGCATATATGTATATATACATATCATAATTGCAATCTATACTGATACACATTTGCTACTTCCATATCAACAACAAAAGTAAAACAATGAATTGTAAATATTGATATGTCTTCGATAAAAAATTCGTATCGTTGTTTCATACTAGAAAAGTAATATATACGGATCAGACCCAAATAGCTGTGACTGGCAGAACAACGAAGAACGAACTCCAAATTACAATAATAAAAACGTTTGCGAAATGGAGTGAAAAGTCGAACAGTGCATTGGACAACTAAGTGTAAACAACTGGTTAAATCGAAAACCGTCCATACTGTATTGTATTAAAGGTTACGCAGTCGGAACAACGAGAGTTGTCGATCTAGGGTTGGTAATGGGAGGGCGCACGCGGGCTGCGGCAATTCGTTCCACATTAGAGGGGAAAGGCTTTTTATATTAATTGCACCCGACGTTACGAGGTCATTGGATCTTGAAGACCATAACGTTTCACCAGCTATCGGTAAATTTAGATATTTGGAAATGGTAAACTGAGCCATAAGTCTTTCAGAGTGCCGGCAAAGATTCGATTAGGACTATATGAATAACCAGCGGCCCGCCCCTGCTTCGCACGGGTGTACTTTTATTTGTAAACATTTTGAGATATATTTATAATTTTATCTTTATAAAGGACAGGTATGTATTTTTTTCTTTAAATTTAAAATTTGTATTTGCCAACATATTTTTATTATTTTTTTATAATATATATATTTTCATTAAAATTGCTTTTTTTAGCTTTATGTACTCAAGTAATTTATTTGAAATGGGTTTTTTTTTACTTGAACTTATTTTTTTACTTTCCTCTATTTACATTTTTACACCTTGGTTCACATTATTGAAGTTTTAGCAAGGATCCCTTATTTTTTCTAGTAATATACATATATAGCCTATGTTACTCAGGGATAATGTAGCATTGTAATGGTGAAAATCGGTTGTTGTTTTTGAGTTTATTCGTTACAAACACGAAAATACAAAAATTTCCTCTTTATAATATTATATTTATGAATAACTAAAAGTGAATCCCTTTAGTTGATATACTAACGTTGAAGGGATTCAATTACCACGGTTGGCACTTATGTATGTGCGACTGGGCCAGCGTGAGTTCGGAACAACTATGCGTGGAACGTGAATGGATTCCTGATAGATGTCACTCTCTTCAGATATCGAGTGTTTGTGGATCGAAGTAGCCACAACCAGCGAAAATTGACAAATATTTCGGTTGTTTATAGAAGTGTAGTTATCTTACGAAATTTTGGGAATACAGCAAGCAAACCTTATAAAAAATTTTTAAACCAACTTCACCTACAAAATAGAACTAAAAAGCGAAAATAAAGACTGAGGATCTTTATGAACAGTTTCCTGAACGAATAAAAAAGACTCGATAATATTTAGATGATAATTATCTTACTTTATATGAATTGTCAACTTAGGTTAATTTTATTAATCGATTATAAAAAAGGAGACGATTTTATGTTCGTGTCTATTCTGTTTTCATATATAGAAAATGGGTCATTGTTGATCTTCTATGAATATTGTGAGAATCACATAACAGGTTTCGGAGATAAACGAGTGGAACTTCACAACGGATAGCTATATTTTAGCTGTCTTTAAAGATATTTGCTGTAACAAACGTAAAGATAGTTGCTTTATTTGGTAACATTATCATTGCAAAAACAGTCCATCGTAGATCACATCAAGGTCTGAGATGTATGATGATCTAGTGTCATCTTCACATAATTCTGAATTGATGATGATAGAGCAACAACACCTCTTAATTATTGGGACTTGAGATATAACACCGCCGTTACTCAACAGAAACTTGTTATTAGTGTCATTGTCAAGAACGAGAACTGCTCATCCTGTTAAAAATAACGTTTTGTACTTTGTGTTTGTGCCATACTTAATATGAAAACAAATTTACAACAAAAATAATTAAATTGATTTCAAAAATAAACTACAAAACAGTTCGAAAATCCAGAAAATAATTAAATATATATATTATTATAAGCACTGCGTGGTGCAATATTTGATGTCGGTGCCAACGCCTTCCACGAGTCTCTACTGCTTTAACGTCGATTACCCATATTTTGAGAAGACTCCAGTGTTTTCTACATTTATGACCCGTGAACCGGTTCATTATCCATTTTCTCTATTTTCCTTTCCCTCGTACTATTTGCCCTACACATTTCCACTTCAGCTTCTTGATGGTAGCGGTAACATGCATTGTTTTCTTTGTGTATAATTTACCTTTAACAAAAAATTACGTAGATAAAATACATTACAAATTGGTAAAATATAAAGTAGTTGAAGAACTAAGATAATATTTGAACCAGTACATATTTATTTCATTAATACAGCAGGTCTTCACGTAATTCAACACTGAAGCCTCGCGGCAGTTTGCGTCGTAACGTTCAAGTTTTATTCGGGTTACCGCGTCGCATAGCGGACGTCTTGTTCATTTCACGCACTTATCTTAGCGGGAAAGACATTTATTACTTGCTCAATTTGTCTTACATGCACCACTTTGAATTTTCGCACTGTCATGTAAAAGTTCCGCGGTCAAATAAGAATTTAGTATTTAATGTATAATTAACAACAGAATTTTGTTTCGTAATCACGTATCTTTATGAGAAAGTTTTCAACGCTCCAAAGACAAGGCTTTCAGAAGCGCACGTTTACTAACGGAGCTGTGTTTTTCAGATTGGCTTTATCCAGTTATTTTTCCACAGTTTCTGATTACATCATTTTGAACAATAAGCTTGCGGTATTACCTTTTTGCTATTTCCCTCGGAAAATGCTAAGTGCCTGAGATAAAAATGTTTCTGGATCCAAGGGAAAAGGTTCATATTTAGATGGTATTGTGGGTTAATGTGGTCTTACCGGAGAGATTTTGTATCTAGTATAATATAAAACCTCCTGGAGGGTTTGAAAGAAGGTGTTTTTGGCAATTAATTTATATATTGAAAAAAGTTGAACGGTATCTCACCTATGCGTTATGCGATATGATCGGTGATGGAACTTGGCCTAAGTAGTTACTGACGATACGTACAGGCCATTAAAAACACTAAAGTTATATAAAGTATCCTCTCTTAGGTCATGGACTGGGCGAGTTTCTGAGTGATGTACCTATATAATCATATATTGCTAGTGTTTTTTGAAAAGGTGTGCATTCAATAAATAATAAAAAAAATGATCCATAAATAAGAAAATCGGTTCACGGAGGCGCGGGTCGCCCAAAAATATTCACGCGTACTTACAATTCACAGTACCTATCTTTTTTATATAAGTGCCAGCCGCTAAACGTAACACTGAACCAATATTTTGCTGATAAAATTAGCTACGTCAGTCGGTGCAATTACCGTCGGTTATAAAAGAACCACGTGCGTGCGCTGCGAACACACCGAGCGGCCACATTTCTAACACGTATTTAATTTAACCGCAGCTGCTAAAACGAGAATCTATCATCGACGCATCGGTGGGAATACTCCGGCAAATAATTACGAAGTATGCGTTTGACTGAAATCACGTATCACACATATGAGCCGAAATGTTACATGTGAAACACAAATTATTTTTTTTAAAGTTATGAAAATATTATTTAAACGCTATTAAAGACAACGAACAAATGTTGATCATTCACTTTTTATCTGATATAATAGTCAAAATGTGTACGAAAATCCCAAGTTCTTAAACATGTACAACAGTGGGTAATACCTACTAATAAGTGTCAACTTGTGTGAGGGGTTATTATTGTGCGTATGAATGTTCATGACTACTTGATCTTTTTTAAAAATGAGAGTTCCTTCCGCCGTTTCTTTAAATTTGGAGTTTACAGGATATAGAAAATATGTTATCCCTCTCATGTGAGATCTATACAGAGATTGTTTTTTAATGTCGGAATTGACGAGTCAGGAGCACCGGTAACTTAAAATATTTCACGATTGTTACTAGAGAGAGATCGATAGCTAGCCAGGCAGGTAAAGAATCGCCAGACTCACGTACGTAATTAAACTGATCGGATGGGTGGTCTTAGTGAAATGCAACAGGAGCGACCTGGCCCTATGGTCTCGAATTGATGTACGTTCCACTACTGGCGAAGTAAGTGTCCAATCCGTGTATATTTAGATCATCTGAAGGTCTTTAAAACACTTAGATTAACTGCATTTTGCCGCCAATGAAAGTTTTTAGAAAAAAACAGTCCGGACATCGCTGATCTGACGAGTTTTCCACGACGTTAATCTGGGTTAAGTTGGGTAATTAACACACTAACAATCGCCTGTCCTCGATAGAAAATACCAATATGTGAATGGGCGCGCTATAAACGACCGCATCGAATAGAAATCGATTTGATCCGGAGGACTTCTATAATCGTGTTTTGACTTCTGATTTCCGAGCTTCGAATTCACTGGAGTGCGTGCTCCTGTATCCGATATTGATGTATAAAGCCCTAGAGATGAACTTCAATTATATTTTAAAATACCTTACGTTGTAATAACATCGAAAAGAGATGGTACAACAACAAATGTTCTCACATTGACACCCCCTCAGTGAAATTAGGATGGCATGGACACACACAAATTAAACATCACAAATATCCATGACCCGAGAGCAAACATTGACTTCATCTGGCTGGTCTGTTCGGCGTGGACCTCGAGACCCCTCGCTCGGCAGGCAAAATTACTCCCGACTGGGCTACGGAGTCGTCATATACAATTTATAATGATGCGTGCATATTTATTTTATGAATAATTGTTTTAATTATTAACATTTAACATAATTTAATAATATTTATTATATTCAATCGATAACTGACTATTTGAACGTGTAGTTACAAGTACAACGTAGAATGGACGTAATTACAAGTGACGCCATCTAGTCGTAAAGACTATCAGATGATATTTCGGTGAAGGCTGACGGATCTATGTACGGTTGTGACCTCATCGGCTTCAATTCCTTTTATTTCTTTTCAATCACGTGTAATTTAGATAGTATATGACTTACGTCTATTAAATCAAATGTACTGAATGTTTTTTTTTTCTAAATAATAACTCTTTAGTATATTGTATATGGGTGTCAGTGAAGTAGATGAGATTTTTTTTAATTCATTCTTTTGTTTTTTAATGTCAATTTCAGATTTTGATTTGTAAAATATTTATTTTAAGGGATTATATAATTGTTTAGTTTTAGTGTCTAGATCGTGTAGCATATACATTCACCTCAATGTTGAAGCACCTTTATTACAATATATCTAATTATTAAACAATTTTGAATTTGAACACGCCGCCTGTGTCTGTTGATTCAACAAACTAGTGGAAACTGGAAAGTGTGTTGCTAGCATCGATCGCTACCTACCTATCTATCCTTTAAGTTTGAACAGTGTAATTGATCTCGGAGATTGAAAGAAGCGCACGCGGCGCGGGGGTGCAGCGCTCGCTGATTAATCGTTTGACGTGTGGGACAAGTTCTAGTTTTATTTCGATCTCTAATATACGAGTATGTGTACAGTTCGCAGCCGGTAGCAGTGAAAGAATAGACGTGTCGGGAGTAGGATTTTCGTAGGGTTTATTTAGCGTAATAGTACTCGTAGTACATAGGTAGAGGGTGTAGTTTAAACATTTTATTATTAAAACTCCAATTTTTTCATTTACAACAAATGACATGAGAGGCTTATGGTATAATTACCATAATAGTGAGAAGTATTTGTTTTGGTTTTAATCTAATCTGATCAATGTATCTTTGGAATGTATTGCATATCATATTTTATTTATTTATATTCGTTGTTTAGTACAATTTTCTCGTTTTTGTTTGAAGCTCGGCCAATTTTTTAAATTAAAAAACTTTATTATTTTATTTTAATTTTTTGTGTAAATATTCTTTTTACGTAATAAGTACGGTGTTATTTCTTTTTTATAAAACGGTATGAGCAGATCGTGCACTTGATCAGAGCGCCACGTCAAAATTATTTTGTTACAGTTGCAAAAGAAAACCATCAAATCATTCTTATGAGCGAACTTCTAAATAGATACAAAAAGAGGATTCGCAAACAGTGATCTCTGGGAAGCTTCCCTGTCCGAGTATAACTATAAAAGGGTGTTAACTGCGCGAAGGAGGCTGTGGATTCACGAAAAACAAGAAAATAAAATTGCACAGAACCGAGGCGTACCTTTATATTTGTTTGGTTTCGTATGAAAAAACTTTAAACTTTTGTATACCTATATCAAAATTGATAGTCATCTTAACCGAGGTTAAGTTAAGATGTTACGAGCAGTGCATAGGAAGTAATCCTATTTTAAGTTTTTACCTGTCCCACAGTGGACTGCATTTCGGTCTAGTTCCTCTTTCTTGTCCATCTTCTAGCTGATATGACGGTTGTAGGTAGCTTAAAAAAACCTTATGAATTCTATCAACTTCCGACAGGTTTATAATCTTAATACGAGTAACTTCGGACGCTTGGGGTTACCACTGATTCCGGTAACGTGGCTCGTTTGGGCGTATCGGAAGAACGAATGTTTCATTGCTGTGGATCGCTACTGTTGATTTAATAGTTTAAATTTAAGAAGTTATCCTTCTACTTTCTGATATATACAAATATATTAAGGAGTCCTAAAATTAACACAATCGTACGATGAGATTACCTGGCTCGCAGCACCCAAGCACAATGGAACAACAGAAAACGACCGCGTCGTGAACCGTACTCGCCGGAGACTATTTATGAAGTACTAGGGGTGGCGCACGTGTATAACTTAAGTAAAGTGGAATTTTTTGTACAGTACACCTTATGACCCTCCAGTGAAGAAGATTCGGTTTGATGGCTTTGTGGCCGGAGATCCTTACAAATGAAATGTCACGGAGTTCTTTTGACCTATATACATACAAAAATACCAGAAAATTAAACTATTTTTAGTACAGTAATATTATCACTCTGAAGTTTGGTATCTCTGTATGGTTAGACAGGACCGTCCAAGCCATCCACCCGTACTTATGGTGGAATTTATCAAACAACGGCCAAGACAAGGCACAAGATCACCGTGCCTGTTTCTATTTTGTCAGTAGAAGGTTTGGTTGCAGAAGTCGGTACCACTTATATAATACTGGACAGTACTTCTCGTCTCGTGGATATTGACTAACATATTTCATATTTCTTAAATCAACCTGTAAATGTTTGAATTTCTTCAGCTACCGTATTAGTGAGCAATGTAACAAGTACATTCATCGCTTTCATCAGGGCCGGCAACGAGTCTTTGATGCCTTTGGTAGTAGGGAGATGGTCAACCGGTGGTCGGATGGTGACCTCACACGAATGGAATAGCCATCTGATACATATTTTTTCAGACGAGCCGGTCTGCCATCATCGAGGTAAAAAATCTGTGTGTCCGGTAATTTTTTTTCTTTATTTTCAAATACGTAACGGCCAGCTCAAACCGTCGTCCGTTTGATTAACGCCGTGCCTGAGAGATAAGTTATACGAGTATTATTTCTTTTGCTCCCGACTAACGCAATCAAAACAAAAGGGGGAGGCTTTCGACAAGCTTTGTTATTACGATTATGTATTGATAACATTCAGATTCGATCGTGTACCGTGTCCCGGTAGTTTCGCTAATTAAAGTAGTCGGTCGTCACGGATCCAATCTTCAAACCGTGGCCGACGTTGAGTTATTTAATATGTAATTTGTAAATCGATAACTGTATCGTCTACCTACTGAGTAAATTCAGTTGGGGAAACAATTATGTCGGAACGCAAGGTCACGAGCCCTCGCGAGACCTCGCCGCTGCGGGAGCGCTCAATACCACGGCGCACTAATTGAAACTTGAAGTGTGTATGCAAAGCGGGTGCGGTGAGAGTGCGGCGATAGTGCTGGATTACGGCATGTCGTTGGGAATGCAGTGCGCGTCGCATGCCAAAGTATTGTATGTTAGGTTTGTTCGGTGCCAACGGAATCATCTGTCTATTAAAAAAATGCAAAAACGTAAAAACAACTCATAACTCGAGGTATAATAACTCCAGTAGCGCCTATATAAAAAAATAAAATACCTAGAAATACTATTGCATTGCTTTTATATCTGATAGAAACTTAGTACGATATCAAAGTGCACTGAAAGCTAAATTTAATATTTGGGACCGTCGCCTTTAATTTATGTTGTGACCAGCGAGCGTTTTACTTTTTATCCCATGATTTAGTAGTAACAATGCAACTGTGACCAGATTAAAATAAGCCAGTTATTTTAAAAAGATTTCGTTGCAACAAGCCGCTGACCGCGGACCACGAAGTGTAGTTACGCTTAATAGGACCGGTATTTCTTGAGAATTTAAAGTTTTGGTTCCAAATTATTATGAATAGCAGGATAACGAGACGTTTCAGTAACCAGCAGAACTATTATAAAGAAAACCTGGAGCCGGTCTCCATTGCCTAACATTAAAACTTTAATTGTCATCATTTTATTTGAAAAACTTTAATATCAACAACACAGAACTATTACTAACACATAAAACAAAAACGACCGAATAGTGTTATCTAATATTACAGTATTTAGATGGTCGCGTGCCGGAGGCTCTCGCGCGCGTATCAGACGACCAATGATATAATTGAGAATATGAGGCATTATTTCTTAACAACATCACAGTATCACATACAAATACATAGTGAAATAAAAATGTACTCAACGTGAGAAATAGATAACCTTCTCATTTCGTAGGCGGATTCTTTTAAACATAAAAAAGCACCGTAATATGATTAAGCTAGTTTACTTATAAAAGTTACCAAAATAAATTACGATAATTTATCATTCCCCAAAAATGTTAAGTATTTCGATTCGCAAATTACTTAGCTAACCTTCACAGCAAAATATTAAATATATTGCTCTTACAACCTAGATAATAATTAATGCAAAGCGGCGTTATAAAATTTCCTGTCGAGTCTGACTACGGGATTTGCATGACAAAGTATCCGAGACGCACCAAAGCTACTGTACGAAGATCAAATATTTCTATTCATTACTTGAGGAACCGAGTCGAAAAGCAATACAACACTGCGGCCGCAGCTGGTGCAGTGTTTTTCGGAGGACCAGTCTGGAGATTTCCTCCAGACACGAGATGGTTTCTCGATTACTACTTGGTATAATTTTACACAAGGATTGTATAAAGGGAAGCTAAATAATGTAAATAATACGTGTGTGGCAAAAGTTGATCATTGACAAGGAACAAGGTTTGATTGTCCGGCGGGGCGCGGCGGTCGCCGTTTGGGCGGCACTACGATGCACTGGTGTCCATGGTGGAGCCATCGTCCTTCGTCCATCGCTTGACCTTTCGTATAGCGCAAACAGATCTACTAAGATTACCTGCGAGAACCGATATATTATATGTGCGGATTCTTCTCAATGATTTTCCTGCCTATAACGTTGGTATATAAGTATTATAATTACATAATATGCCTAGAACATAACTCCATTATAAAAGCTTTTGTTACAGAATCCAAAGCCTTTTGATGAAACAAGGCATTATTTATAATTTCAATTACAAAATTATGTCACTCAAACAAACGATCTTTTGTTACTTAATAATTGAGATTCGAACTTTATATTGTTTGCATTGTGTAACCATTGTAATTTCGGTACGCTATTACCTTAAAGCGAAAATAAATGTCCATCCGATACTGCAGGACAAATATTATTGTCATCTGTTCCCGATGACAAGGGTCGCTTATGTATTTAAGTTTTGATTTGATTCACTGCGGTGATACCGAATACCTCCCAATGCTATTGATTGCCCGCCAGATAGAGCCCATATTGAGATACAAACTATCTTTACGTATGTCCACTGTTGGGTTACTGTCTAATGTTGGACTCATTGGAAGTCACTGATTCGGTTCAGAGGGTACCGGCTAGACTACCTTTATTTTTAAGCATCCATAAAATGTGTACGACAATAACGTTTATGGTTTTACGGACAATAACCTTTTAGCGTTTTATTATTTTCTGAGATTAGTAAAAATAATGTATAGTCGTTTACACAACAAGTCGCGCGGTTGGTATTCAAAAGGTGTCACCGCGACCCGCCAGCGGCCAGCGGCCAGCGGCCACCCGGGACTCGTTTGCATAATCGCATATCTACGCTTTTCTATTTTCTTTTGAATTATTATAATTCAGCACATTTTTGTAGCTGTAGGATATAATAATATCCATAGCTTTTTTAATCGTTAATGTTGTGGCACAGTATTGTCCTTCCCGAGAAGGTGTCAAAAACTTGTGTGCAAACGTGACACGCGTAATTTTCATTGTTTGTTAAAAAATAATTTAATTTCAAACTATTAGGCCTGACAAATACAAGGTCACCCAAAGTATTTTGGAAGATTTATATAAAAATCCTATTCTTAAATTGTGTAGAATGTTTTTAGTTAAGCAAAGGAAAATCTGTATGAAAAATGAATATCAAAATCTTTCGGAACGAAAGATGCAACAGTCAGGAAAACTATTCCACGTGAGACGCGGACAGGTTTGGATGTGTACACCCTGCCCCAGGCTTCCGGGCGATTTATTATTTTTACACTGATTTTTTTATGAACACTGCGATTTGTGAAATCAATAAAAAGTAAATTAAAATATTACAATAAAGTGTTCAGGAAACTGGATCTAATCGATACTACTTACCTGATAGTTGAAATTTAGCAATTCTGTTCTTAAATTCCTTTGATTTGTTAATTTATGAGAAAATGTTCGTCAAACAGATATTTCTTGCCGTCTTATATTCAGCGCCCTTTCAGAAGTGACCTGAATTAATCTCGAAGTAAATTAATTCATGATGTTTCAATCAGAACTCGTCAAACAAATTCCATTAATCGTTAATCAAATAAATAAATTTAAAATAAGAAACAAATCTAAAATTTGTCGGGGAGGTTCTAGGCTCCAAGCCTATCAACGCCCCTCACCCGTCGAGCTATGGATTAAAAAAAAAATGGGGAATTTTAATATAAAATACTCAGGACAATGTGATTTGAAACATCGCCTATGTTTCACATCATCCCGGTACTCACTCACACTGTTTCACATCACTCTGGGAAACTCCATAGCCATTTGTTGTCCTTACAATTAGTTAAATTCTGTATGTTGCTGTTGGCATACACATGCACATATATACTCATCTCTCACACACCTACCGTACACACACAGACACACCACAGACACACATAAACCACTCGCTAGTCAAGTACAGCCAACAAGCTGCAGAGTCATCAATGTTTAAGATTAGTGTGATATTCGTATTTCACACTCGAGTATGTACTTATATATATATATACATTTCAATAATAATTAAGTATAAGATGTTTGACGCGGCACGTCAGCTTAATATCGCAACGAATTTCCATTTTTCCGCGATAACTCGCAATCTTCACACATCAGGGATAATGGACTAATGGAAGAATGGACTAATTTATGGAAAGTACCGTGCCTCCGTATCCGTATCCGAGCTGAATCTGCCTACCTCCGGACCGGACATGACGATTTCACGTGCATGATTTCAGACGTGCCTGGATCCTGTCGTTGCGTATCCAGCGCGCCGGTGCGTCTGGACATCTGCTAGTTTTCTTAACTATTACATACATAATATAGGAAGTATCTTACATATAGTGTTTAATCAACTAATTTGTAAGCGGTTACAAATCTTTGGGTTAGTTAGTTAGCACTTGATCGTTTAGCAAATACAAAATGAGCAGTAAAAATCTCTCCTGTCTGCGCCAGCTGGTCCTGTGGCTTTTTCAGTCTCCATTTGCTTTGTTCAAGTTTTATTGTCCACATTATTTTCGCGCGCGTTACTCTTCAACTGAAAGTACTGAAATATATAGCTCTCGCAACTTGTGCGCCAGATTACATTGGGATCTTGAAGTTGTAAACGACGTTTTGTAAATTAAGTTATAGTTTAATAATAAATCAATCAAATTAATCAATTTTAAACAGGAGGTAAAATATATAATGTAGGATATAAAAAATAATAAAAATCCTTCTGTGTAGGATAAACACCAGGATCAGAACCTTGCGTTGAAATAATTTTCAATATTGTTGTGACTATTCCTAATTATGTTCAGAATTAAAACATTATTTAGGATATTTTTAGAGTATACATTTTTTTTGTCAGTAGTAAATAAAAAGACGGACGGGTAACTTAGCTAATGGTAATCGGACCCTACCACCCTCGGATGGCCAAAGTATCAAAGGTGTTTCGCCGTCGACCAAATAGCAAGTGGGAGACTAGATGAATGGTACTGACTACGACACTTCAACAGAAACACGTATAGAAATTTTACATTTCAAAATAATTTAATAATTTAGGTTTAAATTAAATACATTCATGCATGCCATTTTTTGCTTCTACTACCGTTTCGAAGACGACCATTGAGGAGCAAAAACGATGAAAGAAACTCCTCAGTACATATATTAAGTCGACATAATGACACTTGCAGTATTAGTTGTAATCTGCTGTTTGAGGCAGTATTAATTGTACGCGTCCTTGAAATTTGTATATTCATGTAATATAATATATTTTACCCTGATTGATCCTAATTGTAATTCAATTCAAGGTGGTACTTAACCAAACAAGTAAAAACATACCATCGTGTAGAAATCAAAAGTGAGATCGTATTTGATGATGATATCTCCTTTAATTTCTTTGGATTGTGCTATAGAGGAGTACGATGTTCTGACGATGTGAATATTACTACTATAAATATTAAAGTTAATAGAACAAGCAACAGTTTAACGCCAGGCGAACGCTATTTAGGATGAGTTTCATAACTAACGTTGCGAATAAAAGCAAGGTTGGTTTATGTTAGCTACTTTTAAACCATAACGTCCTATGATCTGTTGTTATCGAGTTCAGCTATAGTTACTGAATCTATCTTCATATGACGAAATAGATAAATCCTCACCATCTCTCATCACTCGACCATCTTCAGGCTAGGGACTCCCTTAGGGATCTTTTTAAGGAATTTAATATAACTAAATTAACTGTTGTGTCACAAAATATTTTAAATAGCATGAAGTATGTTATACTTATATGAATACTTTATGTTTAAACTGATCGTACCCAGTAAAATTGATGGATCGTCCATGGCTAGATGTGTAAATTGTTATAAATCTAGATTTGATGGACGAAGAACATAAGTAAAAAATTAACTTTTTTAAATATGTCTTTAGATCAACGCAATTTAATTAATAAGCCTCACTCAAATCTATCGCAGGATTCCAAGTTGCGTGCTTTATCACCATTAAATCTATGATCGGTGGTCTAACCCACAAAAGTAAATAAATCTTAGTTTTAAGAAACTAAACAAACACGATTTAAATATAAAGTTTTTATTTCAATAAAGTAAAGTAGTCTACAAACATAATTTCTACATTTCGCATTAATTAATTAATAGTTATTATTTAAGATTTTAGAGACTTTAGTTTTAAGGAAGATAACATTGCCGCAATATAAATGTAAAAGTTACGAAAATGTTATCGGCACCAGTTTTGCAAATATTATAGGTAGCTATGTAATCTGGTACAGTTGATGCCCTTCTGTTTAAATTAGAAATAGAAAAGGGCGAATCAGATTCCAATGTGTCTTAAATAATCCTATATTATTTTCTATAACGTAACCACCTTTTTCCAACCATAAAAATGAAATTTATCAGCAACGTTTTTTCTTACAACCAAAGCACTTTTTAAAAGCAAAGAAAAATGATGAAAACCTGTATTTGTCATTTCGACAACTTTAAACAGACAACTCTCCACCGTGTAGGTGAGATATCTGCAAATCTATTTTATTTTTTTTCTTTTCTATAACGTCGTGATCGACATCAACTTTAAAATGTTTGTGCTCTATAATAATAAGCTTATGATTGACTGTTTCAATTGTAAGAGATTGTTGCAAAAAACATGTTAGTATAGAATTACCACGGGAGTTTCTATTTTGTCATCCACATATTGTCCGAATATAAAATTACATGTGTCGTGTTTGTACTCAGGTAACTTTGTAAATGCATGTAAATACAAGGGGCAGTTAGCCCAACGACGTAATAGCTTCTGAATATAATTGTATCTACATTCTAAACACGTCGAATGTCGACAAGTGGCGACACGAGGTTATTTATTGGAAGCTCTCATTTATGAAACTTCTACATATATCGATTTGGATTCAGAGTGTGCTATTCAGATTTTCGCAAACTAGCTCATACATTTTTTACACAGTTTAAGTTGATGGCAAATACTTATTTGATGTACTCTGTCTAGTGTGATGGCTTTTATAAGCTGGAAAGAAGACAATATGTTTCGACAAACTTTTACCCACGCATGTCATCAGTTCGAGTATTACAGGCAGATCATTTTTCAAAGCCACTGTTTTTATTATCAATTTCGTCTGCAAACAGGTTATGTTTACCGATGATATTAAAAAAATACTCCATAAATACGTCTTGATTGGAAACTTAAGGTCCAATACACCTGTTATCTTCGAAGTTGTCATTTGATTTCCATTTTCTAAGAAAACATATTATTAGTATCAACGATTAAAATAAACTACATGCTACCAAAGAAGTAAATATAGTGTAGTTCATAAGCTGCACGCATCGAATATATTGCACACAATTAAATAAATTATTGTACCGCCTAATTTGCCAGCAATCTCGCAATGGACTACATCCATTGATTCACATCATTTCGACTAATTTTGTTTGACTTTATGAAGAGCTATCACAATAAAATATGTAAACACTCGCAACAAGTTAACCGACAAACTGAGGGATCGAATGTGCGCGATTGAGAGCTTAGCTCACATTTAACTCACATATTGATTGGAGTTCACACCGTTAATATTTTGAGAACCCTCCAAGGGTTAATAATTCTTAAGTAATCGCTTCACTTAAAATTACCTTATCCCTTAAGTCAAAGTTTGCGCTTCAAATAACTAAATACCATACTGTCTTACTTTAAACATTAGTTAATTAATGTTTTTATTCCGTCTTAGAGAGGTTAGATGATTAAAGTATATTGTTTATAATATTGAGGCATTTCATAAAACCAAAATAAATTTTATTAAGTAAATCTCAGTCACGTTCAGCGTGTTTACTAAATGTTAGTACCTGATGTGAAGGTGAGTCGCACTCAGCATTAGGTTCATGCACATATGCACAGGTATGTTCTTATGCGCCTTTATTTTCTATATCTTTTGGGATCGGCCTTTCTTAGGGCGCTATTCACTGCCTGATTGCGTTAGTTGAGGGCTCACACTATCAGGCCATCCTATCCATGTCGTCGAGTTGTTGGCCGAGTGCTGATTGATAAACCAAACACGTCTATAAAATATTATGGATTATTTTCGTATGAGGTTTTCCTTATGATATTAATTATGGCATAATTAATTTTTAATATGCAAGAAATGAAAAAGTTTAAGAGGTGGCTTCAAGATTAGAATCCACGTGCCAGAAACAAGAGACTGATTTCTTTGAGCTTTATATAATTTATTTTATTGGAAGTAAGCACTAATCAAACCAGCACAAATTATATACCGAGTAAGTAATATTTACGTAATTGGACTCGTTGTAAAGCCGATAGTTTTAAATACATATCTACTGTTCATTGTTGTGTTCATTAATCGTCTGTTTTATTATTTATTGTTGAAAATAATTCGTTATCAGCCACATTAACCTGCTGACGTGACTTAAAAATGTAACCTTACAAATAAAATGTAAGAGCTAGTTCAAAATAAATCAGATTGAAATAATAGTGACTTAGAAATGAATTTCGAATCTTGAATCTTACTAAACCCAATCGTGGACTTCTCGAAGCCGGAGACAATAGGTTGAGACCATAATTCGTCAAAGCCGATTAATATTTCATGACGTTCAAGTGTCGTTTGTGATGCAAATTGGTCGGATCTGATTCCAATTGAAAGATGTTTTAATACAACGCCGTAAGTTCCCGCGAGCAGTTAGAAGACGGAGGGAAGGTTACCGAAGATCGAACAGTTGCTTACGACCGCAACGCGCGCCCTGTACATTTTATGTTCGGGCCGACAGCAGCTCAATGACACATGACACTGACACTTGACTAAGATGGAAAATATGTCAATTATAGTTTTCATAACAATAATAATAGTATATATTACTTTACTCACATGCAACGAAAAAATATGGTTCAACTCTATTTACCTACTCAAACATTAGTTTAAAGAAATCTTAGTTATTTTAGTGACTATAGATAATACTTACGTCCTCAATAAATTACAAACGTTATAATATAATAATTTGTTCCTTTGTTGGTAACTATAATTTGGATCGATTAAGCAAAAGGGAACATACATATCACTCAAATATTGACTAAATACATTTATTTATTTACTATGTTCTTTCCTACAGAGTTACGCCCATGATATAATTTTATATTTAAAAGTTTTATAACGTGCAATAATAATGAATAAAAAGTGTAAATAATGAGAGAGAGAGAGAGAAATTTAAAGTATCTAACGCAAATTATGAGCTGATCTCTGACATGACGTCAGGGTCCGCGGCTTCCGGTTAAGAAAGTAGGGAGGGAGGCAACGTTAAAAAGGAAAAAACAACCTCTAAATGAAAAAAAAAAGTAAAAATTAAATGTTGACTTTTCTATGATGGAAATATTTATGACATAAAAATGGGTAAAAATATCATATTTGCACAGAATACTTGTTTTTACGAGAAGACGGTTGAGGTTAAAATGAAATTATATATTATTAAAATGAGATTAAATATATTTAAAAATGTCAATGGTTAATATTTACGAAACTTATGAAGTTCGCGTGTCAAAACAAAATAATATCTGTCAGACCACTCACCTAAAAATTAATAAGTACTTATAATAAAAAAAAGAAAACCATTAAAGAAATCCAGACGAATTAATTACTGTTAGAGGAAAGTAACCAAAAATGGAAAAAACAAATATCAAAAATTATAAAAATTTCATCATAATTACAAACAGTTATACATTTTCACTTGAAGTAGTAACAGTCTTGTATTATATTTATTCATTATAAGTACGATAAATTCTCAAAAACAAAATCAACATATAGGTATCTATTTATGGAATAGGTACCCCAAATATGGAATACTTCAAAAACTATAAAAAACAACATTAATTTATATGAAATACTTTAGGATATTTGAACAAATATAATTAAGAACTTAAACTACTTGCAATAATCATAAATCCAGATATCGAATTCTGCACCAGCGCAATCATTATGTGCCCAGAGTCCACATATGAGGCATTTGACCCAGATTTCTCCTCGTGTATCTTTCGAAAATAGCTTACACACTTTACATCTTCTGAGTCAGGAGCTTCATGACCAGTTAGGGCATCGGCTTCACTGTTTGTGTCAAACAGGACCATATCGTTATCATCTCAATCAGCTGGATTCGGCGAACATCGTTTCCATGAAACTCGGTCTCCTATGTCTAAAATATATTGTACTAAAATATTTTCGAGATTGATTCCTAACACAGTTTTTCTTCCTAACATAGTTACTGCGGCTACTTCTGGAGATATTTTTTTTTGACATTAACGAAATAAAGTAGATCTCGGTACATCAAAATGTTTTGCAGCTTTCAAATAACCCATCTTTTTTTCTCTCATTATCTTTATCGCTTCCGCCATTTCATTTGTGTTCCATTTTTTCGTTTTGCCATTGAATAAGTGAATGCCATCTTGAAAAATATACAAAATTAAAATAGTTATCCAGTCAGATGATGTATTGGGATCCAAGTATGGAATGGTCCATATTTGGGCTTCATGAACTGTCCTTATTTGGCATTTCATACAAATTTTTATATAAATTCATGGTTATATACAAAACAAAATAAGACAATAAAATACCTTTAAAACTCATAAACAAACAATTATACAATGCGTAGAAACAATAAATAGGGTGCTATATCCAATAACATAAAAAAATACTTAATTTTTACGTACCTTAAAAAGGTTTTTGACAACGGAACAAAGGTTCGTTCGACTAACTAGTTGGAACTTGTACGCGCCTATAGTGATAGAAAGAGATAAATGATCATTGCTTATAGTGCATAGCAGTATTTGTTTACGAGAAATGCCGCTATTCCAAATGAGGAAAACTATTCCATATTTGGTTACTTTCCTCTACTAATAGTAAAAATTCGTACTTCAAATGAAATAGAAATATAAAGGGGAAAGGACACGAGTTACAACGGATCAAATTATTAATTTCGACACGAAAAACATGATTTTGTAACATTAATAAGTTAATTGAGCAATTAATGATTTTTTTACGTAATATCACCCTAGTAAAATAAATGACATATAGTATTTATAGAAGAAACACGCAAAGGTCTGTTAAGGGCAAAATAATGCTGGTGTAAAAATAATGAAATTATACAAGACGGAGCTTTTGTAGCGAGGACCTCCCAATATTGTTTTTAATAATACAATGATAAAAACCGGTGGTTATCTTCTGCGCACCGACGATCTGTATCATACACTTCAGTATACACTTCAATGTTGTATTCGTCGACGTTTGCTCTACCTGCCTATGTCTATCCGGAACAGTGTACCTTTCGAATGGTATAAGAATTTTAGAGATAGGTGCCGCGGTTCCGGAGATTGCCTTCCGAATATACGTGTCCACAAACCCACGAAATATGCACCCTCTCTTTTTAATATTAGTATAGATTAATTGAGCAGGCACTCTGCACTTCAGAGCAAAGTTGTGGGTGTGTCTGTCGCTCTCATCGTACGGTGCAGTTTATCGTATACAAATATTTTTGTTTTTGTTAGTGTCACGAAGATTCACGCGGTGGGCAAGAGATTATCACTACCGAGATCTATTATGAAGTTAGCTCCCTCAGAATTTACGTATGATGAATCTTACATACGCGTATTGTGGAGTTTTTCCAACTGTTTTGTAACAGGGATAACGAGATGTTTCAGATGGCTAAATATAATGAAAGAAAAAACCAATGTCGTTTAACGTCGCTCGAAGCGCGGCGGCGCGCGGCGCGCGAGCATCTGGAATAATTTGGATATTACAGAGATTTATCTGAATTTCATCAAAACCACAGAGTAGACCAGTTTGGTTTTGTTTGATGAAAGTTGGTGTAAACACACACCATTAAGTGTGTGTGTGTGTTGTGATAATTTCGCAGTGAACGTAATATACCGAGTTTGTTTGTTGTATACTTGCATGCTTTCATATATATGGAAGTAGGTAAGTTGTATGACTGAAATGTAAATCCTCCGAAATAACGAACGGAGTGCTACAACAGATACTGAACGTTTTGATTGTCCGGACCGCCCTCTTCGCAGTAGTGTACATTTCAACCATTCTACATTATACGTTTCGCAAATTTATATTGATAATATTGTTTAAACAGTTGTGGTAACGGTGAGTGAATGGGTTTCCACGTTATACGAAATGCTATTGTTGTATCTTTTAAACGAAATTATTTTTAAAACATATTAACCGCAAGTATCGTGCGTTTCTATTATATCAATTAATGTATTGTTCTAAAAGACAAACAATCATAATATAAAACGTAAATGTGATGTCTCATCATAATGTATTTTATAGTTAATTTATTTACTCATCTAATATGACCTCCAAAAGTAAACCTCACAATGTCTTCATTTACGGTAGGTACACGTACATAAATATAATATTATTGCATTTATATTTAAATTATTTTACATTGTTAATTTGTAAACAACATGATAATCGAATCATTAGAACATGAATTAGTATGGTGTATATTTGGAGGTGAATTTTTAAATTAAAAATTACCATTTCAGTTTGTTAAATTTAGTATAAGGCAATTTCACAATAACAAATGTTTATTAAAAAAGTTTGGATACGATCGTTGTACAAAGAAAATGAAGTAAAATCTAGATACAACGAGAAGTCCGACTCCGACAAGGACCCAAGTTTTTCTGCCACATTGGAAGTTACTCTCTTCCGCCACCGACTGAATTAGGAACGAATAATTAAAGATGGGTATAGACTGATACTTGAAGTTCAAAGATGATGTGGTTTTTGTCGCAAAGATACAGGCTAGCCTAAAATACTCGAACAATCTACAATAGCAGGCTAACACTAATATAATGTAACAGTTGTAATGACTCAGAATTTCAAGATTAATACAATATAAAATAATGTAACTATACTCATGCCTCAATGCCATCGTAATAATAATATATTTTCGTGATCGTAATAACAAAATTCTATATCGCATAATTATTATTATTAGTTCTGTAAGTAGAAAAGTATTTTTAGTCAATAAAGTTTTTTAGCCACTTCTTGTCCCCGGAGTGATTTCGATTTGGCCTTATTCAAAAGGGTGTAGTCCTTAAAATTTCGAAATGTTTCTCAAAAGACGTTTTTCTATTCATACTTGATTGAGGTCAATTCAAATTCCTTGACTTCTCAATCCAAGTAAGCATCGTTTATTCCAGTTTTATGACTAGCCTTGCTCTGACCGTTGAATTGTTAACGTTCGCGAGTCTCCTGTAGTCAAAGGGCTCGCCGAATGTATCGGTGCTCCATGAAATTTTGATGGAATTCAGCTTGTTGAAATTTATGTCAATGTACCGTTCTGTCGTCCCTACATAGCGTAACATGTAACAATATACAATGGTTGTATTTAAACCCTAATAGCGTTGTCTACCAGTAAACCCTTGGTGCTAGTGGGAAAATTTGGTAGATGCGTACGATACGCATAATATAAGAACGGTAATAAATTAATATCAGTATTTCATTCTAAATATAAAATAAGCTGTGCCCGCGACATCGTCCGCGTGGAATTTAACAAAAAAGTTATTTAGTAGAAATAAAAGTCGCCTAACTTACTGCTTATTACATCAGCTACCTGCCAGTGAAAGTTCCGTCAAAATCAATCCAGCCGTTTCAGAGATTAGCCGGAACAAACAGACAGACAATAATTGTAAAAAATGTTATTTTGGTATATGTACCGTATGTACATTCATATGCATATAGCAAAAAGCGGTTATTTTAATATTACAAACAGACACTTCAATTTTATTTATTAGTATAGATATAGATAGTATACATATAGTGCTTAAACATATTATATGAAATAAATATAATACATACAAACCATAAATATAATATATACATTGTTCTGTCCTTCGAAACTGTAAAGAATTTCGGAATCCCACGACAAAAATTACAGTATATAACTGCCTTGTACATAGCATCTCAGAATATGGTAGTACTGTGTGGAATCCGCACTACGGTATACATATATATCAAACACTTAGAGAGTGTACAAAAGCGATTTTTATGGCATTTGTCCTACAGTTGCAACTTAGCCAAGAAACTTCCAAGCTACAATGATCGCCTACTACATTTTCGCCTCAAATCACTCCGACACCGTAGAGAATTACTTGAAGTCATGTTTCTGTATAAATTAATGAATGGAAATTTTGTCACCCCTGATCTTTTATCTACAGTAACCTAGAAAACCAAACAGACTTAAGAAACCTCCTTTTTCAATTTATCCAGCTACGTCAAATTAGGGTCATTATGCTTTATTAAACAGAGCGTTGAGGAGTTACAATCTCATTCACAACTCTATACCCAGTGAAACTGAAGAAGGATCCTCTCAGCTAGGTATTTTTTCAAACTCCTTAACACAATTTAAAAATTTTGCAGCTCAAATAATAGCAGAATAACTTGATTGTTATTATATAATCAGTAATTTGAGTTTAAAATAGTTGTGAGCGTTATTTTTAATTTTTAATTCTTATTTTAATTTTTATTTATTTATAATATGAATTTTTATTTTAATTATATTTAATTCGACTTGTTTAAATTATAATTGATGTTTTTATTTTTATTACTTTTTATATGACATATTGCTTTTGACATAGTTCAATGTAATGTAATGATAAATTAAATATTATTATTGTTGTTATTATTGCTAATAAGTTAATTAATTGTATAATAATTCCCTTTTATAAATGCATACATTGTAATATAAATAAATTAAATTTCTTCATAAAATCATTTAAATTTAAGAAATCGAATTCGATTTAATAATTAAAAATTTGTTAATGTACGTGACTTTCAGAAAACGCTGGTTGCGCCTATAACTGAAGTAGCACTTTATATGTTTTTTTTGTATTGCTGATATTTTTGTATGTATTAGTGTGTACGACAGACTCAAGTAATTCAGCTCATGTGACTTGTTAAGCTGGAAATAATTTCCATACAAATGGTTCAAGTAGTCGAATGAATAGAACTCAGACTCCAAGTTATGACTCCTAGACTGGCTTTTGGCGATGTGATCCGCGGTAAAATTGTTTTATATTCAGTTGAACATTAATTTATAAACAAGTTTGTATTGTTATCTTTATTTTTATTGTAAGTTTTGATATATTATACCGCAATATTTTCCTTTAGGAAGTTAAATTAACAAGAATCTCACAACCCACATAGTAAAAGATTCAATAAGGTCCATAATCGGATGAAGAATCCGCTTTGGTATCAAGCGCGGTGAGCGAGATTGCTCTCTACTCTGCATATCGAATTGACCTCTGTATCGCAGATACATAACTGGGCTAACGCGAAGCCCTCCGGGTAGGAACATCTAACTTGAGCGGGTCAAGTCATAAACGAGAGCGTCTGATCTAAGTCGTCACGAAGATTTATAATTGGGAAATAAAGATTTATTTATGATTGGGAATTTTAGTTAAAAATTTTGGAGTTCAAAATAACAGGACATAATGTTCTTAAATTTTCTTGAATATGTTTCTTAATTATAATTTTTTCTTTGAATGATTATCTGGTTATTGCTCTCAGGATTTCTTTTTGTATATATTTATTGAAACACTTGTATAAATCAACCCGCGTTCCTTTTTATAGGGTTTGAGTTTGTGTCTAGACGTGTTATGTTATTCGAGATGAGCGGACCCAGCGTGACGTACGTGTAACTAACACATAAATATCAATCAGTCGCGTTTTGAAACCGAGTAAAAATAAGTTAATCGCGTGCTAGCCATCTAATAGAATTTTCTAGGCGTCTATGTATCTACTGGCTTGGATGAAAATAAAGTTTTGCCCAAATATTTAAGGTGAAGTATGTAAAGTATTAAAGTCAAATCAAATTAAAATGATTTATTCGTTTAGGTATTCTGTAAATACACTTATGCACGTCATTTTCTGCTTCTACTACCATTTCGAAAAGGTGCTTTAACATTGAGGATAAGAAATGGCGAAAGAAACTCCTCATCACATCTTTTAAAACAACACATGACAATTACAAACTAAGTATAAACCTGCGCGGAACTGGTTTCGACACTTATTATTTCCAGTCATCCACATCATTAATATATTCATTTATACCATAATATAATTACCTATAAACTGTGCTTTAACGCGTCGCTTAAAAGTTCCGATAGGTAACTAAGGCATCCATTTTTGAAGTTTATTGTAAAAACGAACTCCAAGCCCCTTAAAAGAACGCTGAATCTTTCGAAGGCGATATGAAGACGTAACGAAATTATGCCTATTTCTTGTTTCACGATTGTGTGTATCAATTTTCTTCTTGTGCATATTTAAATATTTTTTAATATATACTAGATTACTAAAAATATATCGACTGGTCCTAGGAACTCCACCCATTTCTTGAAATTAAATGAATATTCTCTGATTTACCCCACTATATCATAAGACTACGGAAATATGTATAATAGACACATGGGACAAAGCACTGTTTACATCATCAATTTTTTTTGTCTTAAATATTAAAAATGTGTTATCAGAAAAAAGTACAATGTCTGCATGATTGCTAATAAAATACGCCAAATATTTAATATAAGCTAGAAAAAGGAACGGACCAAGAATAGAGCCTTGTGATATACCCATCCATGATCCCGATGATTTGGTATCATTTATGCTAACACATTGAACCCACCCTTCAAATGAGAAAAAAACACATTGAGAGCACTGTATTTGGCGCTGTAGTGACTAAGCTTAAGAAGTAGTGTTTCATGTTCAATCCAATGAAACGCTTTATACAGATCACAAAAAACACCTATAGCATTCTGTGATGCCTCACAGGCCTCAAATGTTTTTAAGAAGTCTAGTGACTGCATCAGTTGTACAGCGACCTTTAGTGAAGCCTCATTGATTATATGACTAATGACTCCTTCAAATAATTTTAAGTATTATTGTAGTTCTTTTCTTTTTTTATGATAAAATCCTTCAACTGAGCAGACTAGCCATCTGATGGTAAGTGGTCACCGTCGCCCATGGACATCAACAAGACCAAAGGTAACACTGATGCCGCGTTGTCGGCCAGGAAATGAGAAGAAGGTAAGAAAGAATATACTGGCTCTGAAGCCCCCAGCCGGAACACGACGAGTCGTTTGACGGCTGAATCAAGAAGGGGGGTGGTAGCTTCCAGGCAGGCTTCACGGAAAGATAAGACTACCACTATTATTATCAATGACGTAATAATAATACTGATAATATAAACCTTACGCGAAGCCCTACTACCAAGCAGGCTGGCTTCTGTCGCCTCTTGCGATACCCTGTTCTGCCAGCATGGGATTGTGGGGAGTAGGTCGCCCCAATAGGACCAAAATCTTATCTTCTGAGCAGATATGACTATATAAGATATACCTGTCTAGGCGGATAGAAAAACATACAACAAGATAAATAAAATATTGTACATTTTAAAAACTTTTTTTTATGTAATTTAATTTAAATCACAGCAAATCATTGAACTGCGTACTCGTATTTAGTTATTTCTATTTTTTAACGTGAACGTATGCAGGTATCAACGTAATGTTTACTTTTTATCCATAACACTTAAAATAAACTTATACTTATTATTTGGATAAACATAACCGCCGCGAAAGTTCGTCAGTTGCGATAAATTTTTGCAATGTACTTTACTTGGGTCACGGTCCACATTTACATAAAGGGCCGAGGCAGGCCCAGATACGGGCAACGGCCCGGGAATATTGTAGCCACCACAAAGGTAACAATATTATGCCCCAATATATTCGCGTTTAACTCTTTGATGTATTCGTGTGTAAATTGCTATAAACCCACTTTAATGGGGCCGAGTTTATGGCTTTTGACTTGTAACAGATTTTCATTGATATGGATTGCGCACTATTTATCCCGTTCCGTCTTCGTCGATGCAAAACCATATTTCATTATTCCGATAACAAGTATTACTTTAAATTATTGTCAGAATTCGCTAAACTGAGTTCTTAAATTTGTTACAATATTTTTAATTTAGGAGCAGTGTTAACCTAGTTTTCGGTCTCTCACACAGGAGACTTGACTGGGAATATTTTCCAAATTAGGGGCGTATTAAACATCGATTATCACTTGCTTTGAAGAAGGAAAACATCGTAAGGAAACCTCCATAACATCCTTAGAGATGTGAGAAATCTGCTACCTAGCAATTGGCCAGCGTAGTGGATTGTGACCTAGCCCCTCTCATCATGACGCGAGACCCGAAGCCAGTAGTGGAACTACAGTGGGTTGTAACGATGACCTCTGTCTAACCTAACCTTCGATGTTCTGTAAGAATCTTAATATCAACATACTTTCAAAGCACATTAACTCAAAATTAATGGTTGTGATAACGACACTACTTTTTTTTTAAATTAATTACCTTCATTTGTACGACTACAAGAAATACACCAATACTGCCAGAGGTACATAATATGCACGTGTAGGAGGTGTATACACATACACATTCATTATATTTCTAAGGGTAATTTTTGATTACTTTATTTCTTACACGTAAATTCTATCAAACAAGTAAAATTAAAAAATATTTTTAATAAACTATAAAACTTTGATAATAATAATTATGTACACATACCTTTATTTTCAAAAACCATCACACACACACACACAAACAAGCACTTTTGTAAATTTGGGTAATTTTAGTTTATATATATATATATATATATTGTTGTTTTTACTTATACGGAGTGGTGTGAATCTAGTTACCCACAACACAGGGCATCCTAGTGTGGGAGCTAGAAGTCAAAAATTATAACAAAAAAAACAATAAATATTTTTTTATTTTCATTTTCATTTTTTCACTAAATTTCCCTGCCATTTGTCTAGATTATCTATTATTAGGCCACTTCATCTATTTTATAATATCTCCTTAATTATGGCAATATTTATGTTGATTAATGAATAATGCTTACAATTTGAATGTACGACTTTCTTCCCCAAAGGCTCTCGTTAATAGCGGCAAATTTATAGTATGTCGTGACCTGACAGTCAACTATTTCTTTACGTTAGATTTTAGAAACTGTCAAAATAGTAGGTGTTTATGGTTTACCAGCGAACTCTAATAAATATGTGTAGTTTAGATAATACATAAGCGGTTTGTGGGTATAGAAAGAAAATAACGAACAGAAAAATGCTGTGGCTTAGGATGATTTATTTAGAATACACCCCGAGATTACAGAGGAAATAACATTATTAAGACAGAGGTGTAATATCTCAGGAGTAGAGGCTTCTGGGAGTGACGTAACGAATGAGTCAGTTACAAGTTGGAAAAATGTTAAGTCACGCACCGAAGTGGATTGAATTACAAACTGGAAAACATAATTTCCAGTACTGCAGGTGAAGATTAAAATCCAACTCATACATGCGATTAATTGTAAAGGTTATATTTAGTTTAAGAGAGTGCGGCTGACTTCAAATAACTTTTGTACATTCGGTTCTTATTTGTTGCTGTTTCGTCTCAAGTTCAGAATATACCGAGTTTAAGTGTTCCGAGTTTACGGCGCCATTAAAAACTTTGTGCAAAACGCTTCGCTTACTTGAACGCTCGCACTTTTCTGTTTTTATTTCATATGTACTCATTAAGTTTTTCTTTACCGGTCATTGATTTCCAGTTGACCTTCGCTCTCTTACGGGGATAAGAACAAAACTCTCCACGTCGACCTAGGTTTGCAGATGTCAGTCTTTCAGAACATCATCGAGGCATAGCCTTTCTTACAAATTAACTATTAAATTAACAAATTAAATTTAAACAAATTTATTAATATCCGATACTAGCCATCTTGTCGTATCCCGAGAAAATGCAAAAATAAGTTGTATATATATTACATCATTTAACTTAGAAAAAAATATTGCATCTGATGGTCTAGATTTCATTCTTCTAGGATGATTTTTATTTTAAATACACCTTTAAATTTTTTTCTAAATATTTCGAAATTAACACGATAAAATGTTGTAAATCAACGAAACTTCGCTAGCTTGATATTTTTAATTGATACAAAAAAATTGCTGCCTATATTTTTAAAAATATTACAGATGCCTCGGCTGCGTTTCACTCATTACTTGTTTATTACTTTCGAATAAATTCATTTTCAAACAATTGACTGTAATACAAATTACAGTAAATGGCATATAGCACGATAAAAAATATTAAGTTAAAACTATCTAGTGGTAATCAGTTTATATTATATTCGTAGTCAGATAAAACAAATTTTGCTGCGAGTGGATTTGAAAAAACTTGTGATAGTCCATACACACCTTGTGATACCTTTTAAGATACAGCATATTCGCTGTTTATAATTGCAAAATCAATTGCTGTATCTGGTAGTAAAACCTGTCACATTAATCTTAGAATGATTCAATCAAATGTAAAGAGGTTTTAGTCTAAAATTCAATTACTACAAATGTATTACTTTTTAATCTTCTAGTTCACAAGTTATGAATTTTTTAATTGTTTTTTGGCTCTGGTGTAAAGTTGCATTTTCCGACATAGGACAAGACTGAATTTAAAACTACTAGATAGTGTTCCTATTCTTATTTCTATCACTAAGAGCTATCACGAACGATTATGTAAGTTTTCAATTATTCAACCGAACCAGACCCAGACGCATCGCGGCTATCAGCATCGCGCGTGTGCAAAAGTTATTCAGCAAAGCGAACTGTTTGATTAATACCTCGGGTCGTGGCGCTTTATCGTGGTTTCGTTTGAGCAAGTCCAGCACAGCGGACACCCTGTCAACATGTGCTAGTTCCTCTTTGTAACTGTACAGGATGTTTGCTGAAACTTGTACATGTTAACAGACTATTGTATTATCAATAGATATCTTAAGAAAGTGATGAAATTCACATTCTTACGGTACGACCATAAGTTTTACGTGTTTTGTGGTATTAGACATGGTATGCATAATTTTTTTTTTTTTTGAAAATTCAGATGTACTACTAATACTATTTTTAAATTCTGCATTATTACTTTTATCCGGTGACAAATAAAACTTATTATGAAGTAAAGTGACGCTAAGAGCTTGTATAACCATGTAGACTTCGTAAGGATATTCACTTTGTGTGAACAAATCGCTGACTCTAACACAAATTTTCTACCAAAACATTGTCGAAGATACAAACTTTGTATTTCATACAAGCTATTCAATGTTATTAATTTAAAACGATTTGACACAGGTTCCATAATTATAAGTATATTGGATTAAGTGGTTAAAAAATGTTAAAGGTTTTCAAAAATTTTGGGATTCCTTATACTACTTATAAAGAGTGTATCTATAAGAAGCCTAAACAAATACGTAATTAAAATAGCATTCGTATAAGAATGAGTAAAGTTCGTAAGCAGCTGTACTTAACGCCTGTAATCCACTCTGGGTTCATTGTTCTCGAGCGCGTGCATCCATTTGCAAGATAATAATTTCCGCATCGCCAGAACAATGCGAGCGAACTAACCACCCGAACATTTGTATCATTCTTCTCGTTCCTGCCACTCCTTCAAACTCCATTGTTGGGAGTATTTCAACTTGCTAATATAGAAACTGTACGTTACGTTGTAAACGATGGGATCCTCAAACAGAATATGTAAACCTCGAAGAAGGGGAGGGCAAAGTAATACTTTACCAGCTGCCTTCAAGCAGGGACCTCGTTAATAATACATAGTTTTTTTATCGTGTGCCGTTATTATTCTCCATAGCTTTTTGTCGATGTTTAAATTAAGTTTTCAGTCAAATAATTGTTAAATTTGTTGTTTCCTGAAAAAGTACTAAATGTTTATTTGAAACATACATTATTACAGACATGAAGCTCATCATAATAGAAATGGGATAGAGAAACCCGTAGCCTAGTTGATAGCGACCCTGCCATCAGAGCCACGAGTCAGAGTTCGATTCTTGCATTTGGGACAAATATTTCTGTCACAAATAATTGTTTCCTCTTGAGTCATTGTGTTTATCGTGTTTTATTTGTGTGTATCCTTGCCACAAGCAACACAGTTAGTTAATCCCAATGCGCGAGTATGAGTGTTTGTTTTTTATTTGTGTAGTCACGCTCAGATGCGCTCAATGTATGAACTAGATTTACTTAAAATTTTACATAATTCACCGAGTATCATATAATTGCATTCTAAAGATAAAATAGTTTCATTTTTAAAACAGCCTCTGACATTCGCTATTCGCTATAGGAAACAAGTCCCAGATGAAAAAACAACCTCAGCTCAGTTCTCGACGACATAAAATATTTGTGAAAACATGCTTCAGACACTTTATTCGGGTGGAGTATTTTAATATTTCAAATAACGCGCGTGTGGATACGGTGAAATTAGACGAACGTCCCGTGTGAATACGCCGGGATGAAACTTTGATTTCGATATCCTCCGTAGTTACGTTACACACCCTTTGTGGACGAATGAAACACATTATAAAATATTTCGACAGCTCGCTTCGTTGACAATAAGTCCACAGTTGTGTACGGTTCACTTTTAACGGTTCGTTCGTGTGGATGCGCCGCCTCGAGCTGGTGATCCGTCACAGTCCCCGAGGTAAGAGGAGCTTTGAACTATTTGAGAATGGCTACAACTGCTGATGGGTCGCACTGGCCATTGAACTCCAGGCGACTGGGACCTGCACTTGCTTGTTTTGTTACCTCACATCAATAAAATAAAATCGGTTGACCTATGCAGGTCATCACTGTACAGCCATTAACGTTTGCCGCTGCGTATAGATTGTCAGGAGTCGGATATGTTTTCTTTTTACGGTCGTATTCGGACAAATAGTTCCATGTGTGGCCTGTCCGGCTCTTGTTAGCCTTTTTGATGTGATAAATTTTATAAGTTCTGAATATCATTAATATGAACTGAATATGAACCTGATTTTATAACTATTTGATTGAAACTTAAGTAAAATTAGGCAAGAAAATATTTGACTGATAATTTTTTTATATATTTAATGCTATTATTACAGGTTTCACCCGAATTTTTTTTTTTGTCGCAGGGGAATCCATTTACGGATGATATCCAGGACGCCCGGGTGGCAGTCCTAGACCTATGTCGGACTCGGCACTTTGGGAGTGCAATACCGTACTAAACCCCTGCGGGAGCCTTCAGCCGCTTTAATTGGAGGGTCCCGGATCTGCAGGCAACAGGATCCCTCCAGCGACAGGCTGGCCTCGGCGAAAAGGCCAGACTTCTCCTCCATGGGGACTGTCCGGCTCACCTCTGAACAGTCCCAACGACGCCGTGTCTAGCAGGGCCGGGTTCCCATCCCGGCCCGACACGGGCACAGGGGCGTTACTGGAGGCGCATTAAGTAGCGCCTCCTACGCACCCCCATTCGTCGGCCGCGGATGGAGGCCACGTCGGCGGCCTCCTCTCTCCCCCGCTCGTCGGCCTCCTTCTGGGACATTATTGTCTCGCAGAAGGAGACCATCGCCTTCCAGGACTCGTCGTCGCCGAGCATCGCGGTGATGATGCTCGAAAGCGAAAAGTCCCCTCCGAGGACTGACGTCAGATCCCGACGCAGCGCTGCCCATCTCGGGCACACCTCGAGGGAGGTTTCACCCAATGCAATAGTGTGGGTCTAACAAATTGATGTCATTAAACTCGCAAAACAAATTCAAAAATGTTGTTTGGCAAACGCTATTATGATCTGTAGTTATTCTTATGACGAATTTCACTGTAATTGTTTATTAGTTACAACATCTTTTTTATTACTTTTTGAATGTAAAACGTTTTAGATTACGATTTTTGTTTCTTATGTTTAATTTGATGCCATAACGTGTTTCATTGAAAGTTGTTTACACCTGTAACTGAGGTATACTTATATATTTGAATTAGTGCATGCTCTAAGCTAAGCTATTGTTTTTGGTGTTTATCTTGTTGGTGTAACTTATTAAATTAATAAATAAATAAAATAAAATAAAATAGTATAATTATTATTATTTCTTATACATTATACAATAAAGAAAGCTGTCCTTGTGAGTTCACTCAGGGAACAGTGAAATATATCTGTGTCATTGGCTATAAGGTTGAGTGTGAAGAGCACGCGACAGCGGCGCCTCGCTCGAGACTATAGTTCGACCTCGCGGCTCGACCAGCAGTCGAGGCCTTCGTCTTCGCCACACACACCTGTGCGGAACACACAGACTGTTACACCATGTTATTGTATACATCTCGAACCTAATAATAAATATATATATATATGCACTACAATAATAAAAAACACACACATACCTACATGTGAGGTCCTTGTAATGTAATGTAACTTTTGTGTACCAACTGACGATCTAATGGAAAATGGTATTTTAAGAATCGACGGCCACCTTGTGTTTTCAAGTAACAATAGATACTCTTGATTCTGTCATGTCGCACGGAATTGAATATTTTTAAATGGATCACACTTTTGAGATTTTTAACTCATTGGTTGTAAGTTTAACAAGGAGCTCAATGATTATTTTTCTGAAAGCAGAACTGTATCAGGAGTTATTTTATTAACTCCCGTGTATATACAAAATTAACTCGTAAACTGTTTTATACAAAACATGAAAATATATTGTTCAACAAAGAGAATCAAAACATGTTTTGGATTTAAGATTATTCTTTGACATATTCGTGTCATGGAAGTATACCACCAGTCAAATATATTCGATTGTAATTAAGCGATGTATTACCGCGCAATTGGTTTCATCAAAGTTATTTCGTTTACTTAGTCAACATCGGTAGATCACACGCGGTCGGCTTTACCAATCATATTTAATATCGTTCCTGACCGAGCTCGTCGACGACGGGCGTCGGGTTCCTCGGATAGATATTTAGGTATGTCACATATTTATATTGGCCACATTTGTTATGCAAACTTTGTATGCTCCGGGTTGAGTGCTTGTAATGCCCGGTTTGTCGCCGAATCTGTACTTATCTACATATCTAATATTATCTACTGCCGGCGCCCTTCGGCACTATGCTGAACCCTCTCAACAGATTTAGATGATACTTGACATATTAATAATTGATGTTATGACTCGTAGTTTCGCATGTTTTTTATCCCGAGAACTGAATATGTTCTTGTGGAATAAGAAACACACTTAATAAGAACATTTGGTTAAGTGGATAGCGAACAGATTTCGATTGTTGTCTTGCAGCAGTTCTAATAAATGAATATTTTTCAAATTTATAAAACTAAGAAAATGAACCCCTAAAACAATACAGCGGTGTAAACATGAAGTTTACTAAATGCTGGATAACAATCAGTAACAACTGCTTTTGAAGCGACGGGATAGCAGCTTACTGGTTTAATTATAAAACCGATTAGGCAGTTAGGACCGGCCGCACCCAAGTTGCACGTTAAACTTCGAATTCTTCGACCCCGGCTGTTGGGTCATGTCAAAGGTCTTTGAACGGTGTCTCGATATCAGACAATGTGGGTGAACACTAACTCCTCTGTCAATCCACACTGGAGCACTGTGCTGTAGTACGGTCTAGACAATCTCAGTAAGGAAGACAAGCCCATTACTCCTACTAATTATACATAAATTGAATAGAAACTAGAAAAAAAAACTTTTTAACGTTACTTTACAAATGATAATATTTCAAAACACAAATGTACCGTGTACATAACTGCGATACGATCAGGTTAATGTTCTAACATTTTTCAGGCGAGTATAATATTTTTGACATAAAAAAATTTTGGTGAAATGTTTAAGATTTCAAGTACGATTAGCGAATGTTTGTATGAGTCGGTCGAAATACAAAGTGGTAGCGTAGCACGACAAAAGCGGGGAAGGGTTCCTTGCAAGATGTCCAATAAATACACAACGATAATGATAAAAACACACACACTCCCACACTATGAACATCTATATTGTGGGTGACATGGACACACACAAATGCGACATAACAAGCAGCATCACCCGAAAACAAACATTAATCTGTCACAAAACACCTGTCGCGGCCGGGAATCGCACCCGACACCCCTCGCGGGACGCGCAGGGTACCCACTGGACTGAGCCGTCGTTGACGACCACGGGACAGTAATGTCGACGGACAACGTGTGAGCAACTTGCTCCTTTAAAGGTAGAAAATAAGCAACGCACTACTTTACATCTGGTGCGAGCCGAGGTGCACGTTATAAATATTATAATTATCACAAACTATAAGCCGAATACATTAAACAAAGGTGAAAAACAAAATAAATTATAACGGGCAAGGTACATTAACGTGGACTTACTTCAGAGCTCGTTTACGCAATGTTTAAAGTACGAAGCCCAATTAGTACGAGCCCAAATAACTACTATGTTCCACGAGCGCATGTTCGTGCCGGTCTTCGGTCGTTCGGTCGCAACAGCTGGGGTTATCGTAAATGATCTGCCAACATCGTGGTTATAACGATGTTTCTATCTTTTGACTAGGCTGGATTTTCCTGTAGGCTAACTAGGTTTCGGCCTCGAGCCTCGTGACCGTGAGGGACCTAAATACAAACTGTTAGCAAAATTACCCTATTCTAAAATAAACAAATAAACGTGTACTAACTAACTTAAGACTGCACTAGGATTCCTTGTGTTGCGGGTGCCATGGACGTACACAAATATGACATCACACACACCCATGACCCGAGAACAAACGTTCATACGTCACATAAATGTCTGCCCCGGCCGGGAATCGTACCCGGGATCCCTCGGTCGGCAGACAGGGTCACTACCAACTGGGCTATGAGGTCATCATTTCTATTCTAAATGCAGTGAAAACTTAAACACTGAACCGAAAATAAAATGAAATTCTACACATATGACTAGTAAACAAATATTAAAATGTAGGTAAATATTGACGTGCCTAAAAATTATTATATCCCGACGGTTGAAAGGGCCTCATAAGTGGTATAGCCTAGGGCCTCTGGTCATCTAAATACGGTACTGCTTTTAGAATAATATAATCGTGTTTCCAACGCTTTGATTTATTTTATTTTTTTAACTAAAACAGGTATTTTCTGTTCTTAATTAGTAAGATAAGGAACGTTTGCTACATGTTTTTTAATTAATATCGGTAACAAGATTCGAGTGCGAATAAATATGCACGAGTTGACTTTTTGTTTAGATTTTCAATTTTCTAATGGAAATCGTGAATGCATGTAATAGTGGTGTAGCTGTTGAACGCGGCATTGCCTTCGGATTGTGCGACCAGTCAGAACCCTGTCCTCGCAGTTTCATTGTTGTGCACGTCATGTTTTCGATGTCATAATTATGAGTTTCAAACACGTCGACCTAGGTACGCGTCTAACAAACACTGCAGTGTCAGAATGTTAATAAATAAACTCAAGGAAAATGTCAGAATTTAATTAAACACTGCCGGCCGCAAAACGTTACTGGAGACTCATCTTGTGCTTCTTCGACGGTCATGAGACGGTCTCATGCTCGCTAGATGGTTGTTATTTTTAACCAATCACCTGTAAAAGTAGATGTTATAGAATAGAGATTCGGTGTCAGTTCACACAGTGTAATTCCGGAGTCAGAACATCGCTCACGAGCGCGACGGCTGGCGCCACGAGATCGGCTCGGCGAAAACGAATGGCTCTGGAGGTGCTTATTCACTGGACTTGCTGGTATCCATTTTGTTGACTGTAAATATCACATTCCAATGCAACTGCACTGCGAAATCTGTGGAGAAATAATGCCATACCATTTCAACAATGCTACTCAAATTATCCCAAATGGCATTTCACAAAACATGTAATTGCTCATAATTTGTGATCATCACTGCCACTGTTCACTTCCCGTTTGAAAGTTTTTAATGTCATCAATCTACAAACGACAAACGATTACCTGATGGTATGATGTCAGTGCACATACACGTTTTAACATTAAGGGCATCACCGACGCGACGCGACTAAGAACCGAATGGGAAACCATTTTTCCTGGATTGAATTCAATAAGTCAAAAACACTCCACGGTTGATTTTACAAAGGGGGTCCTGGTGAGCGAGTAAAATCCCCATCACCATGGAAAAGGACAGTCCTTTATGGACTTGGGCTATTCTATACTACCAAGGATGGACAGGCACTCAGGTAAAGCCTAATTTGAGAAAATACCAAACATAAAACAAATTTCGAATGTTAGCTATTGTAATATATTGAATAATATTAACATTTGTAAGCAAACTTGGACGTTATATAACTTGATAGTCACTAGAGGCAGACTAGCCCTAATGAAAGTACTAGAGTACTTGCGCGTCGAATATAAATTCGTGAATTAAAGACGAAATAAATCATTTTATTCACGTATTTCACGAAAATATATTTACAGCGAAAATGCCCGTGAAGTTTTATAAAAACTTTGTTATTACTCTCCGTACCAACAACATATTCATAGTTGAATACAATCTCTTTGAATACAATCTTCACTTTTCCATCTTTTCACCATTATCTCACTGTTTTGTAAGAAGTACATAAACATATAATATATAAAAACAGTACTATTTCAAATACCACTCGGTCCTTGTATAATAATGGAATAAAGTCGACGACCTTCCTTTTACTGATTTATTGATCCAAAAAGATGGCGGAAGGTCGAGAAATTGGTGGGGGTCTGGTGATGGCTGTCGCTTATGTTATCTATACTAATAAATAAAATTGGAATATCTGTTTGTAATATTAACCGCTTTTTACTACATGTATATGAATTTATATACGGTACATACATATATCAAAATAACATTTTTTTCAATTTTTGTTTGTCTGTCTCTTTATTCCGGCTAATCTCTGAAACGACTGGACCGATTTTGACGGGACGTTCACTGGCAGGTAGTTGATGTAATAAGGAGTAACTTAGGCTACTTTTCTTTCTACTAAATAACTTTTTTGTTAAATTCCACGCGGACGAAGTCACGGGCACAGCTAGTCTATACTAATAATACAAGTGTAACTGGGCTTAATCTGTACATTTTTTAGAAAATTACATGGAAGAAGAAACACTTATTCAGTCATAGTACCTCTACAAAAGTAGCTACATAAAATAATACTTACACTGTACACATTTACTACGGCTGTTTGTAAAAGAACGGCGTAGTTGAACCGTGCTAAGTAAGACAGACTCTAGATTCAAGTACAATAATGAAACGAATTTATATACTGATCTTTGTTTATGCATCAGGCGTAAATGTAGCGTTTGCGACAGAGTTTTTAGGAGCTCGTGAGTTCTGTTAAAATGTAAACGCAATGTTCAAACAGTTCCAGTAGTAACGTCAGGAGAAATGTTATTCAAATAGCTCAATCTGTCGACACGTACGTTTCTAATCTGAGGCTGTTTGTATGAAAATTTCCAAAGAAATCTAATTTCGTCGTTCCTCCGACGTCGTTCCTGCCGCACGAGACCAAGACACGCGAGGTGCCGTGCTTGCGCGCCATCCAGCTTTGGTTTTGAATTATATCTTTTCTGTCATCGTCACCGGAACTGTGTGACCTCACGAGCTCCTCGACCCGGCTCCGATCACACTTCACCGACTGGGGACGTTTGGTCGTGTAACTTGATACTCATCAACAATCGGAGTCATGTTTAACAATAAAAAGTTTTTAACGACAGAGCGACAGCAAACGGAACGAACGCTTCGTAGCGGATATTTTATTAGTCTACACAGTTTATATTGATTTTAACTATTCCAATTATTGTTACTTCTAGGAATTGAGTGTGAACGCTCATCGTATCTGTATCGTACGTCATTATATCTGTTTGTATTACAGCCACTTTATTCTCAGACTATTCATATTCTATATATATGAGATTTGGATGGTAGATACTTTATGTAAACGTAACCAAGAAGTACTGAAATTACGGATTAAAAACTAATTATTATGGCATGTGGAGTATATAACGTATCTAAAAAGTTCTTGAAAATTTACATAAAAGGTTTAAAGTAAGTTTAATATGTATTATTTTAATAAAGTATCGGACATAACAGCAACTTATAACTCAAGAAACTTTTAACGATATTTTGTTTCAAAAATATAACTATAATTATTATATATACCTGTGCTATTTTCAGGTTGTAAATGAAATGAATGCAATTATTTATCTCGACTATGAAATCCTCCATTGTATGCATTCCGACAAATAATTAATATTTAAGGCAGACTATGTAATAGTGATACGCTGATTTCACAAGTTGAAATTTATCTCTGAAATCCAACGTACAAAAAAAAGCAAAGCGTTAACTTACATTCATAATACATTTAATATGAAACTACGTTAGTCACTCATGGGAATGAGCTCGGCTTGAGCGTACTGTGAAAATAATGAAAACGCCTCCGAACAGTAATAAAGGCTCCGACACGTGGAGCGCGCGGGGTGTGAAGTGGCTTCAGTCAAACTGATCCACGCTAATGTAGATCTTATGGACATCGAGTAGAGCTCATTTACACATACATTTGTCAATTGGTTAGACACTTATGACTATTAACATTAGAAAAGCATGAAATTTATTTGTAAGGAAATCAGGACTTTATTTGATACGAACAAGAGTTCATATTTAGTTGGTGAGTGAGATAGAACAGGTACAGTAGTAGCGAAGAAACATGTCGTGTTACTATCAAAACATAGAACATTTATTACATTTCTCGTTATTGGAAAATTTTCCCTTTTTTTGACAACGTTAACAAATATTAAGTAACAATAACCCGAGTAGATGCAGTAGATCTATTTTGTTGACTTTTAAGATTTAACTTTACCTTGAAAGTTTATTCATCAGTGTAATACGAACTGATCAAGAGCAATATAATAAATTAAAGTTTATACCGGTTCATGTACAGTCAGCCTCACCCAACCACCGGGGAGCGCTACACCGTTGGAATATTCAGTAAGTATTCAGTAATTACGGTCTCATAATATCCGAATCTTGTTTAATTGCAACACCGTCTATGAACTGATATTAAGATACGCGTGTAAAGCACTTAATCTGCGCAGTTATTGTTTTTAATGAGATCGTAACATAGATGACATTCCGGTGGTTACTCGCTTACAATTAAATTCATTTTACTGTAGCGAAATGGTAATGGTAAAATAAATTAAATGATATTTAAATAAGTATATAAAGATGTGCTCGATTGCTATTATAGACTTTGCAATTAAATTTATAATATAACAATAAGACCTATGTGATTGCTATATTTAAACTTTCATATATATTTTAATTTATACTTACAGCAAAAGCGAGCAGGAAAGTTAAAAATAAAGTGACTTTAATACTTAATGATGTTTTTAAACGCGATTTGTACATTCTTCAAAAGTGCCACATATTATTTTTACTAAAGTTATCACGCTACTAAATTGTAAAATTTGAACTCCATAAAAAAGCAGGTGAATTGAGTGAAAAAAATAACGAACTTAATTTTTTTTAAATAAACAGACAATAACTAGCAACAACAACACTAGGCAAATATAACAACAACAATAGGCAAAAATTTATAAATGTGGACAACCCGACCTTACACACCGTAGTGGTGTGACGGACACAGGAGACGTGACGTACGTCGCTGATATGATATGGGACGCAATGATGAACAATATTTACTCCTATGTAAATAAAATGGAAGCTAACACACACACGACGACGATGGGAGAGCGAATCAACAAATCGGCGATACACACCTCAGCCAATACGTTCTTACAACTTTGTACGGCAATGCGAAATTATAACTGTAAGCACAAATGTGTAAAAAACAATTGTTTCTACGGATATTCCGGTCTTTAAAAGGCCGGAAAACTATTCGGTAACTCTTTTATGATCGTAGGACATTGTGTAACACCTAATTATTTCATGAAACGTGAACATATCATCGAATGGTCGATAGTTTCACGATACGATATCTAGATAAATTTGTCAACGTCAAAAGCACATGCGCACAATCAGCGCCGCAACAGATTATATTCAGTCTGTGAATAATACAGGTTTCGAACAAATGATATCCATGATTTGAAAATATGTATGAAGAAGTTTCTAAGGCCGTTTTTCTTATCCGTGATAAAGCATTTTGAAATTGAAAAGGTTACAAAGATAACACGTATAAAATATAATGATACACAGTGAATAAAATATTTTAATTTGATTTTGGTTCTTTTATTTTGGTTTCCTTTACAAGTCTAGTTTGGTCAAACCGTACTGATGCCGTGTCACTGAATGATCTTTGTATGAGAGAAGAGTCGAGCGCTATCCATATAGTCTGACAAAATGATAAGTGATATTGCTCTCAATACCAAGCTATAGTTTTTCAATTTCTCCGGTGCAGAGGGTGACGATAATGTAACGGCTTTTACAGACTTGGCTTTAAGCCACACCGCGATTTAATGTTGCTAGCCACGATAGTTCTGTGATAAGAACTGCTTCCTCACTTAGAGAAACAATTGCAGTAAAAATATTTTGTCCTTTGTCAGTAACACACTAAATTATATTATCTAAATGAGTCCGAATTCGGACTGATTAAGCCATAGGATAATCCCACTGGATTTTACATTATCAAGACATCCGTTATTTCGACATCAATTTATGATATCTCCATTGCAAACAATAGCAAAGATTCAATCGATAGTAGGTTTAGAAGAAGAAGAAATGAATACGTAGAATGCATGCATCGCTGTTCAGCATCTTTCTGTAACGAGACAAAGAGACGTGGGTCGGGAAGATTAATGCATTCACACAATAGTGGTACCTAAACGTTTAGAAATCTACGAATGAGCTCCGACTGCGTGCCACCTCAGTGCCAATCGGAAACACCATATATCGCGTTTATTGCTATTGTACATCAGTCCGCTGACTTAACTGAGTTGTGGGGCGCAATCTTTGCCTGTTGACGCGAGCGTGATTCAATTTATAGCGGGACAACACTCCAATTTACGAGCATGCGTATAGTTTTGGGCGGCGAGTATTGCAGCTAAAGTAATTATCGAACTAGATCAAACTAGTGGTAATGGAAATATCCATAACGAGTATGCAACAAATAGAAAACGTGTTGGAAGCCTCTGCATGTTGCAAAATAAAACCTATCGCCGTGGCAAGAAGTGGCTACTTTTACACATTTAAAGTACATTACTATAACAAATCGGCTCCCACTTCATGCAGTTGTGCACGGTACTTAGGGAGTTTCAAATTTATTAACATGTGATTTCATTATAAACGTTTTCTTACATATAATTTAAAGAAGATTCATTTTATCTCGTGGACGTAAAGAAGTAGTTCCATTAGTTTTCAAAAAAATTGAAAACATGTTTAAAATTTAGGTGTTTTATTAAAAAATATATAAATCACACTAATTGTATTTATCCGATAAGTGATCAAAACTATAAAACAAAAAACCACAATACTCAAAATCACCACAGAAAAAAATTATAAATTCTAAAAGAAATGAGAAGAAAATCACTAAGCATTTGGCTCCATTGTTCTTCCTAAGCACTCATTCACTTATAACGACTCAACTCTGCGCGTAAATGAAGCCTCAATTTATCTAAATGTCAAATTCGACAAACAAAAGCCCTCGGGCCAGTGACGGGCGGTGGCGGTGTACTGCTCGTAAAATATTTTAATCAAGACTGGAATTACTCGGGAAAATAAGGCTTCGCTCGTTCGAAGCGTTCAACGATGTCACGACACTCAAACGAAATGTACAGAAGAAGCCGTTGTACACTGCAGGGGCTTGCTGTACGACTATTGAATGGGAAACTAAATGAACCATGCAAGAGACTCCCATAGATGTATAGAACGAAACTGTCTAGGCTCCGATAATTCCATATTTCTCCAATTGTACGTGATTACCAGATGAGAGTTTATTAAATATCTTAACAGTAATATCGATGGGCCGCAGTTACATAAGTCAGTGTAATTATAAAACACATAAATTTGACTTCATAGGCAGTAAATAAATCTTACAAAATGAAATGTTATTTTTATAGTTTTAGACATGCGGATCTCCTTCCTTCCTTCCATTAAAGATACATACACTAACAATAAAAAAGTATACATGTATAAATAGTACCACCAGCTAATGTTCCGCCCCGAAAAGGAGCATCTCATGGTGAGTACACTGCGACCTTTAACCGCATAACCTCGTGGATTGTTGTAAAGTAGATATAAATTAAATGAGATAGTAACAGCATTAACTAACTTAATAAACATTATATGGATAATAACGATTAAATATTTTATTTATTAACCCCGGAGTAAATGAATTCTCATCATGTTATGTATTACATTAGTGTTCATGTTTCGTCTTCACTCCATTAATATTTAAATGTTGTGTAAATGTCACGTCATCCATGCGATCTCGGCCGCCTGTGGCGCTTTCACGACGCTTTCGCTTTATTTAAGACTGATTGTGGACTCAGAGACAGCTAGACTTCTTTATTTTGCCTATTTCCATTTTACGATAAGGTTCAAAAGTTGATACGAGTACGTGAGTTACCTATTGGAAATTTTAAACGACTTGTTAAATCACGACTCACAGGTAAAATATATGTCGGCGCGAAATTATAAAAACAATTAAAAATATGATCATTAATAGTTGATAAGCATTAAATTAAATATTTACTTTAAAAGATTGTGTATAGCGGAACTGTTACTTAATGGAAAATAATTGATTGTTCACAATTGTTTTGAAGAAACAAGATGATTTCTAAATTAATCTCATAATCTATTGGTTTTAATCGGTTACTTATTATGAGTAACGCTTCCTTTTATAACAACCACAATGTAATGTGCTGCTTTTAAAATTAATCAACTTCCGTCTTGTAAATTAAAAAGTGGTGGCGCTGCGATGGCATTTTCCTAAAACGAAAAGGCCGTCGCAGACGCACATTCAACAACAGGCTTTTGGCTGAGAGAGAGAGAGGCTGCCTATATCTTGTAAGTAACTTACCTATTTATTGTATCCAGATCACTAGATAGATTTAAGATTAGTTTGGTGTTTTTTTTTTAAGGTTAAAATATTGTTTTAATAAGTAAGTTTGAATCAGTGTTTTCACATCTGCAATGTCTGAACCTGATAATGATAAGCCAGCCTCATCTCCTATTTCGACATATATTATGGTATAAATAAATATATTAATGATAAGGACGCCTGGAAATAACACTGCCGAAACCAGTTCCGCGCAGGTTTAAACTTACTTTGTGATTGCAATACGATGTTTTTAAGAAGTGCTGAGTTCTTTCGTCGTTCCTTCTCTTTAATGTTAAAGCACCTTATTGACACGGTAGTAGAAGCAAAAAGCCAAACAACAAAAAAAACCCGCAAAATTTAATAACGTAAGGAATACAAATAAATTGACAGATAGCCAAAAAAATGAAAGTCCCAAGTAAAGTTTTATCCAAAATGTTCTTTTTTCAAATACATTATACTGGTTTATATGTGACTTGTTCTTTGCGTTCCTTTTAATATATCCATGAATGTATGATAAAGCTTCATTCAAGCTAAGGGGAATAAGTTTTGCAATAAAACGCAAACTTAAATGGTAATAAGTATGACATACATAAGGCGCATACATTTTTAAAGTAAAATTTGTACACATCCAAGGGGGCGTTCATGTATTACGTAACGCAATTTGAGGGGAAGGGGAAGCTCTTTTTGTTTTTTATTATTTTTATACATTTATACATCGTTTTTTTAATAAAAAATACTATGGAATTAAAATATCTCAAGGTTGAAACCCTTTTCATTTATGTTGTATGGGGAAACCCTCGATTGTGTTGTACGTCATTTTTATTTTGTTTCCGTTGTCAGTATAATTATACAGTATGGCGTAATTAAATATAAGATTAGTAGTAAAAGTTTATTAGGACATATTTGAATCCGTTTTAACATATTTTAAATTTAAGCAAATATTTATTACTTTATGTGTGATTATTTATTAAATAACAATATAAATAAAATAAACAAAATACGCACGTATTGCGAGTTAGAAATCTCTTGTTTTATTTATTATTACCGCAAACGCGATTTTAACAATAATAAAGGTATTTGTATTATAGGGACCTTTTGGTGCTTTGCGCAACATAATTGTGACTTTTAGGCAAAAATTGTCACTTGGATGTTACGTAAAGTTTAGGGAGGGTGAAGGGGGGAGGCTACAAAACGTTACGGCGCATTATATTCAAAAATCTTCAAAAATTACGTAACGTAATACTTGACTGTCCCCCAAGGCTCTAATAACAAAATACAATTTTTGTTACTGGGTCATAGAAGCCACGGTTCCAACAAAACTAAAAAGCTTCTTAGAGTAAATAAAAGGTTACTCTTTCCGTACCTCTCATGGACTCTTCCAGTCCAATTGATTCTCTGCTACCCGTTGCCCGGTTTCTCTCCGGCACTAAACTTCGCGTGTGTGGGATAACAAAATTCAAATAACTCCATACTATCTGCATTTTATCGTAGTACTGCAAAACTTCTATGTGAGTTTATTCTTCAAAGCTTTGAGTTGAAATTCTTTGATGTTTCCTTCGAGTGTACAATGCATTTCCTTGAAACATTATATTTCACATTTGACAGTAATTCTAAAAATCAATCTTGTGAACATAATAGCTGCAATTACTGCCTACAGTGTCAAGATAGTAAAGTAAGTCCCCGTTGCTATTTTTGAGACGATTGGAATTAAGTCGGTTCGGTCACGGTACAACGGTAAAGTAATTCTAAAAATCAATCTTGTGAACATAATAGCTGCAATTACTGTCGACAGTGTCAAGATAGTAAAGTAAGTCCCTGTTGCTATTTTTGAGACGATTGGAATTAAGTCGATTCGGTCACGGTACAACGGTAAAGTAATTCCTTATTATTTTAATATCATGCCCTTATCAATATTGTTTTCTTATATTTCTAAGTTCTAGACAAATTTTGGCTTGAAAAGTGAGTACAACCATCAATCTATAAGATGTATGTCTTTGTCTGTTTGTCAGATTGCCGTACGTGTGGACTATTTATCTTGTTCGAAGTGTCACCGTTGTACGTCTGCAATGTGCATTGTTACTTTAACAAACTGCGCGGGAATTCTTAATGCATCATTTTAATTTAAACATGTAGAATTTTCCCTATAAAACATAAATAAAATAACTATAATGATTTTGAAGTATGTACATATCGAACAAGACGATTCTTATTGCAGAGCTTTCTAGAGAGTGAGTTCTAGTAATTGAGTGGAGGTGATTTTTTCGGGCGTTACAATCATCGTTGGCTTTATTCCTCATTAAACAGTGGACTGCACACCCATTTAATAATTCTGGATTAACAAAAACAGACGTTGAATATATTCGCGGGGCGTGGCTGCGTGTTCACGTCTAATAAAGCGCGCGGTCGTTCCGCCGACAGCTGCATTGAACGATACATGCAACGCAAAAAGAGATTTATTCCCAGGTTCATTTTAACTGATGGCAAGATAAATTGTTTACGAGTTAAATAATAAAGCAAAGTGCAAAAACGCACGTAGTAGAAATTGCACGATATTTTTTAACCTAAATTCATGAATATTATGTTGAGTGAAAAACCCGTTTGTTTGTACGAACTTTGATTGAAAACCGAAAACAGAAAGTCCAAAGTTGATACTTTCAAAAGCACATATAGGTCCACGTGGAACTGAGACATTTCCTACCAAAAGTTGCTACAATTTCTGAAGTCGCTACGCCAATGTCGAGAAGTCGAGAATGGTAAAAAACGTGATTTTAATACCATATGATCCTTATTCGAGAATAATATGGACTTGCATAATGTTATATTTTATAATATAAACCAGAACTTGATATACCACTTAACACTATTAAAAATAAACATTTATGCAACGTTCCATTAGTCTTTTGTCTTTAGAGAGAAAATAGGTATTCATTAAACCGAAACAACTACCGACCACCCGCCGCGCGCCGTACTGTAAAGTAACTTTACTTAAGCCTTTAATCGGTATTAATTAACGGATTGTCTAACCATGGATTGCGTAGGTTTTGTGTATTGATACAATATCTGTTTGTAAAATAAGTACTTTTCTTGACTTTTCCAAGGAATTTAAAATGGGTTTCAATTGATATCTTAGATTCGTAACTATATACAAAATTTCAAAATAAGAAGTTCTGAATATTTAATTTAAAATTATGTAAGTTTATACCCTTCCGAAGTAACTAAATAAAATAAGTGTATAAATTTTAGTAATGGGAAATAAATACGGCCGGAACCAGCACTACCAACCAATAACTTCCATTAATTTTAACTCTCATATTTTACAGCCATATGCAGGAGACATTCGAGGATCAGCAGCCGAAGAAGTCGGACCTCAAAATTCAAGACGTGTTAGAAGAGTGAAATTAAAAGTGATCGTGAGTGATAAATATGTGGAATGTTAATACGACCTAGTTTGTTTGGATTTTAACCCTTATAATTGTAAGAAACTCCATCCATCCTCATACCTCCCCACCTTAAGGTACGCTTATTGACCAACGGACAAGGCTATACCGAAAGGTTTCTTGCAATCTCTCCGAGTAAGATTTCCCGGGGCACAGGAGTCTGCTCCATTTTATACAAATGCCCAAGCCAACTAAGTCGTTTCTTTTTGAGCACGGCAGTGACGTTAGGGAGCTGCGCTTCGCCTCGTACAGCCCCATTTTTCACCAGGTCTGCCCATGTGATGCCCAATATGTTTCGAAGACAGCGCACGAGAAATACATTGCGTCCACGTTCTTGTTTTGCATGCGTAGTCCAGGATTCGGCCTCACAATAATATGCTTAGGACGCATGTTTGGTAAATGAACATTTTTGTTTTTACCCTGAGTGTGAGTGAGTGAGTGTTATCATCAGTGTCGCATTAAGCAGTGTGGAACGTCCGTATGCCAAGCGTTTCCCACAGGTTCCTCCTCCTAGTAAAGACAAAGTCTAGCTGGTCCCAGTGCTTCTATCGGGAGGAGATGCATATAGGAGACTTTCAGCATCAATTTGCCTTTCAAGAAAGTATTGGTGACGCACAGTTGGTGTCAAGGGAAAAACTCCCAATCGTTGTCCGTTGTCGCTGAGCTTACCAATACCGTGTACACCTAGGAATTCAGACTAAACTGATGAATTCTGACCCACGTGTGCGTTGAGATCACCCAAGATGTGCAATCTATCAGACGGATGTATCTCGAGCACTGTTTGTAAAAGCTCGTAGAATTGTCGTAGAATTGGTCCTTGGTCTCAGATTTTGAATTGTGCGTCGGTGTATCAGCGATAATAAAAGTGAGAAAGCCGCTTTAGGTGCCTCTACCGCGTTAATAAGATGAAAACGGACCGCCAAACCAACACCATGCTTTAGTGTTTATAAGATACTCTTGCCCTTCCAGTCAAAAGTGTAATTGGCTTCGCGCATTAACCCTTCATCCTCGATTTTGGTATAATGTAAAGCGGCGATGTCAATGCTCAGCCTTTTAAGTTCGATATCTATATTATAAGTTTTGCACAAATCTTGGGCACACCCTGAACTTCCACAGGTATTTAGGAAGCCTGTCTTCATACTACGGATATTCCATGACGCAAAACGCATGTAAGTAACGTTATTGAGTAAGTACGTTTTGGGTCTTTTTTTATTCGTTCGAACAGGTATGTGTGTTTTATAGCGCCAACGTCCAGCCGTGCGATCTGTACTCCGTTCACCCAGACGAAACAAGCTAACGTTAAGGCAACGCTAAGGATCAGTACCTTATTGTTCGGGAGAAGCCCGACTTGAAGCAGGCGGTAATTGATCAGTGAATCTTCGACGGATCCTCCTATAGTCAAGAGCGACACCTGGTGTTCTTTCTTACGACGCCTACTCGTACGAACTTATAACCGGTGACTGTCACACTTCGTTTTGTTTTCCCCCTGCACGGCAGATGGGTGAAGTGATCTTTCCGCGGTTGCTGCTACGCGCGGGACCGGCGATTTTATTGCACTACGGGCTTGCCCAAAACACGTACCACCTTCTCTCTCCTCTCCGATAGAATCCGCAGGAATGATAAGTAAGTACGTGTAGTGGTTTGGCCGCAAAACTTGGCTTACGCCTAAACGGTGTCATTGCTTACATATTTAGTATTAGTTTTTCTTCTTTTAAGAGACTCGGTGATAGTACCTCATTATGATGAACACAGATTTTACCTTCAGTATGCTTTAAACGACTAGCAAATTTCGATACTGTTCATCCACTAAACCTGTGAGGTCACGGAAAAGGAAAAGGGTTTGGGATATTAATGTCACGGAAAATAAGGGAATGTGATACTAGTAGCTACAGCAATCCCGGCTAGCGAACCTGTGGTGATTAATAATCAGACAGATATTTGGTAGAGGCACCCTCTGAATAACTAACATTTTATATGTTAGTATATAAACTACTCTCTGATAAGACGTACACCACTCTCTAAGTGATTTCAAGAGTAGCTCGTGGAATTACAAGTAATATAAGATTTTCACATACCATAAATGTGCAATAAAAAATGAAGATCTATAAACGCCAGACGCAGAAATAAGACGACGCGCTCGAGCCCCGTTCAATATATGGGCGCTTTCAAGCGCAGTCCATTTCTCTGAATTGGTTACGCGACCCCTCAACCGTGACTTGCTTTTAGAAGCTCTAATTCTAGCTTATATTATGAACTTAAAAGAAAATGAGCATTTTACAGAAAAATTAAAGCTCTCGCTGGTAATTACTCATTCATATAGTAAGATTTTAAGAGACTTCATTCTCAGCCACAAGAGCGTAGTTTTAGCGCAATTCGTGATTTTAATCTGGTTTTTTTCCTCTAGGTTGTTTCATTAAAACATGTATTCCTCAAGGAAATTAATTTGTCAATAACCTTTATTTCAATCAAGCGACAAAGCTATGCCTAAGTTTACATATCCATATTATTATTAGAAGTGCCGTTCCTGTTCTGAACCATTGAAGCAAAACTATGAATCTAACTAAAAATTATGATTGTGATGTTTCCTTTTTAATAACGTTCCAGATAGCTTTGATTTTGTTTACCGAGTTATCTTATTAACGATTTAGATCGATTTGGTTTTCGCACAAACTAGTTTAATAGTATTTAATAAAATCTACGAGTAATATGACTTAACAATTCAGGGTCTGTGAAAGTAGATTTTTTGCATAGAGTTCAAAAAGTCTCATTCTTCTATTATATATGAGCGCTGTTGATCAATAACTAAATTTAGTTCTAAGATCACCTCACATCTACGAATAAATAACTTATTCGTAGCCTCACATAATCTGTTTTTGCTTCAAATTATTGTTAAATTCATATTCGATTCAGCTATATGTGTTTTATAAGTTCCACAAATTTGTTTCACACAAACACAAGAAAAGTAGTCGAATTGATCGAGCCGTTTTCATGCGATGATCATTGAATAGATGGACCGATTGATTTTTATTGTTGTAAATATTTAAAGTTCTTCAGTGCTTCATCAGTATTGTTCAGAGTAAATGAAAAATGACACAACAATGAATTTCCTTGCCATTCTTCTTATTTACACAGAGCATTTTGAAAGTTTTACAAAATTAAAAGAAGGGTTTAAAGTTTAAATTTTTATTGTTAAAGCTTTTCGAAGCACCGGCATACATACAAAGATCCATGCGATTAAACTCCCGATGAGAACCTTATGTACCTTAGGAACTGATTTTTTATTCAAAGGAATAAAAAAATGATATCGTACCAAATATTGATTAGAAGATTGGTAAACTTTATTTTAACTGTTGTGCTATCCAGGAAGTATTTTGTTTTGAGTGAGTTGAGTGCGCGGCCGCCTATGGTGCCATGTTCGTTTTTATTTGTTAAAGCGCAAAAATTTGGCATTCGGCGGCTACTTCAATTTTGTAAAGGAATTGTCACCAAATAACCCGTAAAACTGAAAAACCACAACCGAAATCTTCTTTTCGTTTCTCGATCAGCTAAACCGTTAACTGAAGATTTATTTCTTTATTGTATTTCGCAATTTAAGATTCATCACCTGTGTAATAAAGTTGTAAACATGCTGAGACGAGCCTGAGTCAAATTTAACAACCTAACGGTGATATTCCATAGGGACCTGCTTTGGGAAATCGGTGAGATTGTATGGCTCCCAACGCAAAATATTTGCATTTTTACGTAATCGCTTCTTCAAAACAGTTTATAGTTGGCCAGTATTTTGTACATTAACTACTTTTCGAAAAATATTAAACGTCGCATTTACTCGTATGCCTATCATATTGGGGTTGAGTTCGAATATACATATTTAGTCGGCCCTATTCTGATATCCGCTGCAGAGGGTCCTCGACTTCAGACACAAGTTATATTCTACTATCCTCCACTTGCGACTGAGAGATATTTGCGGGGTCTGTGAACACATGCCCCTTACTGTAATCTGCAATGCAATGTACATATATCGCTCATTTGCTGTAACATGTCATTGATATGAAGAATGAACAACGTGGGAGATCACACACTCTTACTTAAGTGGAATATAAAAATGAGTCTAACCGATCCACTGATTCGTGGATATTAATTGAAACTCAATAACGAATTATACAATAATTTTCGATTAATCCAAATCAGCAATTATTTAATCGTAATCGTAAAAATTTTCCAGAGTCGGCCATAATGACTAACAAATCCTTACGTAGCACGATTGCTTACGGCGCGCCTAACAAATCCGGGTTTGCGGTCACTCCCTGGAGACCCCTATTGGTTGAAATAGGCTTGCGAACGTAACATCGTGTAGATAAATATATTTCTATATTCTCATATTATTACCCTTTAACGGATATTTATAAATATGTCAAAGCTTAGATGTGCCATGTTTATATGTACAAAACTTTATCTTTATGAAGGTGTGTGTTTGTATAGTGTTATGTTATTATAGGTTTCTAAGTTATAGAGCTAGTTAAGTTGATTTACCACTTTCTTATTGATAATCCAACGTACTTCACGATGAAAAGTTCTTATGTTGCCTTAAGATCTTCATCGGAGCATAACGACTGCAATAGAACCAGCCGAAGCAAGCAATAAATTTAAGCAAAAGCCTCTAGGGGTCACCACCAAAACCACCATGCAAATGCGTAATGAGAGGCTGCAACCCTACGCCTATGCTCGAGGCATTGTAGATTGGTTTGGACCAGATCTGGGTTACCAATGACCCTGTTTGCACACCTCTCCAACGAGTCCAAAGCAGAATATAATACTAATAAAATATTGCGATGTGGTGGGATTGTACATAGCGTATCTATCAAATATATTGTTAAGTGTCAGGATACGCTGGTTTTTGAAAATGCCAAATTCTTATATATATATATATATATATATGAGACTTTATTTCATGTCCACAATCGCAGTCGCACTCGTAGATCGCAGGTATTTCGCTTCGTAGGGCTTTCGTTTTCGGGATTCGAATGCCTCCCGGGCGACCTTCTCGCTATTTATATAGATTTCTGAGCCTTCCAGACTTTTCTACGCCTTTCACGTCGAGTCAATAATAATACCCGAAAATCGATAAAACAACGGTGGGTCAGGTAAAGACAACCGTTCATACCATATTCGGCCTTTTGCCCAACGTATAAGGGTGAGAGTCACTTGATTTGCTCGAGGTAGATGTCATTACTACCCGAGTTTTTTTACTTTTTTAAAACCTTGGTAATAATATAATATTTGGCTTGGAACCGGTTTCAAATATTTCAGTATGTAGTGAATATAATAATATTTTATTTAAATTTATTTTTGCTGTTTAGTACAATTTTGTAATACTTTTTTTGAGGACGTTTTAATTTTTTTAAGTTTTTTTCCGTAACGTGAACTAAGCTGAATCATATCCCGATGATTCTGTGTTCGGATCGATCAGCGCGTTCTATCAAAGTTTGATCCTTGTGCTCTACATCCATCCCGTTTAACAGTCACATATGGGCGAAACGAATGGCCTTCATTGTTTCCATTAGTAATACAGCCGTTATATTTCGCTGCCAAAATATTAACGAGTGTTGAAATTGCTACTCGTGGACATTAGCTTTACAAGCATTCAAATCTGTCATTTGTTTGAAGTGGAACTTTTTTGGTGGTTACAATCAGAGACCTAGCATCTGTTTCCATATTGTTCGCTTTAGGAAAATTTAAGTTGTTTTATGTTACATAGCTGGCGACCGGGTTTGCGGTGTCATCATCATCAACCGAACCATTACGTCGCAGATGGGCGCCGGAATGAATAGGCATTATAAAGTAACAGAGTGCCCAGTTTCTGAGGTCGATAGTAAAAAAGAGAATATTTTAATTTATGATTTCTAAAATGTTACTCTACTACTTAAATGATAAAATGTCATCTTTATGAAATCAGTCGTGTGTCTGGAAGGGAAAAGTTGAAATTTAATACATATGTTTATCGACATCGGATCCAGGACGTCGACAAAATGACGAATTCGAAATTTTGAGGCTAATTAAAGAGCCTAGAACAAAATGATAAAAGCATGATACGTATCGTAGGAAACACTGTTTTATTGGGAGAATACAAAATGTATACATGTATGAGCAAATTAAGGAAAAAATACAGAATGTAGGTCCTCAGACTAAAAAATATACTTAAAAATAAACCTAAACAAAACCTCGATCTTTAAATTTTCGCAGAAACAAATAAATTTTCCTGGATTTTCACATGATTGGTTAGTTATAATTATCAGTTTTGTTTCGTTATTAGATTTTTCACCCAAATATATATACCTTGCAACGTATTAACGGTACGACAGTAATATATCAAACATATGTTTTAATCGTTGTTGCGGCTCTTATGAATTAAATGAAGCGACAAATACCGGCAATCACTTAAGTATAAGTTAGTTGTTGTGTATTGTAGACTCTTTTAACAAACTTTTTTTAGTCGTACGAGATAAAAGGCAAACAGCCTGATGAAAACAACAACGACCGAGTTACATAACCGTAAATAAACTATGTCCGTGTATTGGTCACTGAAATATTGAATGTTGGGAAAGTTGGATAGAACGGGTAGTTTTCATGTGTAGCTGATTACACCCTTACACACAAAATTTTAGGTACTTCCTCAGAGACGTACTAAGTGAAAACAATGAACAATGAGTAAAAACATGTACTGCTGGTAGCTCCACTTAATAACTTATGACACGCACAAACCTTCTCATACCTCCTGCGCAGTGCATTACCATAACGCAGCCGGGTGTCAAACTGTAAACGTGCGAGTTCGTTTAAGTACAATAAAGGCTGTATCGCTGCCTATTAGAGGGGATCTCGACGAACAAAGCGGAGCAGGCCGGAAACTAGTATACAGCGAATGAAAACCTTCGCTTCTTTTCATTTTGTTCTGTATAGGGGGAGGCGTCATGGAAACGCATAGGCTTTTAAAATTATGAATCTCAATTTCGGTTGGTTTATGTAAAAGAAACCATAATACATTTTCATGTGAGGAACTTTGTACGAGTTTGTTGTTTTGATAAGAATGGTACGTTGTCATCCTTGCAAAATAATAACTAAGCAAATTCCTCAAAGCAGGTTTTAATCATCATGATAATAATTAAATCGCTCACCGAGGAGTAGTCACGGTGTGCAGGTATCTGAGTGCAAGTAACGTTATATGCTTGGGGTCTTGTTATTACTCTGAAATGTTTTGTATTATTTTGCGAACTAGCAACTGACCGACATGGCATCCATTGATGCGAATTTATGAACTATTTACCATTTATTAATTTCGTAGCCTTTATAAATCTGATGCCTAGACTAATTGTAAATGGCATGTCTCAGGCTGGCGCTTTAGTCTACGAGTCCAACGCTTTCCATATTATGTTTTTCAGACCACGAGTCATAAGTCTACTCAAGGCATCAATGGCAAACGCAAATTTTTCATAAACATTGCTGGTCTGTCGCATGCCGGACTATGCCTTTTGTATGACTAATTTCACATCTCGATAACCTTTCTTGGTACGAATTAAATCTTTACAAATTCTGTCTCGCAGCAAAATACCTAACATAGTTCTCATTTGTGTTCCGTTGGGTCAGAAAGTGTACAAGAGAGGATGACACCGAAATATGAAATGTTCAGAAGTCGTCTCGTGGACGGACTAATATTTCATAGAAACATAAAAAGTATAAAAAGTGTCACCGCTGCGTAACCACCGTAATGAAACCCAGCGGTACCAGGACAACACAACTCGTTAGAGGCGCGTCTTAGTAAATCCAGTTTCGCGGGTGTCGGAGTGGTAGAAATTGTATTTATTCGTCGGCCCGGGTGATTCGCGACGCTTGTTAGTGAATTCTTTTTACAGCTTTTCAAATTGCACTCGTCAGAGATGTCGTCTAACGAAGCCTCCTTTGTGTTATGATGCTCGAGGCGTCGAGTTATCTTTTAAGTATTTTATTCTCTAAGGAAAGATAAATCCATTGGCCTATTTGCGTAACGGTCACGTCTTGAATTCCTGTTTCAAGTGGTACAATTTTACTTTTCACAAACGTACTGCCGTAACTAGATTTGATGCCGATTTTTGTCTGCTGCAGGGGTTTCTCTACAATAGAAGTTTCTTCATTATAACATGCTATTAACTGCCCTCGCTTGATTTCTAGACCCATTGATATTGATAAATATGACCCGATCAGACGCAGTTATTACCAACATTTATCCGGTATTCTAAAATTGTATGCTATCCCATGTAATCTTACCAGTTCTTATTATAAATAAGAACGGATAAAAAGCACCTTAACATTTTTAGTAATCCCTTAATATAACTTAGTTACTTTATTTCTTACCCCACCAGAACAGATCTGCTCCAGGGATTTGTAATAACATAAATGATGACTCTTGTTATAGTTATAAACATGTGTTACCTTTGTTGTGTGAACTAAATCTGTTTAGTAGTTTCCGTTTGATACAACAGTTCACATACAAAAACCAAAGAGAGACAGAACGGAATTGGTGCACGAACTTTTTTATTTACGTTCGTATGTCTGTGATCTTGTCAAAACCTTCGCGATCTAAAACAATTCTTTTGTTACATCAAAGCTATTACTTACATTCATCTCGTTCATATTTAAAAAACTTAATCATTTTTCGTTAGCTTTCATGCTTTTTTCCGTCTATAACGAAATGTGAAGTGTTTGCAACTACTAATTTTTTAAATTGTACTCCTCATCCAGTAAGCCAAGCTACTTAGCAACAATTAAGCAGAATTACAATCATAAATATTCGAATTTAATTTTAAAGTTTATTAAATTTCTTCAGCACAAGTTTGAAAATCTCCAAAAATGCTACATTGATATTTTACATCACTGATTTCAATTTGTGTAGAAAACTGAGGAGTGTTGATAAAAAATCAGGCTATTATGTGCTCGCATAATGGACATCAGGGAGCTCTGACCCTGCGTGAGCCCCGGATAATCTCATAACGAGGCGTAATTGTGGGGTTGGCACAAGGTCGGCCTCGCGCGTGTGAGTTGTGCGAACGTGACCAGGATTCTGTTATCGGAAGAACAGTATCAACAACGCCGGGACAATGTCGCCCCGCTGAGATATCGAAGGTAATACCGTAATACACATAAATATGAGTTGGTACGCGCTATATTGGTTACAACGCTTCCACCAATTCAGATTCTATCGTTTGAGATTATATTTTTTATATAACTACATCTATGTAGCGTCAACTTTCCATACTACCAGACTAAGGCAGTGTTTTCCGATTCTGGCACTGGTGGCGCGATGGAGGTAGTGTGTTGCAGTAATGTCGGAGGTCCTGATGATATTAAAAATTAGTTCGTGACCATTCCTAAGAAGTGTAATTTTTAATGCACCTTATTAATGTTTTGCATCTGCTAGGTATGCTACTGACGTCTAACATTTTTACAATTAAAGTATATATATCAAGCTTTGAATTTTACCAAAGGAATTCCAGTACCCTCAAAATAGATATTAAAAAACCTAGGGTGTCAGATGAAATTCCTCGTACTGTGCTAAAGTTTACCATAATGTTGCTATGTACAAGCCACGCGACTGGATCGGAAACTATCTGGACCCACTAAAAATTCTTGCCCTAATTATTTCGGTTCAAAACTCTTCGACGGACGTACTGCGGAGGCCATATTCCCTTTGATTGCCCCAGCTTGTCGTCGATACGAGCTACTGACGACAGTGTCATGAATTTTGGAATTGCATCATTAAACCGACACGTTTCAGTGCAAATCTGTACATTGCAGTTGTCGTCAGGACGTGTGGAGAAATTTCAACTTGTATAATAAAATACGTCGTCTTATCACGGACGTCGTATTACCTACAAAAATATGAAATGTTAATTCTCTTATTTTTATTATTGCAGTTGTCAACACAAACTTCTATGAGACGGCGGACTGTAAGAAGTTTTCGTTTCGGTATAAATTTTATTTGCGAATACTAAATTTACTATTTACGAGTACATGCCATATATGTTACTTATTTTAAATGAGCACTTGTAACGATCATTTGCAACTACTTGCAAGTTTTTACGTGTTATGTTATTAAAATAAAAATCTGTGCTAGTAAACATGAAAAAAGAAGAAATATATAACGTATATCGCGATGTGCCATTAAAACGTTTTTCCTTCCGTGAAAGCTTTACTATTAGATGTTTCACATTCCAATTTTTTATAAACTAATGTTCTTTTACATAAGATGTTTAACGAACATGGTACGTGATCGTTCAACAAAATCATTTAACTAAAGCACAATTCAAACCTCTAGGTTAGTAAAACCAATATATAGGTATCGGTAGACAAACAAATAGTCAAATAAACTGTGGATATCCTGATTAACATTTCCTTTACTGCTACTGTCTTCATATAACCGATCTATAAACGTTAAACTCGCAGCGCCGAGCAGCACTGAGTCAGCGGTCGATTCGTCCAAATGCCACGGATATGAAACGGGATTTGGAGGACAACTTTAAAATTGCGTTTCGTACTCGAGCCTGGGTGTAGGTCAATTTTATTGTTTGATGAATAATATTAATCAAAATCGTTATAAAATTCAACCCTGTTGCGGCGGCACGCTCGACGATGCCCGCGCATACCCTGAATTTTTAAAAACTTGCCGAGTGTGTTGATTTAATAATTTATCTGTAAACAATCACCGTTTCATTCGCAGGCTTAGGTAGACACGAAGAGCATTATTAATCGTGTGCGGGGGATATATTAATAATATCATATTTCACTTTACACGAACGTTAAAATGGCAGTTTGTGCACATTTGTCTAATGTACACGGTTATTGCAGCGCACAAACCATGACCATGGATAAGCCATTTGTTAAAGGACGAAATATGTATATTTATTGTGATCACAATAATATCAGCTTTACGAGAAAGAAAATATTACCAAAATAATAATCAAGATTAGCACGCAACAATGTGCACGCACGTGATACAATCTTTGAAAACAATCACAGATCAGGCGTAGATAGATTTTAACAAAAAATATGAATATGTTTTCATCTTAAAATGATCATTGTCCGCTATGCCTGATAACAAACAGATATGATTTTAAACTAATGTCATCGCGAAATTTATATATTTTATTATGTAGCATTTAGTATGTATGTATGGGTACTCACGATACGTTTTTATTTGTTACCAATCAAGAAACACCCGAGGAAAATTAACAGGGAAGATAGTTTTAAGTTAGCACAAACGTGAAAACCAGTGGTTAGTTTATGTAAAACACATAAAGTGCAAAGTTTAGTGCGTGAGGATACAGTAAGTGTCGTTTGTCGTGATATGGTACCTAGAGAAGAAACGAACTAGACGTACGGTAGATAGATTGATCCACCGCTAGCTTGTCGACGGTTTCTCCCCGCCGCCGCAGTTTCGCCGTGTCCGCCATCCATGCAACTGGGTCGAAATATTGGTAACAAATAAAAACGTATCGTGAGTACCCGCTACATAATAAAATGAACACACAAATATATATCGAAATCAATAGTTACCGACCCGAACGAGTATAAAGATCTCAATATGAATCGCATAACTATACGGAACTAGTAAAGTTGATTGAATGCACTCTTAGTAGTGTAGAAATTTATAAACCTCTCAAATTAGAATCATTACTCCTACGAGCTATTGCGGAGAATAAAACAGTCCGGACTAAGATACTAAATCCATCTTTCAAATAACTCTTGGAGACGAAAAATTAAAGAAAAACTTTACGCAAGAAAAAAAATATTATCTTAACAAACATTCAAAAAGTCAAGAAAAAATTATGTTAGAAGAATTTTTAAAACTGTCGGAAGAATCCTTTAAAGATGTGGCAATTAGTTAATCAATTATTCTATAACAGAAACAAAAATGTTAAAATGTTGTTGAATCTTTGAGTTGATACATCCTCAATAGTAATAGATACGAAAGAAATAAATGTGTTCACTATTTTTCCTCTATAATAGGTGTGGCAGGTAGGTAAATATCTAGCTAATAAAATACCAATAAAATCTGTAATAATATAACATATACTACTACATACCATAATCAGGAAAGACGATCAAATTATTTAAAGTGGATCCAGAACAAAGCAATTAGAAAATATAATAAATAATATAGACTTAGTTCAGGTGTATGTGGAATTTCTACAAAAGCTAATATTGCTGTCGAAACATGTTACAGAAAAAATCTTAGTGAGATTTATTACTAAATGTTTTGATTAAGGATAATTTCCCGACGTCCTGAAACTGGCCAAGGTTTGTCAGTTATATTTATTTTGTATAGTATTTAATAGAAAAACATCTGTTTTTGTGGATCTATTTTCTAAAAAAATTTTTTCTACATGTTAGGTAAATGATATACCTAAACTGGAATACAATATTTTTTACAAAGTTTTGTCTGATTGTTGGTTCCTTAGTAATTATAGAATTAAGGCACCGATTTCAATGAAACTCGGATAATGATAACTCCATTACGGAAGGAGCTCTCATGGTGCTGCCACACTGCTGCGATACAATGTTTACAAACATTATTGAACGTTAACAAACACTATACCATTTACTAACATGTGTTATAATTTGTTATGATTCGTTGGACGTTTTCATCTCTCCCATACCGCTGGACATGTTACAAGATTGATGTACAACATCTAATATCCATCAGTTTGCACGTATGTCCAGTGTTGGTAATTGTTATGTTACTGAACACTGTTATATGCCACTAAACTATGCGAAACAGATTGATCTGATGGCAGCGTTACAAATCAATCATGCACTAATAACTACTAAAATACCTTCTCCATATTTATTATTAAAATGTCGTACTTATATCGTCGTATATTTGTCGTACAGCACGTGGACAAGGTCAGGGGTATTCATATTGTTAAATCTTTTGGGAACATGTATTCCTTAGCAGTTATCATTATAGTCAGTGAAAAAACTACTAGCTGAAAATGATCGCAGTGAATATGGGTATGGGTTCTTATATATAGAAAGTTTCTTGAAGCGGCCGTGTGCCTGCGACAATATGGAAGGCTTCAGATGTATGTCGCTATATACTATCAGGGTCATAATTGTGTATGTTTTTTAAATTTGAATATTCTCCGACACCGATACTCGCTAAAAACATGTTACGGCTGCTTCTAGCCGTTCCGCTGTGCATGAATATCGGTGCAATGAAATCGGCTGGTAGGTATAAACCACAGTGACTTTGATCAGGAGTGACCAGACTACATTGCCTCGTCTGTTATTCAGTAAGGAGTATGACGAGTAGGTTGACTTTTAAAACTAAACAAGTTAGTAAAGATTTTTAACTTCATAAATTCTCACCGTTCTTAGGGCGCACGGAGATTAAGAGACGAAGCCTTTGAGCTGTGACCTTAATAGGATTAAAATGACTGCACGGTCTGAAAGAACTGAAGAGTGAATAGGAAAGCTCACTAGTGCGTAATTGGCAGAGTGGTGGCAAAATAACCAATATATACGTGTCGCGCTGCGGTTCAATTCTGAGCATATTCAAGTAAAAGAAGTACGTCAGTAGATCCACAATCTCTGCAACGTCTACAATAGTTTGATCAGACACCAGGAATATAAGAGACACGTGAAGGACATTAGGGAGTGCCGAGCGATGCTGTTATCAGTACACAATGTATTAAACGTCTCTTTCTTGTACGTATTATCTATATCTAGTAATATTGTAAAGAGAGAATGCGAATTTTGAAAAATTCTTTCACCAACTGAAAGGTACATTATTGCGAATGGACATAGACTATATATCAAATAGATGTGTATAATACAAAACCACCCTTTACCCTTACGTACCTATGGTCAAGTAATTGTTATTCATTAGTTTCGTTTTTTTTTCGAGTGGAAAGTATGGACCGCCGTGCAGAGTTGCGTCAAAGTAAAACATGTATTGAAATATAAATAGCCGACTACAATCCCTCCGTTATTACTTTTTTAATGAAAACTCGGATTTTAAAGATAATTTAAAAAAAAATATAACAACAATTCAAGTTCATTCAGGATAGTCAAGATAAGGTTTTATTTTATCATAAATAGAATCCCCTGTCCGGAACATAATATTTGGAGTGACAAATGATGGCAAAAACTACGTAAATAATTATAATATTATTTTCATTTTGATGCATGAGAAAAATTAGAATCAACAGTAGGCATTCTCCGTTGTAACATTTTTCTTTAAAATTTAAGGACAATATGACACCTTTGAGTTATCATTAATTTATAATTTTTTAAAACTGTTTAATGTATATGTGGGCACTTGAATATGTTTATGTGTACAAAATTTCGAGTTCTTGAAAGTTTCAAATAACAACTTGTGTTAATAGGGATCGATCTTCAGACCTCGTCGACCCCCCAAAATCAGTTTTCGTTTATGTATGTCGACCCTGGGAACCCGATTTCGATCCCAAGGGGTCGATATTGACCACTTCGGGAATCTCTGGTATAGAGGATGGCTCGGAATTGATCCTCTTGTTTATTCGTATATGGTTAAATATGAATGGAAATATAAGTATACAACTTGCAATATGGTGTGAATCTAATGATGGGTTCCAAAGATAAATAGTGGAGATGTATTGCTTGTAAGCCAGTGCGTGATCTTGCTTATCCTGTTACATAATAACTTTTTGTAATACCGTACTTATTAGGTAAGAATATTAACACTGAAAATGAAAAAAAAAGACTTTCTTTTTAAAACCGGTTTAATTTTCGTTTAAGTTTTTCATAACAACAGTATGTAGAACAAATCCTCAGTAACCGGTTGTAAAGTAGTGACGTGAACGTTGATGGTTTCCACGGTGGCTTTGTTTCGGAATCGAGACGCTGTTGTTACCAGTTTTAATGACAACTTGTCTGTTTCAGTGGAATCGAAAGAATTTAATTTCTAGGAAAATTCGATTGTTGCGTAAAAAATTCTCGGTTTTAATTAAAAATAACAATTGGGAACTGCCTCGTTTGACCACGTAGGTACTTTACATTCTCTGAACCGTACGTAAATAGTTGTGTTTGTGCTGACGAGGTACCTGTATAGACGACAAGACACGATAACCTATTAATAGTAATTACAAGTTGTTCCAAATGTTTCCGAGCGATGGCGCCATCACCTGTCAACGCTGACAGTTCCACGCTAAATATATTCATGATATATTGCTTTCGTAGAAACAGACTTCTGACGCTTTAATAAATCTTTCAAAAAGACAGAAATCTGTTCAGCTTCGAGCAGTTTCTAACGAATCAATGCGATGGGCGACGTGTATACTTATTTATTACTAGGTTATTTACCGACGTTTCGGTTGGGAGAAAATTTGTTAAGTAGGGATGTAAGTGATTAACAAATAGATAGTGATACTATAAGCCTCGACGGAAAGAAAATATAAAACTACGAATATGTAATTACGGAAAGACATTTATTTCAGTGCCAATAGCCAATTCTTCTTCGCTATTATTGCATCTTTTTTTTCATAATTTATTCTTTTTTTCTGATTTTTGCTTTAGTTTTTATTTTCTTTGATCAATCTATCATATTTTTTTCTGTTTCTTCAATTGTTATTTTTATTCCACAATTTCTAATTGCTCGTTTTCGTACTTATAAATAGATTATTTCAATACGATAGAATTCTTAAACGAAATTTATTTGCTTTTTTAGACTAAGAGAATTACACAAATATTAGGTTCTTATATATTGAGCGAAAAAAGAATTATTCAGTGAGTTATTTAATTTCATCCGATTATATAAAAATATCAAGAGTATCAGTAGCCGCCCACTTAAAGCTGAGTAGTGGATCTAACTTAAAAATTGGAAACCCAAAAGTCGGCCATCGGAATTAATTTGTAATCTGTACGTGATTTCGATGATGATAGAAGGCTATATAAAATATCAGTAAACCTAATGATTTCTAATCAAGGTAAAAAATATGATTTTTTAAATAATCATGTAGTATATATAATTAATAGTCCAACCCGAACGACGGGGGCCGCTAGTAAACAAATAAAATCATTCTGAAGCTTCAATAATCACTTAATAATCATTGTAAAGTTGTATATTGTAACAATCCACATTGAATTATGGTAAATTTAAAGAAAAACTTACCAAAAACTTGAACAGGTTTCCTTAGAAAAAAAATAGTAACAGCTTATTAATTAATTAGAAGTTGACGCTCTTCAGTTGACGCGCTATTGGTCCGTAGATCTACGATCTAGATGTGATCTAGATGTCTGTAGATCGTACATGTGCGTGTTCACCAATGAAAGGACATAAACTAGATCAAATGTTATTGTTGAGCTGTAGACAAATTTCAACATTATTATGGAAATATTGTCTATAAAGGCTGAGTATTGGTGCGGGACTGACTACTGGGTATTTTACCGCACATATCGTCATCCTACCGGCGCAGGGACAAAAGAAATGTGACACAGATCGTACAGTCTAAATACCACGTTTATGAGTGAATATTTTCCCGAATTGGAACAATGAGGTTTTTCACAGAATGGTTTGTACTTATATATCGAGCTATAATTTGAGATAGAAAGTAAACAGCATCGATGTCACCATTCATTAGTTTGTACAGAAACGTATTATCCAAAGGCATGCGGCGAGAGTGGAGTGATGTTAGATGGAAATGTTTCAGGTGATCTTTATACCTCAGTAAAAGTTTACACAGGGTTGCAGCTATACGAGAGATGCAATAAAAATCTTTTCTGGACGCTTTCTAAGCGTCTATTATGTAGCCTCGCGGGTTTCATACAACACTACAATAATCTAGGCTGCTACGAACTAGATAAATGGTTGGAAAATTTCAAGGTACGTGAGCAATATATTTTCTGCACCGTGTCAGTTATTGCTCTTAGTGGATTCAAATTTATACAACTTCTTATACGTTGCGATCAGCCATAATTTAGGGCATGGATTTAATTTTATTATTCACCATACATTTAAAGGGGTGCAAAACACCACATTGGGGGTGCTATTTACACGCCTTCCCACTTGGAATATTTCATTCTATATTTTATGGCATTATCAAGCACTACATCGGTCCTGGAGAGTAGTGATCCTTTTATTCTAGACGTAGCTGCATTCTGCAAAATATTCATTTGATATTTGATACTACAATTTATTCATCTTAAAGTAAATATCGTCTGTTCAAGAGTGATCACTTCCCTCTCTGTCAGTTGATTATGCAACTCGAAAACAATCTCGTGCCCTGTTCCGCGGATTCAGAATAAAACCGCGGTATATTTCGCTATTTATCGAGCGATAAACCGTGACGTAATCGTGCCGTTTCATACGAAATCGCTCATCAAAGTAACCCTGACGCTGCAGCAACGGTTGGCGTGAATTTAACCCCATTTTATTTTACCAACCGCTGGTTTATTACGTCGTGTCGTTTTTTTATCTGCTTCGCCTCGCGTGCCCGCCAGCTGAGTGTTAAATTTGCTGGCTTATCACATCTCCAGACCTGTGTTTGAGAAGGGTCATAGAATTTTAACCAGTTTCCATGTTTTTATACGACATTGGTAAAAGCTAGTTACGGTTCCATAAAATAACGATTTGTTGATATATTTGTACTTTGTGTACATATATTTATTCACATACTATATTTTATTTATATGTATAGCGCTTTCGTCGTTTACGTTTCTAAGGCAGATAGGTTAGATGGCCAAAAAATACCAAGATAGACATGAGAGTCATAAATACTCGTCACAAACGAAATCAGTATGGCTTGTGTCACGGCCCTGAAAATTGCAATCTTATTATTTCGCTATTTGATTTAATGATCTCTACTAACGTTTTTCACAGTTGGTATCGTAATTTCTACACATTGAACATTAACATAAAAATACATGAACGTCGCACAATGAATACTGATGACGTATACAATGTCGTGTCAAAATTTTTATAACGTTTACATTTATTGGACAACCACTTTTGGCGAATCTATTTCTATTTGCGATCAGTTACATAATTTTCAGAGAATCAGTGCCCACTCAACACTAAGTTCAATGGATGAACATTTCCAAGAACGAACTACAACAAAAACTAAGTGTTTTCAAAACTACTTACTACAAGAATTTAGTCAGTCTGAACTAATTTTGATTGCATCCTATTTTTAATGTTAGCATAAATGATTCCAAATAACCGGGACCATTAATTGTAATGGGTGTACTCGTATCACAGGACGCAACTCTACGTTTTCTAGAATATATTAACTATTTGCTGTATTTCATTAACAATTGTATGGAAGCCGTACTGATTGCTGATGACACTTTTTTATTATTCAAAACTAAAGGAAATAAATTAATATTGACGATGTAAACAATACATTGTCCAATGTATCACATTGCTTTAGTATTTATGAATAATTTAGTTTTAAATGCTTAAAACCACGAAGTGTATAGAATTTGCACTGCCAGATGTGCAAGTAAGTGGGCAAAATAATTTAAATAAATAACTTAACATAACGGTTACACAGCCAATTGCTTGGACCTTCTGCTGACGACCGATTCAGAGCGATATGGAGTGCAGGTCTCGTCCCCATTCGGTACCTCTGATCACTGTCCGTCCAGTCCGGCAGGTATGGCACTACAGGTCAGCAGATTGGGATGAGATGCGGTATTTCTTTGCATCTTATCCTTGGCGGTTTGCTTTTCTTCTGACGATCCGTCGAGCTGCGCGGATGCTATAATCGATATGGTACGTCAAGCAATGGATTACTATTATTAAATACCTCACTGCAGCATCTCTATGCCCAAGATCCGCATAATGAACAAGGAGGTTCTCAATACCTTGCGATGTCTAAACGTGAAAAAGGCTAGTAGTCCCGACGGAATTCCAGCGCATGTGCTAAAGACGTGTGCACTCAAGTTGTTTACTGTACTGACACGTCTGTTCCGCCTCTCTCTCAAGACTGGGATAGTGCCTAAATCGTGGAACCTTGCCAACGTGCAACCCGTGCCCAAAAAAGGCAGCAGCGCCGGTCGTAGTAATTATCGACCGATTTCAATTACCTCCATACTCTGTAAGATTATGGAACGACTATTGAATTCGCGTCTCATGGCATACCTAGAATTTAACGATTTTCTCAGCGACCGACGGATTTCGCCGAAACCGGGCAACCGGGGACCTTCTAGCGTATGCCACTCACTTATGGGACGAGGCCCTCGAGAAAAACGGGGAGGCGCTCGCCGTCACCCTCGATATTTCGAAGGACTTCGACAGGATCAGGCATGCTAGCCTGTTAAGAGAAGCGTTCAGCGTATGGTATTTCCTCTGGCCTTATGATTTGGGTAAAGGACTTTCTGAACGAACGATCTTTCTGAGTTTTCGTTGATGGGTGTTCATCACAATAGATGGCTACTAAAGCTGGAGTACCTCGGGATCTGTTCTGTCTGCTACTCTATTTTTGCTGCATATTAATGATCTGCTCAAGCCTGGTATATATGGGTATGTAGATAACAGCACAGTGGTGGACAGATACCTTCCTAATGCTCGGGCCAATAGGGATAAAATACAGTCCGAAATAGAGGCCATGGTGGAACACATGAACCTCTCACTTCGGACAGTGTCCGAATGGGGTGATGCTAATCTTGTGAGATTCAACGCCACAAAAAACAAACATGTCTGTTCAGCGCCAACAGGAGCCCGTTCATCTTGGCTCCTACTTTTCCGAATAGATTGTTGGGAGTCTTCGAACCTTAATTTTGGTCGGTCCATCGAGTCCAAGGCTAAAGCAGCTGCAAGACAACTTGGGATACTTGCGAAGGTGCGGCCGTAATTTACAACGAATCAACTTTTAACCATGTACAAAGCTCAAGTTCGACCGTGTGTGGAGTACTGTTGTCACATTTGAACTGGTGCTACCAAATGTCATCTATCAGCGTTGGACTCGATGGAGAAGCGTGCAAATAGGCTCATTGATGACCTAGATCGTCGGAACCAATCTGCAAAGCCTTGAGTACATGCTCAGGGTTGCCAGCCTCTCAGTCTTCAATAGGATACATTTTGGAGAGTGTGCGCAGGAATTGTATGAAATAATTTCCCATCGCCATTTCTTCATGGAACAACTCGACTTACGGCGTGTATCCATCTTTACGTACCACCTATACGGACGGCGAGGTTTGCGTCGTCATTCACTGTGCACACTGCAAAGGACTGGAATAACTTGTCCGGGTCGGTGTTCCCGCCTTCTTACAATGTGGAAGTCTTCAAGAGGAGAGTGAATAGGCTCTAATAAGTTAGTGCATTCAACATCTTAGACTTCATCACCACTTTCCATCAGGTGGGATTGTTGTCAAGCATTAACTTATTCTATGTAAAAAATATATAACTATGACATCTTAGATAGTAAACTTTCATAGGACGCTCATTTATCGATTCTCGCAAGTAAACTGAAAAGGTCTGTGTATGTTATTAAAAAATACGACAGTTTATGGACGTAAGGGCAGCTTGTCTTGTTTATTTTGCCTATTTCCATAGTCTTATGTCATGTGGTATCCTAATGTGCGGTAAATCAGCTGACATTAATTTAATATTTGTACTGCACAAAAGAGCACTTAGAACTAAAAAAAAATCTGAATTAACATGTACACATAGTTTTCCAAATGGTTCTTTAAAAGCTGTGTTCTACCAACCTACACTCGATGCAGTTCAATTCAATTTAGAGAGAAATTCTCTAATTTTAGCAATCATAGGTGACGATACAATCATAGCAATATCGGTAGCAGTAGAAAGTAAGATAAAAATAAGCAAAACACTTCAAAAGGCATTTTTTTCTTTCTTACTTTCTTCTCATTTCCTGGCCGAAAATGCATCAGTGATACCTTTCGTCTTGCTGATATCCATGGGCAACGGTAACCACTTATCATCAGGTGGCTCGTCTGCTCGTTTGTCGGCAACGAAATTAAATTAAAATAAAAAATAAATAAAAAAATACAAATATTTTATTGATATAAACACATTCACATTCGCTAGTCGCAAGGGCCCTGTACTCGGTTCATGACTTGTGTTACAGGTACCCCGCTCATCCGCCAAGACAAAAGACCTAATCGATCCTAGATAATCGGATGTGCACTCCAGTTGTGTCTCCTCAGTTAAGGCTAGAGACACGTTTGCATTAGTTCAACTATCTGCATAGTGCGGGCTTCGTCTGGGAATGCGAACTGACATTACATCCACACGTGCATGTATACCACGTCCTGAAACCCCGAAATGACTACGCACAATATTTAATACTAAAACTATACCGCGTAACGTCGTAACAATTACCACACTGTCAATCGTATACTTCAAAAAACCGTTACAAAAGTTTAATTCGGAGGCGTTACCACGACTAATTGTAGTGGGCGACACCGTCGTTACCGCAAAGCGGGGAGAGTTGACCGCTAGTGGAATAAACAATATTTTTAATTTATCAGTCATTAGTTGCGGGTGCAGTCCCGGCACGTCGCTCGTTAAAAACTTCACTAGTACTGCTTTGTAAGGGCGCGTCATCTGCTGCGTGCCGCGACGCGATTTGTCGACGGACGAGTTGAGCTCGCGAAACGACAAAGGCCTAGTTATCTCTACATTATTGTCTCACGTTAACCGCCTGTGGCGTACCAGCATCTATAGTTCGTATGTGATCTCGTAAATTTGAAAATTTGTAGTGGTGATTGAGTAAATGTTTATATATTTTTTGTATTGTTATTAGAAAAGAAAATAACTTTTACCATTTATCCGTTTATTTTAGAGTCACATAGTTGTCAAAACGCAATACAAAATGTATCCTTATGCCATTGCCTTAACCACCGTTATGAGATTTGGCTCTGTCCTCGCAGAACCAATTTCAACTGCTTTAATTTTCAGTAGCTCAGCGCTTCCAAAAATTTCGGGTTAAAATGTTTCTGTAACAAGTCTGGGTTTAATTGGTGAGTTCGCAGCTCTACTAAATTCTGATACTACTTAATAACGGTGTCAGACTATTAGTAACGCAGAATGGCAGAATGCAGTCCACGGCAGAATTTCAATTAATTAATAAATTAGGAGACAAATGACAGCTTTTGTGTTCTAATAAACCCGCAGATGCTATCAAAATCTACAAACTTCTATGAAATCCACCGTATAAATAAATACTGGATATTTTAGTTTGAAATTGGAATATAATAACTTTTACGATTCCACACTAAAAAAAAGTAAATTTCAACTTGTATGGGAAAAATCTCTAACCTGGTTCATCGCCGTAAATTTTGCAACATTATATATATTTACCTGGACAAGATTTTTGTTGGATTATTATTATTATTTTCATGCATATACCTAAAATTGTTAGACCAAAGACAAACATTAACACCTTGGTACTTCGGCACCAAATTCATAAATCGAATCGCCATTATATTGGAATTCAACAAATTGTATTCGAAAACTTGTGACTATATACATAGATCTTCTCAGTCTACTTTGTGAACTTCGGATCTTGGCTTAAAATTTCAATCAGTTCAATTAAATTATTAAAAACATTATGATACACAGTAGTGAATATTTCAGTAAGGATTGTAGACTAGGGCTTTGAAACAAAATACGTGAACATAATACCACAGTCTCATCAAATGGAGAGTGACGGTGTGACCCAGATATCTACGTGGAACAATAAAAATGAATAGAAGTTGTTTTCTACTCGCGAAGGAACAATAGAACCATTACGCGTATTGTTATTTTTTATTTATCATATAGTTTTTAACAATTTTACTGGGCGAGGCAACAAACAGTTTGCCGGACGGAAGAAGAATGTCGAGAATCCGTCGAATAATATAATAAGGTTCTATTGTCGGTAGAACTATTGATGAGCTCATAATAATAGTCACCTTTTGGCTTGTACAACAGGCAACTGTAACTGAGGTTGTTGTGACAGCTGCTGTTCACCTATCACTGAAGGTACGTTCGGCACACAATTTTGTGATAAATATAATTTTATAACATTGTTTGAAACAACGTACCCTACCGATGGTTCTATTATTTGCCTATTTATCTAAGCATCCCGTTAAAAACTGAACTGAATTTATGCCACTGTTATCATTGTCGTAAGCCATAAATCTGTGCTATATCTTTAACATCAAAAATTTAATCAAAATTTGTTGGGTAGGATCGGAATTACAGTCTATATCTGCACCATCGTACTCTCATAAAATACGGGGACCTTGGACGGGGGATAATAAATTCTTATGGATGAAATCGCCGGCCAAATCTAATAATATAATGAACTTCCCAATTTCTTATTATAATCATGTCAAATCGGTATTCACATAGAAAGGAGAAGTATTTTAATAACCTATGTGTTTATTTATTAGTTACAAACGGAATTAGTTGTTATCGAAGTGCAGGGTTTGATCGGATTATTATAATATTGACATCATTGACGTTGACACATGTTCTCAGAACAGGGTGAGAAGCATCGTCACCGTTTATTGACCTTTGTAATAAAAGTGTAATTACATATTTTATATTGGAAAGCTCCGAGAACTGTATTCGTTAACAGTGTCGCAGGCCACCCATCCGTAAATTTTTTGGTCGACAACATGTCGGCGACGCTGCGACCATTTCGGTGGTCCGTTTGCTCTTTTATAGCCGTTTTATAGTGGTATAAAAATATTCCAAATATGAAAATTAATATAAAATAATCATAATGAAAATATTTCTGTTAATTACAAAAAAAATATGTACTTGATATTTTTGTGTAATATTTTATGTTTAGTTTAAAAAGAAAGCCTTAGTACAACAGGATTGGGCAAGTGCACATATATGCTTCCGGTGCCTTTAAATTTAAATTATGTAGTCACAAGACGGCTGCGAGGACTCGCCGCGACCTGGAGTTCATCACAATGAAAATATTTATTCACATAAATTGTTTGTTTCCAGTTTCGACTGTCATCACAATTCGTAACTATTGGAAAATTCATTCATACAAATTAATTTTTATCATAGAGCTTCATTAATATCAATATTATTACACGTAATAGAAGATCTCTCTGTTAAATGATATTTTATTGATTTAATTACTTATTGAACTTTTATACATTAAAATTTATAAAATATCAACGTAGTGAAAAAAAGTTTAATTGATGTTCTTGTAACTTCAATAAATCGTACTGAAAACTATTCAATCAAGAACTTTATGATTTCAAAGCTATCGTGATTGAATTGGATTAAGAAGACTAAAGCTCTGTTCGATTATTTCTACGGAGATTAAATTTAATGTTGTAAATATCAAAGAGATACTTGATGTCATTTCCATCTGTAGTACTCCAAGGAGCTTAAGGATGTCTTAGTTTGAATTTAGATGAATATCATCAATGACGAACACAAACATATAATAAAACATCTTGCAAACATTTTTTTGTTCTCTAAGTTGCCGCATCGAAAATAATGGCATATTGATGTTAAATATTACTCTGTATACAAACAAATATTACAACTGATTTCAGATTTCTTTTCCCATTTTTCGTAGAATTTGTGTACACACGATGGCATTTTCTTAGTTTTACTATATAAAATCATTACGTCACAAAAATATCAGAAATCGCCTGAGAGAGGAGTCTCACTGAAAGCACACTTCATAGCGCAGTCTGGATCGTAGTGTCAGTGCTTCAGTACGTGTGAAACTACATATATATTTAAATGTTGGCTACACGTGGTGCCTGAAGAGCTTCCACTAAAAGCATTGACATGTATGAAATACGTATCCATGGCCTTGTATTATAATATCGGTTAATATGCGTAACATAATATTGGAAGTTAACCAAAGAAATTGAGCCTTCACAATGTAGCTCATTTTGAAGTTTGGCGGTAATTTGAAGATATCAAATTTGAGTTAATTTTGAACTGGCTTGCCACTAAAACGTAAAAAAGGAGAATTGTTTTGAATATTTTTATTGAGATTGTTAAACAAAAATATCTTTCAGATTTAAACATAAAAAAACGCAAACGTTGTCGAAATAATAAAAAGAAGTCGTTCTCACGTCTCAATCTTTCATATATGTGACAATTGATTTTTATTTATATAGATTTCTACGTAACTTTCATTTCAAAGTTGGTAATTTATTTGTTATTGCATCATTTAAAACGCGGGATTTTCATCGCCTTCTTAGTTGCCAACACCTCGATAATGCTTTTGGTGCTCCATGGAATTTGATTTTGCTCTACGTTATTCTGTTCAGCCGTGGCACCAGCGCTGGAGATATAGCGCCAAAAATCAGTTATATGATTGGATCACCGCTTTAGCTAATGTTACTCCTTTCGGGGTGAAAAATATGCTCCATGGCGATTTTTATCAATCTTCGCTGGGTTGGAGTTTGATCTTTTTAAATTATATATTTACAAAAAGAACCACACGTCTATAAAAAGGGGACAACAGATAATTTCAGTCTACAACGTAAGAGTGTCCATCACAGGTATATGTGTACCGAATTTTAAATTTTTAAATTATTTTGAATAAAACCAGACTTGTCAAAGAGAGGTAGACGATCCATGGAATGCACAGAATAATGTAAAATATCAAATTGCTTCAAAAATATATATTTATGTATGAGACTGTATAGTAAATCTCGAGTCCATAAAAAAGTTTTGTTGAGATTTAACATGTGTTAGACCTCATTAGAATAAAAATAAATCGACAGGGTATTTTCTGTGGAGCATAGACCCTTATGCTCCCAAGAGAACCCTTTGTTTTTCACCTTCGATAGCTTCAGTTGAGATCGAGTAACAGACTTTGTTACTTTTGTTATTAACTTTATTATTCTTTTTTATGTATTGTGATGTCTAAACAAAATCAATTAGCCTCATAAAATCGTCCCATTCTAAAAGGATATTAAAATAATGACTTATGTGGTAGCCTGGCATACCTATCAGTATGGGAGTGTCCCAAGGGTCAATATTAGGAAGACAGTTATTCTGAATCAATGGTCTTACCTTCTCCCGAAAGACGCGTGACAACAAAAAAATTTGCTGATGAAAATAGTGTTTTGATGATAAGAATAGTACTGCTTTGCAAGTGTTACACTGATTTATCAGTAACAAATTGCAGTTTAACTGCAGGAAAAAAACGAATGCTATAAAATTCTCGTTACCGAAGAAAAAGTAAATTCCAATTGGTATTGCCATAAATAAGCGGACGCTGGAACTGACAGATTCTTTAACCTTTCTTTAGTTTAAAAATAGATACACATTCACAACGGAGTAAACGTACCATATATAATTATTATTAAGAAGATACACTACATAGGCAGTTCGAAAGACAAGGCCTTTAGCTCTCGATAACATTAGTTTATTTAAACTACTTTTGTAATGTGTTGGGTCTTACGATCTAGCGCTGCAGACGTTAAATCTATATTCATATTCTTCTTCAAAGTACGTTCATGGTTGTTTGAATGAAAAGGGTTTTAAATACTTTTTTGAAATAAACAAAAAACAATTAGTATGTTATGAGTAAGTTGCTGTGACAGGTATGTGTTCTACGTGTCGGAATTGTGTGTTACTTTCATCTTGGACCCGTGAATGTTTAACAGATACATATTGATAATAACAGAATACAGAAAACTGTAATAAATAAATGTTGTTTTCTGAGTTTCTAAGTGGATTTACCGAATAGCACGTCACTTAACTTGGATAAAGTTACTTTATTTAATCTCAGATAAAGCAAAACAATTTTCTACCTTCTACGAAAATAAAAGTGTAATTAAGACTTATCTAAGAAGATTCCAATGTTCCCAGCGAATGACTAGAGGGGACCAAGAGAAAGCTCTCGCCGAATTGATTTATTGTCCGTTCTACGAGAGAATGTCAAGAGAAATATTTTATTTGCCGTTAAGTTATCGGTAGAAAATGTAGGCGTATAACGGAGGGCGTTATTTCACGCAACCGATATAGGGTGTCATAGAATTATAATTATGATTCAGTAAAGAACTAAAAACTTACTTATCTGAGAGTTTTTCTTATTTAATTATGTAACGATGGCAATAATTGAACATTAATGTTATTAATATTTGCTACTTTAAAGTCCGTTGAAAAAATTAACATTGCAGTCAAATACGTGGTCTTGCAGCAGCGAATGTCTGGTAAATGGATTACCTGACGACACGTCTTTACATAACATACATAATAGTGCATCTCTCTCTGCCACAGCCGAGATACACCGCCCTCGTGAGCTATACAAACAAGTCCCCGACTGATTCATACTTGGTGCACGGAATATTACAGAGGCAGCATGTATTTCACGTTCCGAGTCCACTGGAGAATATCACTGAAATCCTTTAATATTGTTGGTTTTGTTATCTCAGTGAAACTAAATAACGGAGACTAAATTTGCGGCTATACGCGCAAGCTCGTGCCACCTTTCAATGTGGAACATAAATCAATTTCAGGCAGAACGTCACACGCAATGGTTTCAATGATTATGTACATTTAATACGATGGCAACGGTGCTATTACCATATTCCCTATAAGGAGTTTCTCTATTAGTTGACTGAGAAAACCCTATTCACCGACTATGCTGCTACAACAAGCAAGAAAAGCCTTCTTCATTATCATCATGACAAAATAAAAAGTGATGGCTATCAGATGGAATCGTTATGCTCTCCCTCAGGAATCTATATTGGGTCCTCTTATGTTTTTAATATATATATAAACAGCGGCGGTCAAATTGGACTAAAGATGAACTGTTCTTGTACGTCACTGATACTGCTTTATTTTATTTTGGGCATTCATTTGAAACCGTTATACGCAACGCCCAAAAAGATTTAGATATTTTGTATACATGGTTTCAGAAAAATTTACTTTCAATTATTATATTTAAGAGCAATTACATGATATTTTCTGCAAAAAACAATAAGTTTCGAATTATCCGGCCTTGAAAATAACTGATCATGTTATAAATAAAGTAGATCAAGATAAATATCAAGGTCTAATTATAGGTGTAAGTAAAACATGAAAGGCACACATTGGTAAGATTAAAACTAAACTAATTTCTCACACAGGTGCATTAGGTATCATTATACGTTATATTCCGCGCAAAGTCAGATACAACATCTATAACTCACTTATGGCACACATTGATTACCCGGTAGAAATACCGGACACAGCGGCTAAAACTAATTCAATCGTTTTACGAATAAAACAAACTGAACTTATAAAAATATTATTTAAGTATGGATTTTACATTCTTCGGTCGAAGAAATCGGTTCCTCCGCACTGGGAACTTACTTATTTCGTTTGCCCGGTGTGAAGTGTTGGTTAACAATTAATTAAAAGTGTTAAACGATTATATATATATATATATATATATATATATATATATATATATATATATATATTTTACTCAGGAAAATATTGAACACAAATCAATTTTACAAACAAAATGCAAATTATAAAAACTGGACATAGAAATGCTAATAATATAATATTTCACACACCGCGAACAAACTACGGCAAACTAAATATCATGTACGAAGGCGCTCAGCTGTATAATAAATTACCTGCAGATATAAAACAAGCAAAAACGATAATTACTTTTGAAAAGCTTTTAAAATTCTATATCCTAAATGAATAAAACTCTAAATTCATTTCCGCGCATACATAAGGCACTTCCAGTCTCGCGTACTTATCCGCGTTAGTACGATAAAATTTATTAATTTTTTTCTCTGTAATGACCCTCAACTTGTGTCATATTTGTACGTAATGCCCTTTTATGTTTATCTTTTTATGTTAATAGCCGACAAACGAGCAGACGAGCCACCTGATGGTGAGTGGTCACCGTCGCCCATGGACCAAAGGTATCACCGATGCGTTGTCGACCGGGAAATGAGTGAATTCAAGAAAAAAAGAAGAATCTATCCTGGGAGTTATAATAACCTGTGTTGTAACTTCACAAAATTATTATAAAATTGAAGATAATATAAGAGCCGTGCGTGAAATATCATGTCACTCCTGAGACTAAATAAAACGGGAATGATCGCTTTCCTCACTACGTTTCGTTTCATAGGAACAAGTGATAAAGTATTTTTATACACACATGACTTGAAAAATTAAAGCGGCAAGATTCGAACAGCCCGAGAGTTCTCCATAATATTCTGAAGTCTGCCAACGCACACTCGATCAGTGTTGCGGGCTATGGCCTTAATTCCTAAAATTATGAGGAGAGGCACGAGCCCATCGGTGGGATGATATGGGTTGTGATAAAAATTGACCGCTTGTCGTCAGAACCACGCTTGCTACATTTTTATTAATATGGAACAATATCTAAATAGATGTCGTCATATACATATATAAACGGTATCCGCAGCCGTTTGTGGTTTATGGAAAAAATAAAGGGGTAAATGTGGATGAAAGCTACATTTGAGTCATAAAGCTCTATCCAGTATAAAAACGACTTCCGTGTAAAGGCACGTACCCACGCTCCGCAACCGTAAAACACTAACGCGAAACGTGCGATCGTACAAGCGCAACTACCATATATTTTATTTCATTCCACGGTTACAGCAGATATAACTAACGAAGAATATTGTATGTCTTAAAACCTCATGCTGTTCTGCGAGAGATTTTCCGAGCACGCTACACGTGCAATCGGTTTATTTCGTAAAATCAACTAATGTGAGTTGCCGTTTTGATAACTTCCACTTAACTAGAAACATCGCATAAAAATACATTTCTATGTCCAGCGGCTGCACTAGAATCAGTACACAATCTTAAACAAAAACAGAAGGAACCGAATCCAAAGGTGACTGAAACTAGGGTTCACTGCGTTCAAAAATAACAAATGGAAGAATCGACCGCATAACGTGAGTGGCCATACTTGTTATAGACCTGATATTCCAATGCGTATGTTTTTCTCAATATGTGCGAGGCCTAACTAGCTTCAGGCACGTCGGGAGTGCTCGACGGAGCCAGCGGAGCGGCTACTTCGTTAACTATATTCAACGGCGAACAATTCGTCCATTCCACGATTCTAAGCTCGAAGCCGATAGATAATCCCTCGAGTTATAACTGGGAATGTTATATAGAACTGTTCAGTTCTGTGGTAAATTTCCGCAACACGGTGTATAATCAAGATACATCAGCACCACCGAGATTCTTTGTTCGCGAGACGGGTCGTCGTTTCGTTCTCGGTCTGCGGCACGTTGGTGGTGGGCGGAGGTCATCATTTCCTGCCAGATTACTAGTCAACTAATTTAAAGGAAACCTTTAATATATGGTAAACGTTTACGTTGGACATTCATTATATTCTAATCTTATCTTCTATAACATTTAATTGAACACAATTATGAATACCGCCATCAGTATTTTTTGAAACCAATCTACTTACGTTTAATTTACTTCTTATAATCACTGTTACAATCTGACTAACTCACGTTTCTGGGCAGAGCTTAGCCTTTTTCGAAGCTACAGTGAAATGTGGTATTTAAAAATGGCAGCGCGTTTTTACAGGCGACTGACTGGCGTTCAGGTGGGGAGGCGAGCCGCGGCTAACTATCTTATTTACATGACTACCCTCCTTTACTGAAGGCGGCAACATCATATACATATCATACATAGTTTTAGTCTTTTAGAACCTATCGAAGACTTCCCTGGAACCATGCGTTCCTTTGGCCCGTCCACATTATTAGACCTACGCAAATGTATTTAACAGCAGGAGGTTAATTGGCATCATTAATTTTCGCTACCATGATAGTTATTCGCGCACAAAATAGGACTACTCACAGTAACGTGCATTATTAAAATAATTAGTTTCATTTCAATCCTCTAAATGTACGAGTGTGCAGCTCAGGTAAAAATGGTCGTTTCTTTGTATATAAAAGATTCCCAGCGAACGACCACAAAAACCTGACTTAAATATTTTTGCCATGTTATTTTTAAGGGGCAGCTGCGGGCAAACGGTATTGTGAAATACGAAAATAGCATTGTGACTATTACGGCAACAACACCACTATCCTGGAGATTACCTCCGCTTGGAAGTCGGCTTTGATGGTTATTAAAACAAAATAATATGTTTGTGTACAACCAGATATTAATAGTCGACTAAGTACACTAATTGTTACATTTGTATTGAAACGTTCCTGTAGTTCAGTCGATGGTGATGGCGCCGGTCGAGCGACTGGTTCTTAGATCTAGCCAGTCTGGGCGCACGTTCGCACGAAACATCTTATTTGTTTACTGTGACGAATAGAAAACTCATTAACGAGTGCACTCATTTGAACTTGTTACTTTTTGTCTATGGAAGACGGGAACGTGACTGTTCACTATAATGATGCAATGTCATAAGTAGATCAATTTTCCCGAAAATAGGACCAACATCGCAGCGAAACTACGCACGTATGAAATTTCCGTTTCAAGTTCGTAACGGAAAAGGCTAAATAAAGCATCGAATACAAGTTAAATTAACGGAAAACTTTATAACGGTCGGTAACAGTTCCAAAAGCGACGTTGTCACAATTTGCGGAGCATTGTCAGAACTCGTGTAACGGACGAAACAATTGTCGACCGCAGGCAACTAGCATCCGAACCCTCGCGCTCCGGGACACGTCTCCCTGGGGACAACACTCTGCGGCTAATATTATACTCTGAACTTACTGACTGTTTAATCAACAATAGTATCTAAGTATAAAACAATTGATATTGGTATCTTTTTTTGCTATTTAATCGATCAGAGTTGATAAGATTGGGTTAAATCATTATCAAAATTTATATTAATTTAATTGATTACCCAGTATTTATTGTTTATAAAATCACTTTACATAATATATTGAATATTTTTGAAGTGAAAGTTCTACAGGCACGGAGATAGGGGAAATCTTACGGGTTCGCGTCAGCAACATGTTGAAGGTAACGGTAGAACAGGGATAATAAGAGTGGCGGGTTGATAGGGATAAAAAGAGATGTGGTGTCGCGGGACACACGAAGTTCCTTCCGCTAATGTAGAATCCACACAATTTGCAAAAAAAAATCGTGCTCAATTTTATGTAGGTTTTCTTGATTTTTCTCTTAAATTTTGTTGATTAGTTTTTATTTAAGTACAGGAAAGTATTTAGGAAATTCAGTATTTTAGGAAATAATAAATTACGTAAAATAAAAAAAAATCGTAATTCAAATTATCAACTAAAATAACAAAATATTATTATTATAAGTAATTCTTATTAATCAGTCTCGTCATTAAATTCTATTGCTGAAACTATTGGCTTGAGAAAGAGAAAGGTATTATACACTACTCGCTTGTGTATACGACTGTCGCGCCTGCGCACGTCTCATTTAAAGGTTTTATTCCACGGATTTTTTCTTACGGTTTTACTATCACATTTTTTTTAGTTCGGTCGCGCAGCAAAATCCCTATCTCCTCCAAGCCTGCCGTAAGGAACTTCGTTCCAATATGTCTTTTTATTTTTCTCATTTAACGGTTTTATTCCACGGACTTTTTCTTACGGTTTTACTATCACATTTTTTTTAGTTCGGTCGCGCAGCAAAATCCCTATCTCCTCTAAGTCTGCCGTAAGGAACTTTGTTCCAAAAATGCGCATTTATAAACCGGCCAGTTAGTGTCAATAATATTAAAAGAGATTAACACTTTTTCAAGTGAAAACTTCTATGGGCGCGTTAGACGATTATTGGTAGTGGAAAATCTTATGGGTTCGCGTCAGCGCCGTGTTAATGTTTAAGGTCTGTATACATTGTATTGTTCTTTAAGTTGTGTTTTAATTAGTTTATTGTTTCAATGGTTCAATTGTCAGATGGTTGTGCAGTACGACAGTCAGTACTAGATGTATTAATTTTTTTATATACCTACAAAAAATGGACGATAAAAAATGCAAAAATTGAGCTTTTGTTATAAAATATTTTCAACGTTTATATCAAGATTAGTTTTATGATTATTTAGTTTGATGATGAAAATCATTAAAACAGATTAATAATTCGGATCAGTTCGTTCTAATGTTGGATATACTGATTGTATTAAGTTTCGCGCGGAATATCAAACGAAAAAGCATTTTTTAAGCCCAGAGACATGTATATTAAAATACAAAATTTAAAAAACGTTACGGAAAAACGCTCTACACTTTATCTCCTTTACGTCCAAAAATAGTATTCCTGTTTAAAATATCGGAATTCGGTATGTGCTTAAGGATTACAAAAAATATTTATAATTTCGTATTTAAATTTTCATCGTAAACGGAAAATACGTCTGGATACATTTTTGGCACCCTACCTAGCACTTATACCATCGCTGTGTCTGTATTTAGCAACTGTAATACCCTTGAGATTATCGTTTTGTACTATTATACGTTGGTGTGGTTTTTTAAGGATTATTTACAATCAGAGGTCGCATTATGGAGCGCATTCGTACTGATAACATACAATTCATCAGCCACAAAACGGGTCTACCTACAGATGTCATATGCGTTCTTATTTTCTTGGCGTCTTTCAGGTTAAGTAGTTTTCCCTAAAGCACAATATTTACCGTCCCCATAAACAGTAACTATTATCTGAACTAAATATAGTTAACATTTTTTATAACGGAATTTCCGCCACCTACGGCCTGTCGCGTGCCGCCGCTGCATAACCTGCAGATTGCATGCCCACACATTGTTTAACGCGGTCAACACGCCACTTATTATTGTAACTTATTAAATAATCTTTCAATATACGATATAGGTTGCAAATTTATTACGTTTTTCAGTTATGCCGTAACAGGGAAGCGGGCATCGATAGCTACGTCTATATTATTACGTCTCTTGCTCACGTACAAGCGAATCCAAGTAACAAAACTTTGTTATCGTTACGTTCAAAAAAACATCACAAAGACATAAACATTCATAAGGGTTTTCCATAACGTTATCTATCAGAGGCGTGTAAATTCGCTAACACGCATTTTAAAACCCCGTTTTAGACGAAAGTTCGCGCACAGCGATGGCGTGTATCGGCTGTAATGACCATGTCATTATATTTTACAATGAAACATTATCGTTTAATTTCAATAATCCAAATGGATATTTAAACATATTTGCTGCCACGATTACGGTGTCCGTTCCAGTTCGATAGAGAGATCTGTGACAGTATAGTTGTGTACGAGGGTCAGTCATACGCTCACATTGAACAAGTTAACCCGAAACCGAATCTTGGAAAGACTGACGTTGAGTAGACTCCATAGCTACGGACGCACGTAATCAAACCCAAACTGGATGGCCAAGCTTTTTTAATATGATGAAGTCATCGAGTTGGAAAATCTTATTCATTCTAAGAGCTAGCAGTTGCATAAAACACAATATATATTTATTACAAAAGCAGGAAACGGTCATCCTCGTGGAAGCATACACGGGGGCCGCAGAAGAAACCGCCTCAAACAAATGTTTATTTCGTATATCCTTCGTGTATCAGGAGCATTAGGAGCGTACAAAGACCTCGTGTTATCACCGAGTGACGTCACCGTTGCATGGCAAAGTACGCTGTTATCAAACGTGCTACCATAAATTTCAAATTATATTTTCGAATTTTTAATTTATGTTTATATTTACGACGACCACTAACGTTGTTGTGGTGTTGTAAATGAGCTCATGGATTGATATCTGAAGGCTTTTACATATAGGGTTGGTAATTTTCTAAATCTTTATGATATGGAGTAACAAAGGAAAGTATTATTCACACGATATATGGGTCAGTGCTATGCTATTTGAATTCGATCTGTTATCGATCATGATGCTGTTATTTGTGAGACTAAGTAAAGCCGAATCATAAATACTATTACGAATTAATGACGTCCGAGTTTTTTTTATCGTAATTTAAATTTGGAACGCATTTATTACTTAACAAACTACGATAATTTTCCGCCATGTCACGTGTACCTTTATCGAGGTTAATACTGAAATGCAATATGGAAAGGGGTTTTACAGAACAGAATTGCAGTGATTGTCTTTCATACTGTGGGTGCGGAGACGTCGCGTGTCGGTAATTTTCAGCGTATGTTTGTACAGCGTAATATACACAGGTGTACAGACACTCCCTCCGTCGAAGACCATGAATGATCGGAGCCGCCGTGTGCTTTTAGAACTACGAAAGCTGTTAATGAAAGGATTCGCTTGAACCTTATGTGGACCCAAAAAAAAAATATGGCGAGAAATGTAGATTCCCATAAGGATTTTGACGTGTGTCAATGAACAACACCTTAGGCTCGACGGTGTATCCTCGATATACGCGGGTGAAAAGAACAGATCTATACTCTGTACTGATGAAAAAAACGATGGTTGTTGGCAATACAACAAACGAATGGTTTAATGGTTATTGTTTTTATTTCATGATGTAAGTCTGCTTTTAGAGCTTATCTTTAGGGTTTCTGAAATGCACCGTGTGATATCTATATTGAAATTATAAAGAGAGTGCGAATATTGTGAGTATCCGTGTATGCGGAGTTTGATCTCCGGAACATACATTATTTCAGATGGATGTTAACTATACTGATTATGGTATTATTGGATCATGCCGCGTAACATCTAATCAGGTAGTCGATCCCGACGAAGGGCGGGTACAGACGACAGTGACTCGCGGAAACTATTTCTTTCAATATCTGCAATTTTTTTGTTTAGATCCAAATTTGATGATAGTGAATAAAACCTACACATTATTATAAAATTTATAGTTTAAAAAGATAAGGATAAAAACGAAGTCTTTACATGAGAACCAGTATAAATGTGTGTGTGAGGTAACCTCTAATATGATAATAATTATGTATACATATACATACATAGATATGTTCCGATTGTTCCTGTTTGTAATCGGGCAGGATGCAATAAATATATAAATAAATAAGTCAGTCGAATGGCACTGAATAGCTTGTTTCATCATCATCATGTGTTGAACAGGACGGAATCATATCCCGTGTGTATCTGTTTGGGACTTGAATGGTTTTATATTAATACAGTACCGTACGTATTTACATATTCCGCACCATATATTACTTTTCAAATTTTGTTTTAAGTGTGTGAAGAATTTCACTACCTACAATTATGGAGCTACAGAATAGCTGTTTCCGTTAAACAAACATCCATTGTGATTAACACGTGCGCCGACGCCATCAGTGGGTAGTGTAAGCATTATGATAAGGTTCAATTATTCTAAATGAATTTGTTGTACTTGAAAAGAGAAATTGTTGAATCGTTTAGTTAAAATGATTATGAAGAATTTAATACGATGTATTTTAAGTAATGTTTTCCGGTTAAAGTTATGTAGTTAGTAGTAGATAGTGATATGTATAACGTAATATAAATATGTTAATAGGTATAATAATGGAATAACTGGACTACACCCACGGAGTAACAATAAATAAATAATAAATAAATAAACGTTTACACACTCACATACCCCCGCAATAGAATTCCCTGTGTTGCGGGTGGCATGGACGTACACAAATATCACATCACAGACACCCGTGAACCGAGAACACACATTTATCTGTCACATTAATATCTGCCTCGGCCGGGATTCGAACCCGGGACCCCTCGCTCGGTAGGCGGGTCACTACCACTGGGCTATGGGGTTGTCAACATCTATACATATAATACAATTTTAACGTATTGTTTTCTGTGCATGAAGGATATATGAGAAAAATTGTTATTAGGGGCCTTTATTCAAGCAATAGAACTCAAAACAGTAGTCGTTAGAATTTATGTCCGTTTGTCAGTGCGTTAGTGATCGGTAAACTCAGAAACGGCTTAACCGATTTCTTTATTTCACTTAATATTTAAAGCTCATTTAATTGCACCGGTATTTCAATGGCACGTGCTATTAACATTTAAATTTACATTTACCTTCCGCTTTTCGATTTACATATTACTTAATTTTCGACGGTGACCCGTGGCAATATGTGTAACGTCATTACAGCTTTCGTGTCACGACGTACTGTTATTTAATGACACGAAACCGTATAACCGTTTTCATCGTTCCGCTGTTCCCCACGAGATCTGTTACTTAATATGCGATGTCACGTGCAGTGAACTGCCCCGTGTTTATCAATATTGTTATTATTAACCGTTACCGGTAAACGAGGTACTTATTTTTTAATCAATATTGATAGCATTTTTTTTTGCTAGCAACGCTCATTAAAAACCCTCGAGTTCGAGTCGTGAGTTATAATTCAATTAAAGATACTTCCTGTTAGTGACATGTATGAAATATGTATGTTCCCGTACAATGCATATTTTACTTTGTGATTTATACCTGAAACAGAAGAAACATTTTTTATTATTTTAAGAATAAGTAATAATCTCAGGTATGAATACAAATTTCAAGTTGGTAACATTTTCAATATTCAATAAATGCAGGTTAGAACTGGTTGGATGCGTACGAGGCTTAGATGTAGGCTGTTAGAAGGGTGAAGGCACACGTGACGGGCGACGATCGGGTGTATCACATACTCTCTGTATCCTACAAAGCACCCAGTTTAAAGGTGTCCATTGAAGAATTGAATTGGTTTATTTATAGAACACCTATACATAACTAGTCGGTAGACAAACAACGCGTTATTTGACATTTTCTGGAGTCTTTTTTCGCTTTACTTGTCAGTCTCCATCAAGGTTACTCAATAATTTGCCTATTTTGTTCACATTTTATTTTATAAAGTTTCAACTAAATAAGTATTATTAACTAAATAAGTATATACAAATTCCTTATAGACAATTTTAAAATTTTCGATTATTTAGCCACAAAATTATGAGGTAAAAATTTGCACATTTAAATAATTCAAATTTGTATAAATAATATAAATAAATTACCCCTTGAAGTGGATCTCATCGTGAGAGGATTCAATGAATTACAAATTCAAAAGTAACTAATAATGTTTTATTTCCTTTAATGTATCTACAATTATTTAATTGATAACATTAACACTCCTGAATGGACCAAATAATAAGGTAGTTGATGAACAAAGGAGAAAAGGTACTGAACTAGTTTGTCATTGCATCATACATGAGATTTTTTACTTTAACAAAAACTTTCATTAAATTTGTTTATCGATAACATTGAACCCATCTAAGCTAAAGGTTGAACCTTCACCTTCATTGTTATAATAGTCCCCCAAAATATATATATTTTTTTAAAGATGAAATCTTATATATACGTTTACTATAATCTACAAATTGCAGTGTTTACGTGATTCCTTACATAGTATAGTAAATGGACCGCCTCCGCTGCTGATCATCAATGCTCACTCTTTATTTCCTACCATTGCAATACTTTACAGAAGTAGCAAGAGTGAGCGGTGTCACCATAAAAAAATTCAATGTAATTTATAGACAATTTTCATGTCATTCATACATAATAGCCCGTCAGCAAAAGTAAAATGTGTTCAAGGAAACTGGTGGTAATTTCTTTTTGTATTTTTAATTTTTTCAACGAATGCCATATCCTCGTCAATCATTGATTAAACTTAACTTTGCTTTTGTCAAACTTCAAGTCCGCAAATGTAAAATTGATTCAGAACAGATGGTCTCGATTTAAATAATTTGGGCATTGTTCGGTAGTCAATCGAAACTAAACTCCAAGCATGGATGGCATCCCACGAGTTACCTAACAATTATAACGAATGAATGGTTAGGTTACAATTACGTATTAAACATTAAAATAAGAGTTAGAACTATAAGTTTTTTTATGTTAATAGTCGACCAACGAGCAGACGAACCACCTGATGGTGAGTGGTCACCGTCGCCCATGGACATCAGCGAGATCATAGGTATCACTGATGCGTTGTCGGTCAGGAAATGAGAAGAAGGTAAGAAAGAAGGTACTGTCTCTCAAGCCCCCAGCCGGAACATGACATATTGTTACCTTACAATAACTTTCTGTCAGCAATCCAAACAATGACAAATTCCACGCGACAATTGGTATAAGAATAAGTTATAGTTTGTAAAATATCACCAACTGATGCATATGTATCGATCGGAGGAACATAAAATTACATACGTTAGGTTGCCTCGACTACTAAACCAATTTCCCATGAAATATTTAAGAGAGATTGTCGGAGAGCAAAGAAATCAAATTTTACTAGCGTCTGTTTGGTCCCACCTATCAATACAAAAAATGAACTCGGAGCTATTTATGTTATAACGCCCCATACGACGCTTTTTATGCTTAGTCTGATATATCGGGGCAATTTTTCAAGGAGAAAGACGTAACGGGTCCCCGGGGACGCGTCGACGTGATATCGAACCCAGTTTTTATCCGCCGGTCTTTGTTGAAATTTTTGTGATATTGAAAGACGTATTTCCATATTGAGTCTGAAATATCAGCACTCAACATCGGAAACATAAGAATACTAAAACTTAATATGAGTCAAAGCCCCGCTGTTAGTTGTGGTAATCAAATTAAGTTATCGAGCGCCGCGGGAAGGGCTCCTTACACATGTGTACCAGTACGTTCGTAAGTTCAGCTTGAAATCCTATGCGTCTTGCGCCGTTTGGGCCTCAAGGCTATTAACATTTTCATTATACAACGCAAATTACAGTATAATAACAATCCTGCGCAGAAAAAATACGCACTCATTTTCTAATCGATTTAGGTATATACATATATAAGGGTGCGTGTTCTTTTATGAAGTAATTTACGTTACTTATTTCAGTTATTTGATTTAGTCATGTTTATTGCACTCAATCGATTACTTGATAATATAAGCCGGTCGTGTTTTTGGAGCAGGTAAGCAGGTAACTCGGGATGTGGTCGCATGCGCGGATGTCGTTATGATTTTGGTCGCGACAGACGGATCGGTGTGTGCCTGTAAATCACTTTAATTTTATTAGTTTGTGGCTCGGGACTATTGAATCAAGTATAGTAAATTTATCTGGTTATTTTTCAGATCTAAGATGATGTAGTTAAACACGATCAGAAATATGAGATCAGACGAATATAGCCCTCGGCGGGTCCCTTTAGTACTAGTACAAACCCGTATATATTTATGTAACTTTTGCAATAAGAAGGATCGGAGTATGATCACCTTTCACCCCGAGGGCTATTATTGTTGTCCAAAATCCGTCTTGGTGTTATATTTTTGCAATAGATACTAAAAATAGGCCCTGCAGGGTTTAAACAAGACCAAGAGTCTAGATCAATCAAGTGATCAAGTCTACGAGTTTGCAGTTCCTTTAAAACCTTAGCTTTTGTTTTATGTTTTTTTTTCAATTCGTGTTAGGTTAATAATGAAGTCAAAACAATCAAGGATTCGGTAAAGTGAAATAAAGGCAGAATAATTAGGTGTCCATCTTTTTAATTTCGCTCTGGAGCATATAGAGGTACATTTTATTATGTAACGGGTACTCACAATACGTTTTATTAATTGCCAATATTTCGACCCAGGTGCGTGGATCGTGGTCACGGTAAAACGGCAAGCAAGCATTGACAAGCTAGTGGTAGATTAATCTATCTACCCTAAGTCTAGTCGTATGTCTGTTAATCTACCACTAGTTCGTAAACGGTTACATAATAGAATGTATAAACTCCGTGATGACATTAGTTTAAAATTATACATAGAGGTACAACCTCAGCCCCTGACGTTTGAAGCATGATGAGTAGGTACTAGCGTGCATGTCACTAGTGATATGTGCGCAATTTAATGATATTCCAGCGGAATATAATAAAAGTTTACTTCTTAATTATAACATATATACAGCAAGGCTGAATTTTAAAATACTTTAGAAATTTCGTTATAAATAATAATAACACACATTATGCAATATTAAAATTACGTACATTAATATGAAACCCATTAACTGAAAATGTGATTAGAGCTAAGTGCTTCGCAATTATGCAGTTAATAGGTGATCATACGTGCCGCGCCGACGTCGGAGCTTCGATACATTATTCACATATCCCGCTTCGAGCTTATCCTGATACCTACTGCGGAGCTCGGGCACGAATACATTAGCCGTCAGCGTCTGGGCCGTCATCGACGTCAGATAATCTATATACGGACCCCGGGTCGTTTGTGGCGAGGGCGGAATCAATTGACCTAATTAATTTACTTTACTTTTTTCACATCAGAGAAGATTGCGTTACGATAAACCAACCGGTAAGAAAAATAACTTATTACTTAAATCCCCGACAAAATTTATTGTAAAAACCCGGTTATGTAATGATGTAAGAAGCTGACGACGAATATTAAAATCATCATCGAATGTACTGCAATCATATTTGATGTTAGTGATGGATACATTTCTAGTTGTGAATGAACGTTACATCGAAGCACGAGCAATTTCACGTGGCGGTGTGTAAGCAGGCGAGCTCGCATTTTAAAAGTTGAATTCTGCGCTTTTGGCGCTGTTCACCGGGAGTTCCGACTTTAAATTTGAATTACGCATTTAGTAGTATTCTTCGCACTTCGCAAACCTGTTAACATCGAATAATTTAAGTTTCGAGTTACAGTTGTTGTTAACGCCTCGATTCTCGCTGCGTTCAATATTTGCTTGCGGATATTTTGAATAGTCCGTGACTAATCGGGGCTCGCGAGCCGTCCGATGGCAGTCGTTGCCGTTTGAAGTAATTTCGCGTTGCGATTGCGACCACCATAAATCAGAACTATATAAATCGTGACCGTTGATGTTTGACAAATTGTTATTTTCAAGAGTTGAATTACTTCAAAAATTTATTATTTAAGACAATTTATTGAGATTTATCTATTGTCTCAGTGAATTTATGTAACATTTTGAATTTTTATTGAGTATTTGATACAACTGGGATCTAGTACTACGTATATATTATATATACTCTCAGAAAAATGTTTTATACTCGTAGGATAGGCTGACGTTCTGATATTTTGTGTGAAGAAATTGACACTCTTCAGAAAGCTGAAGAAATATTTCAATTGGATTATTACTATCTACGCGTACAGTTTAGCTGCTTATTATAGTAGAGCTACTGGGGATACAAAATATAATATTTTTCAAGTAATTTTTTTTTCTAATAATGAACTGATGAAATTTGCGTTTTTGTATAGCATAACTACAAATAAATGAAATCCATCTGGTTTTCGGTGCTATAATATGTTATATTAAAATGTGGTAATTTTATTTTTAAGTTTATGTCACCCATTTTTGGCCGTATTGGGGCGGCCTAGAATACTCCCCCCAATACCACGCTGACAGAAGTCAGCCTGCTTGGTGCTAGGGCTTCGCGCAAGGATTATATTATCAGTATTATTATGAAGTCATTAATAATATTACTGGTATTATTATCTTTCCGTGAAGCCTGCCTGGCTAGCTACCCCGCTCCTGCTCGAGTCAGCCGCCAAACGACTCGTCGTGTTCCGGCTGCGGGCTTGCGAGCCAGTTTTTTCTTTTTTACGTTCTTCTAATTTCCTGGCCGACAACGCATCAGTGATATCATTGGTTTTGCTGATGTCCATGCGCGACGGTGACCACTTACCATCAGGTGGCTCGTCTGCTCGTTTGCCGGCTATTAACATAAAAATAAACCCATGACAATACCTGTTTCGTTAATTTCAAAAGTAATTTCCCAGCAGCACTTAGCACGTAAGTAACAGAATCAGCGTTAGAAAACCGCAGCGGCGTCTAGACATTCAGGCGTTATATAACTAACCGGCCGTCAGTGCCCGCCGCCGACACGACCTACGTTGATAACAAGGCGACACTTTAATTTAAATTTGGATAAATTTCATAATGAACTTTACAACCGTAGAAGGGACCGTTAACGGTTCCGTCTGTCGTCACTCAAACGGTCGAATTGGACGATTGAAATACGGATGGTCGGGATTGCTTTGAGTCGACAAGTCTGTTGTATTGTGAGTTATTTCAAATTACTCTTGTGATTTTTTAAATGTTATACATTCAATATTATTTCATTTAATTTCAATCAACACTATCGAATCGAATAGGTTTGATTTATCTTAACACTGAATGATTTGTGAGTGTCTGAACACATCACTACTGGTATGTATACATATACATATACATATACATATACATATACATATACATATACATATACATATACATATACATATACATATACATATACATATACATATACATATACATATACATATACATATATAACGGCTTATCATGTTATTGTTTAGCACCCTCTTCCCTGAAGGGGGTTGCGAAGGCTTAGAGGCCGTAATGCCAAAGACAACCTCGGGTGGTTTTTAATGGGTAGGCCCCTAGGTTTATCGGGAGTCCCACATGATCAGCGCAGCCGGAGGTCCTTTCTCAAGAGCCGTCCGCTACGACAGCGCGCTTGTGACTCTTTAGTTTCAAATTATATTAAAATGTATATTTCATTTTCATCTCTTATAGGAGTTAAACAGCTGATCTCGGTTTTAACACTTCAAATTCAAATTCAAAATCATTTAATCATATAGGTATTCAGTAAATACACTTATGAACGTCATTTTTTGCTTCTACCACCGTTTCGAAAAGGTGCTTTAACAAAGAGGAGAAGAAACGGCGAAAGAAACTCCTCAGCACATCTTTTAAACAACACATAGTAATTACAAAAGTTTAAACCTGTGCGGAACTGGTTTCGACACTAATTTTGTCCAGGCATCCTTGTCATTCATGTACTAATCTGTACTATAATATCATTTGCCTATAAGTTGTGTTTTAATGCGACGCTTAAAAGTTGCAATGGGCAACTCGCGTAACGACTTAGGGATCTTATTGTAAAAACGAACTCCAAGCCCCATAAAGGAACGCTGAACCTTTTGAAGACGACATGCAGATGTAACCAAATTATGCCTATTTCTTGTTTGATGATTGTGTGTATCACTTTTCTGCTTATACGTATTTAATTTTTTTTTAATAAATACTAAATTACTATATATATATATATATATATATATACTGACTGGCTACGGTGAGTACACCTATTTCTTTAAATTTTTCTCTTAATGACTCACACGAATTTAATCTGCATATAGCTCTAATTGCTCTTTTCTGTATTATAAATATTGAATCAATGTCCGCCGATTTACCCGACAATAGGATACCGTAAGACATAAGACTATGAAAATTAAGCAAATTAGCAGGTCTAGCTGTCTCTACATCAGTAGTTAGTCTTATCTTCCTAATAGCTTAGACAGACCAGAAAAACGAACGGACTTAGAATAGAGCCCTGTGGAACACCAATTACAATAGACGATCCCTATGATTTGGTATCATTTACACTAACACATTGAACCCTACCCTTCAAATAGGATGCAATCAAATTGAGAGAATTGTACTTGACGCCATAGTGATTAAGCTTAAGAAGTAACGATTCGTGATCAACAATCAAATCCTTTGGGCAAATCGCAAAAAATACCTATGGCATTCTGTGATGCCTCCCAGGCCTCCAATATGTGTTTAAGAAGTCTAGCACTTGCATCAGTTGTACTACGACCTTTAGTGAAGCCGTATTGATCGGAATACGGAGCTCGATACTTATAAGTAACCTTACTAAAACTTAATTTCTCGACATTTCGTAGAATGACTTTATGACTCATAAAGCTTTAGCTACTTTTGTATGTTGAATTTTCGTGCGCTGTTTTATTCCGTTATGAGATCAACTCTATACAGTATGTAGTGCACATAATAACATTCGATTTGCATTTATTTCTGCTTTTTAGTACAATTTTTCTAAATATTTTTTTTCTTTTCAAAGTCGATTTAATGTTTCTTAAAAAGCTTTTATAGTGTTCCTATTTAGGTATTAATATTTTTACGTAATAAGTACCATACTAGAAAATCTTTCTGTCGGGATGAGTAAATGACACATTTGGTTACCACGTCTGCCACGTCATTAGTTAGTAGTTTTTGTCGACTAATTTCTGAGTTATCTCCTAAATTGTCATTATTTTAGGCTGTTGTTGCTTTCGTTATCAGTTCAGCACGCTGGGATAATGACTTCTAGTAACAAACTCTTCAATTATGGCTTTGCAAAGTAAACGTGCCAAACTAAAAGAGCTCAAAAACCATTGAATAATTGTAATCCGATTTGGAGTTGTATTTTTTGTGTCCAAGACACATCATCCCTGAGCTGGTCAGCGATGGACTGGTTTTGCAAGGGCTGAAATATTGCTATCTCAAGAGAATTTCCACTCTTTACCTTCAGGATCCATCATCAGAACCTCCCTATATTAAAAAATACATACAAACACACGAGTAGAACCTCCTTTTGTTTGAAGTCGGTTAAAAAGCAATAAATTACAATACACGGTAGCGAAAGCTGTAACCCATAGGAAAGTGTGTATATTAGGCGACTCCCACCCTTGCGTTTCATGCATAAGGTCGTATGTCGAAACCACCTGTTTCACTACCAGTATCGCCGGTCTAAAATTATCCTATTGTTTGGTAAGTAATGAAGAAATGTTCTGAAGAGAAAAGTGTTGGGTTTTCTCAAAAACCATAAGAACGGCATTTGGTTTTCTAAACAGAAGCAAAGCGATCCCTCTGCGAGCGAAACACGCGCGTCCATCGAGCGTGCGACTGTAATCGTTAACTAGTGTTGGGAGTGTGTGTAATAAAGTGTTTGCGGAACTATTGTGGCGTTTTCTCGAACCCGTGAATCCGTACACGTAACAGTATGGTGTTCTACCAGCATCCACCATAATTACTTCCCTAACTCGGTCGATCACTTTAGATTTAGATCAACAGAAGTCGTCGGACTGTGACCGCTTCACACAAATAAACCTGAGCAAGGCAAAATATTATAAGTGGAACATATTTCAATAACACATTGGTTGTGGAAATGAATTAATTAAAAATTTTTTTTTTAATTTATATTCACAACTTATGCAGATAGAAAGTTGACGACATATCAGCTAATAAAAAAATCCTGAAGAAATGTTCATATTTCTCCTATTAATTAAGTGGATCTACAGACAAAATACAGTGTCAAATTGAACAAAGGCTCAACAATCTGCCACTCGCCGAGTAAATTTGAATCGAAGCCTTATTGTAATTTAATGCGTAAATACGCATCGTTCGTATCGTGTAAGTATATCGAGTTCACGGTCCAAATTGTACCTACACGGAACGTCGACCTTGTTTGGTACAGATTACATTCGACCGGTTGGAAAATGCCGCTTGCCATTGAGCATCTAGTTATTTTCCCTGGTTATTTGTACTGCGTGAATCACAATCGTTGTGTACAAGTAACGCCTTATGTATAGGTTGTGTCGTCCGCTTTGTGACATTTTCCGGGTTCGGTCTGCGGCCGAGAAGACGTATTTGATTGATAATTACCAGATTTAGGATTTCGCTTGCTTGTCATGTCTCGTAGGCGCGCACATACTCACAGGAAATCTTAAGGCGATGAGTAACCCCTCCCCGCTCACCGCTTCCATTAACGATCTATTACTACCATAAACAAACAACCGTCGATAGTGTGAAGTACGTAAAATATCCGGAGTAAAATTGGAAACGTGAGAGATCAATTTTATATAACGCCGACAGTCTTCTCGTATCATACCGGTAGAAAGGCGAATCTCCGCCTGGAATGGCATTATGTAAATTTTAGCCGAACGACATGCAGTGTCTAGTCTGCCGGCAATATTCTAAACGCGAGTAAATCGGGCCAATTACCGAGCGGTCGAGGGAAGGAGGCGGACTCGCAGCGCTGACCACCGTTGTCGACCATTGTGTTGGCGACCATCATGTGGACAGTTATTGCTGTTCAACGCGGTTTCTCTACGTTGTCACTCTCTATTTTACATGAGAAATGTTATTGATATGAAATTTCGGAGCTGGATAAGGATACGGATAAATCAATAATATTTGACCGATTTCGGTTACGGTTACGGATATAAATTTATTTCGGATTATCCGATTGTTTCGGATAATTTCGGTTACGGATATTACATGATTTGCAAAAATAATACAAATGTTTGACTATATTTCTAGGCATTATGTGATATTATAATTACAGAAAAAATATTAGCCTTAAAAATGAAATAATAAAAACTGTCTAAAACGAGAACGACGCGGCTAGCGTATCGGCGGGCGAAAACCTATCATAACGTGTTTTATGTAGAATCTGCTCCTATCCGAAACAAATTTGTCGGATACGGTTAAGGTCTCGGATATATTTTTATTTGTGATATCCGATAGTTTCGGTTATGGTTATGGAGCTCCATAACATCCCTGTTTTACATAGATGTATTTTATTTTGAATCGCTTACCGACTGCACATTCCCAACTCTACCATTACATTAACTCCACGAGTGCCCGCGGTGGCGCCGCGCCGCGGCGGATGACGCGGCTGGTGATTGATTAAAAGATTTCAGGTTCGAATCTTGACAGAGCCGTTAGAAGAGGTCGTTTTTTTTTTCTCAATTATAACTTGCTTCAGATGCAATAATTAGATTACCTTACAAAGTTTTACCGTGTATCATTTAGTTTCCTTTGGATAATTTCCTTTTTTTATCTGTAATTCCAAACAGACTCCTGTCGCACAAATAACGATGACGTTTATAAACATGGAACAAAACATAATTTTTTTATAATAGTATATTTTTTGGTTATATCAGCCATATTCTATAGTTAAATTGTAAACGATACGTGCATGTGAAGTTACATATTGTTAGATAAATTAAATAACTTCATACATGTTGTACCAAACGAAATGTTAATTAATATGGTTACCTGGGGGCGCAGCAGTGCGAGCGCGGTACCAAGACGAGTCAAAAATAAAAAGCAGGGGTCATCTACAGCTACCGTTTTTTTGCGAAATGCTTCATCGTATTTTCAAATTCTCATAGTTTTGGCTTGGTTAATGCTAGAGTTAGTTAGCAGGTGTATGAGGTGTCCGCTAACATTCATCAATCCTCTAGTTTTATATTTTAGATTTTATAAACTTATAAGGAACTCCTTAATTACGTCGACTTCATTACTTACTCTCTCATAAAAATCTTTAGGGCACTTCCTGGAATCCTAGAAAGATGAAATTTGGTATGTAGGATTATTTGCACACAAATAACAATAAAATTAACAAATCCATTACTGTCCCGCTCCGTCCCCCACACAGGCAGGTACAGATTTGTGTGTATTTAATCTACAAAAAGATTTAGATCCCACCAAAAATATTTAATGTAAAATCGCTTGCAAAAATTACAAACTCCTAACGCTTCCCGTTATCAGATGCCGCCGAGCCAACACCCTGACTGTGACGTCACGAGCTGTCACTAACTCCGACAGGCAGCTGTCACTGACTAGCGCCACCTACTCGTTATATGAAACTACGTGGGTAATCTTCACTACTATATAAATCTGTAGAACCACTCTATCTGTACATTTCATTTTTTGTAAATTTTCATGATAAATATTCATTTAACGGCTCACTGACATCAACTGGACCATTTTGAAAATTTTGAAAATTTTTGTTTGCCTGTCTATACGTATGTCTCGAGATAACTCAAGTAGGGCTTGACCGATCTTCAGGTAAATTAGTATGCAGTGAGAACTCTTGAATGCGCAGATAGGCTAAATCAGTAAACCTAATAATGAATAATCGAGGTAAAAAACATATATTTCTTAATAATCGTGTATGTATAATTAATAGTCGACCCTGAACGACGTCGAACGGGGTCGCTGGGAATTCTTTAAGAATCAAACATTTGTACAGTATCAAGTTCTGCATCATTTATGCACGTCGTAATTAAAGTGTAATAATTTGGGACAAAATATACTATAAAAGATCTCAAAATATAAGTAACGGTGCACATCTATGGTCTGTAAATATTGTTTTGAAAATGTATGATGTCCACCAATGTGCACTCTGTGAGCCTGGTAATGACGTGAACCCCTTTCGTCCGGAGCGGATACCTTTAGCTGTTCTGATGATGACTCCTTAATTCGAGCAAGCAACACAGCTGTGGAATTGTTAATCGCCGAGGTTAAAAAATTTGGCAAGAACATAAACATATAAAAAGTCGTAAATATACTAACGATAAATATTCGATGTGTAAATGTTAAGATCGCCTAATATTATGGCAGAATCCATAACAATACCTCCCTTGGACGGCTGAGTCGTATTGAGAGAAAAATAGAAGTAGTTTAAGGTTTCACGTAATTCATTCATTTAAAATAATATATCTTTTATTTCTTTATGGTTTTCCTTATTTTACGGTATTTATCCCTTAATGCAATTTGAGATCTTTCAAACGATTCTCCCGACTTAAGGCTACAATTGTAATCCTTTATTAAGATTATCTTTCGCGCGTAAATGGTTCTGACACATATCCTTTTTCTAACGATAGTCAAAATTTAAATTAAACTCGAAATAAATTTGAATATAAACACTTGTTTCTTTCACTTTAAGTTGATCGTTTTTTTTAATGATTTATAATTGAATAATGTAAGTAGCCTCCCTGCTGGAAACTGTTACAAGTTCCGTTTGTAACTGCCGTCCGACCGGTCAGTGACGCTAGAGATGCCAGGATTGTATTCAGGAGTACACTTCCGAAGGTAGCTTTCAAGATAAAAAAAGATTAACTGTACATGAATAATATTTCATAATAACCTTAGCAAATACTCTAATTAACAATAAGGCGTCTCATTTTTGTATCACCAATTTAATACACAAGTTGCAATATTTCACAAATAACAATCTGTTTAGGACGGCAGTGAATTTAGTGTAAATTATGCAGATTTATTAATTTTAAGAGTTTATTAAAGTCATAGCACGCACGCACGTTATAAATATGGACAGAAAGAGAGTGTTACCACTATAAAAAATTATGTCTTAAACACAATCTACGCACACCGAATCGACCGACGACGTAATCGATCGTTACCCGTGAGTAAACAACACCATTTATATAATCGTCGCCACGGCTCGGTCTCTACCTGTTCGCCAACTTCTGATTTATGGCACTCGGTGACTTCCCGCCGGAGCCTCGGCTGTCAGACGCGCTTATGCAAATAATGTAGAACGCAGACTCATCCGAAAACGCATTTTGAAACGTTAAGTGCCCGATTTCCAACTTGAACACGAGAATAATATTTTTTATTTACTTACTTGGAAGTTAAAACCGACAAAGGAGATAATACAGAGCCAGACCGATTAAATAGGGAGAGAGAAAAGATAATACGTTGTGAACCGGACCTAACAGATACTCCGCTGATGTTGACAAATAACGTACAGTACATACAGTATATAAATATATTATATACAGAGTGAGAAGGGAGTTTTTAGAAATTAATATCAGCTTGCACTGCTTCGCTTTCTTTGTAATAGTTTCTTACTTAAAACACAAATTGGAAAACTATAAGTAACAATGAAATTAACGTCTTAGCCAACTTATTCTTCTGATATGAGAATAATTTAAAAAAAAAGCTGGATCTGATGAACATCTTTGAGAGATCAACAAAGTGATCAACAAAGATCAACAAAGTGAGATGCTGTTGTTACAAGTATCGCCTCCGGCGCCCCGCCAGGCTCCATTACACACGTATAATGATTATATTAAATAACACTATAATAATACAATAAATTTTCTATAATATTCATAATTACAATAAGTTCAATCATTAATTTCCAGTATATGCAATGTTATAATAACAAAATCCTGAAATACAGTTAACATTAGGAATAATCTATAATAATAATTTATGTAGCAGAATTGTAATTAATTAACGATTGCTTAAATCGAGTATTGACTAGTGTTCGATGTAATAAATACAAATAAATACTGGCGTCTGCCGGTTTGTATGGCATTCATGAAACAGTCGCCGAGCTGAGGTCGCGGCTGGAAGTCGCTGCAACAATATCAGGTATGATTTTTATGTTAAGGTGATATGCATTAAAGGTCGGAATGAAGTGAACGAAAGCTTCGTAAGATTCTTAATATTTCAGACTTTTTGAATTAATAATCATTGGCTATTACGACTATAATACTACAATTGATGCGGAAGTGAGTCGTATATGTATTTATTAACACTACGCCGCGATGAAAAGCATGGAAGTTGTCATAAAAAGCGAGCTAGCAACTCCGGAAATAATTAGTTTTATTTGGAGTATTCACAAACTTCGCTCCCTGAAAACGTTAGTGAAATTTCTTGAACAAAAATTGAACGAAACCCAATCTAAGACAGTAGCAGTAATTGCATGGCGACGAGTTTTTCATTACATTTCCAGAATAACATTGGACGGAATCATTTCCAAGATCATCTGCATGTCTCACTATGAACGGGCAAGCTGACAGGATGTGATTATATCGCTATCCGAAGCACCAATAACGTATTTACTGGCTAAGAGTAATACTTTTTCAGCCTCATAATCCGATGGCTCGCATCTATCGTAACCGAACAATCAAGTTATACTACTTCCAGAATGGTCTACAACTGGTCGGCAAACCATTAGAGTCTTAAACTTGTAGAACGTCTCTGCGCTTAGCAGAGTACGACTGGCCGTCGTGGCCTCCGACATGCTGAATTACAAAGTATATCCTAAGCCACTTTACATTTCATTATATCAATGATAAAATACTCATAATGAATGCTAATGATATTGTTAAGAAGTTTTCTACTCGCTTTACGTTCCTCGTCGTTTGTAAAACTGACTCCTATGAGGAAAAAAGTAAAGAGGAAATACAAATACAACAGTGAGCGGGACAAAGGCGTGACGAGGGTAAAGGTCCTTATCTCCACGAGGATTTTGTTCAACTGTAAAGGAAAAGCCACCGTGTTTCATCTTCACTGTGGAAGTAATGCTTCGTTTGGCCCACTGGCTTCAGTGTTGTCGCAGTATAGACGAAAAATAATATGATACACCTGACGCTGTGATAGGAATTCCGAGCCCAGCAGTGGGATACGTACGATGGTAGTCGAAAAAACAAAATGAAGTCGAAGCAATACTGAAAAATTTGATTAATCACACGTATTTGTCAGTGTTGAATGTTGACCTATGTTCGTATATTCGTAACAGTTACAGAATTCAATGTCAATTCAAGGTCGTTTAGCTGTACAGTTCTGAAACAATTGCATCAGTTGGAACGTAAATAAAAGCGTATCCGTGCAGTTTGTTGCAGTGTTTCGTTGTTAGCTCGCGCTTCACTATATTTTCCACGTTAGCAACCAATCCTTGGTTGGCTAACGGAAATGTAGTCGTTTTGTTTAGTTACATTGATATGATATGAATTGATTAAATCAATACTTAAGAGTGTCCGTAATCAAATTTAAGATCAACAAGTTCGTAGGTGCTACTCGTATTAGAAGCCGGTTCTTACGACAATTCTTTCCTAATCGTAACGCTTCCAATAGGTCTCTGGAGTTTGGCAAATCTCTTCTCTTCGACGTTCATATTCTTCCAGCAAATGTTCATCGCCCCGAATGAGTTTGCTATAGCGGCACTAACTCAAACATACTTTTACTGATACCTTAGCCTGCCACACCAGGTACTCCAGATTTTCGATGTTCGTTCCTCAATATTTTTTCAGACGTTACAGACGTTCATGGGTGACGGTGATTATTTTCTATCAGGTGGTCTGTCTGCTTGTTTGCTGGATATTGACATAAAATAATTGTAGATAGAATAAGTTTTGCTATGGCGGTATTTCCATGTCTCACAATTCGGCTGATCCCTTAGAAAACATACACATCTATTCCAGGTCGTTGTTGATTATATACTTCTAGTAAAAGCACGTTATATTTAAAAAAAACTGTTATCGCGGCATATCGACATCTCTAATAGCTTTACCGGTCACGTAAAGTTCCACATCGAGTACTTTTTTTCGAGATTTTACATACGTACATAAATGCTAAGATGATTATAAAGAAAATGTGTTTTTAATCGTGATTTTAGCTATTGTAATGGGTGCCGGTAAAATAGATATTTTTTACATTAGTGATTTTGCTAAAAGGAAATATGAAACAATAATCTTTAAAGGATTTGGTTTATTGTATAATACCGTAGTTTAGGCAAGTATGCTTCAGTAATTCGAATTGCATTGAATTTTGTCAATAGGGTAACACAAAACGTTTATCTCATCTTCGTGATTCAAGATACGATACGGTATTATATAATCATACGCATTATGATTAATTCATTGTAATTCTAAGCCTCTCTCATTATGTGAGGATGAGCACTTGCTAATTATACGGAACATCTCGTCATTACACGTGTATCGTAGCGGGGACGACGACGGCGTCGATGCTGAACCGAACGTTGTCAGAGGATTGTGTTTTTAGTATACCGATATCAATATTAGCCGAGATCCCATCAACATCAGATCTACTCCCGGTCCGACTCCCTTTACCTTCTAACGAAAATCCCACTAGAATCGTTTAAGCCGTTCCGAAGATTACTTTGGATGAACTGCGAGACTGTCGGCGCACCTCGCCTACCGACACGCGACCGAAGGGGACAGATGGACAAAAATAAAAAATAAAATATTTAAATATTGGCGACATATAAATAACAAATATAAAATACTTACATTTGACAAAAATCAATTATTTTAAATAGACAGAAAGACACTTCAAATGCATTGATATTTACAAATGCAAATAAGAACCCGAGATTGTTCTTGAATATAAATTAATTGACTCGAGTGATCTGCTAGCTGGACACCTTAAAGCCAGATCAATTTACATCGTGCAAATTGCGCCAACAACATTTGAAGTATTTTTATATTCATTCAAAATTAATTGGCTGACGACAGATCGCCTTTTTTACTTATAAACGGTGATCGCCACGTGGTTTACTATCACTGTATACTGTATTACTAAAATATTTTTTGATTACACTAAGCCATTTCATACTCAAACTATACCTTTCAGTCAAATCGAGTTTAGCTTTTGATAGCAGATTTTTTTTTAGAATGGACTTAGTTACATCCAACCGTCTCATATGGATATCAATAAACGAAATAAAATTACAATTCGTACACGTATACTTTCACTAGGATCGTGGATGGTACCACCGAATAAAATACCGAGACTAGAGAACGGTTAATGGACCCATCGGTCGTTTGAAATAAGAGCACATACATACCTTTCTTTATATCTAAATAAATAATTAACACAATGTGGAATGAGCCTTAGCCGTAATCAACGTATCAGAGTAAGCACTACAAAGTTAACTTTCAAGAACCTTATCGCAACGTTAGCGTGTGTTTCAATCGAAAACCTAAATATCATTTCACACTGAAATCCAACGCGTGAGTCCTAAGAAACGGTTGGATTAGAATATTTTTTTGAATAACACGTCAATTGCCCTGCCATTTGATTTGACAGCCGTGATGATGCACGGATATTGTTGCCCGAAGCGAAGCGAGATGGGGTTCCTTACATTTAAATCGAATGATATTATAAATAGTATAATGATAATAGATTTACAAAACTTTAATAAGCAGTAAATAACTCTTCCGTAAAATAAATAAGCTGGATATAGAATCTGGGTACTAAAAGTATACTAAAGCGACGTTCATCCAGACGTTCGACTTTTATACTATAAAGCTATTCAATTCGAGGAGTTATTTGCGTCGAAATTAATAATTTCTCATTCCAACATAGCTCCTACCATTTTGATATCACGAATTGCTTTTAATTGTACGATTAGGGAATTCAGATTTGTACGATACAATAATTAATTCGTGATTAAAATGTAAACTCTGTGCCAAATTATAACAAATATTATTGTTTAGAAAAAAATATATCTGTGGGTACGAGGGTGGACCTACAACGAGATAGAGATACCTGGACGTCTGACATCGTCGGAACATCACAGTATATTAACCGCTCGGCTGGTCGGCCGCTGGGATCATTTCCTAAACCGAATTTACGAGTATTCGACCCGACACGATCTCCCCGATCGAACTTCAAGTGGCGTTTCTTATATCGGACTTTATTGTACGTAATCCTAAGCATTGATAGTTACTATAGATCTCGTATATGTATGTTACGTAGAAATACACAGTGACAAAAGAGTAATCTATCGATCCTCAGATCGATTACTCATTAAGCACTCGTAAGGCGAGAATTTATTACGATAAGTGGAGTTAATATTGTCGAATTACACTAATGATGATTATCTATAGTTATTTTGTCTGGCTGTAACACTATTCTGGTTGAAGGTTGACATTTTGGATTGTATTACGTAGGAGAAATATACGTCGCCGGTTACGACAGCGTTTTAGCTCAAATAAAACTCCGTATGTGAAGTTTATAGCCGTTTAAGACGGCGGGAATTTTTTTTAAGCTTTACAGAGATATTATAGTGTGTATGCTGCAACTCGTAAGGAGTAGTCGTAAATTTGATCCTTTTGTTAAAGTACCTACATGCATTTGTTTATTACAAGAATAGTGTTATATTTTAGTCAAAATGGAGTAGATTAATATTACTTAATTTTACAAGAGGATGCTGTCAGGGCTCCGGAGCCCATAACGTGAAAGGCTGTGACGGTTGCAGACAACGCATCTGACATTCAAGGAAGTGACGTATTTCCTCTGAAGGGGAGTGTTTAAAATGCTGTAAGTATAAAAACTTGTAAAATTGATGTCTTTTAGATATTTAATTACTGTTTTACAGATTGTCTGAACTGAATAACGTTCTAATACACTAATACATTATACAATATGTATTTGACAAACTTTTACCTTTGCCATTATAGCGATCTTTGTGTTGCGTTTAGGAATAACTCCCGCAAGTTAGGAGACAAAACCTAGTTTAGAAGTACTGGTACAGTGCGGTCACCGTTTCTACTCTACTTGATTACTACTAACAACAGTAAGCGTTTCATGTACCGTAAAGCGGTTTACTAATAAAAAATAACAAAGGTTTTGTGCACGAACCTAATTTGGTTTTGCACCATGTTCATTTAATTGCATTTCCATCTTTGACCAACACTTCGCTCAGAAAACGATTCAATACCCTGATTTAATTCCTTCGAAAATAGATTCAGTTCGACAGGCCCCACACTCAAATACATGATGCCAAATGTAGTGAGAGTATTTCGTGAAGCTCTCAAAGGCCCCATACATCATGTATGGCAGTACAGTTCTGGAAAATGTTGAGTTATTTTAACATTTCTAAGATCGAAATATCGAAATAGAATTCAAACTTTTAGTTATTTCGTGAAAGTTTCCAATAATAGACTGCTTCCACAATTGTTCTTCTTAATTTTATTTGTTTTTTTTAATTGTTATTTATATGTTGTATTTTATATGTTGTAATTTTAATTGTTTTTTTTAATTGTTTAGGTTCGAGTGCTCGTCGCCATGTCCAAGCCTGATTGGATTCCGGGCAACACTTCCAGAAAATTGTGCTATTGGATACGATAACTTGTCAAAGTACATGTCTCGTCTAATACGGTCAATGGTACTTGCATACGTAAACTTGTCTCAAATAAGTTTTCGTTACTGAAATTATATTTTCTAAATATTTCACAAAATACCAAATTAATTTTGTAAATCAATAAAAAACTTAATCAAAATATTCGTTTAGTCCACGTATTTTGTCCCAGTTTAAAGATTATCGCTCTATCTTTACAGCAGCAGTAAGACGGCAGCCTGATGAGGCCTCGATCTGCTGTACTAAATAGAAAAAGTAAATCACTTTTGATACCTTCATAGACAAAGTGATTGAGTATACAATTCAATTCACTAACGAGACCGCAACGATTAAAGTAGTTATATTAATTTATAATAAATTTGTAAGAAACAAATATTAGGTAACCTTGGGGTGTCCCTGTAGCCCGGGACCAGAATAGGGCTAGGGTATCCCCTGCCTGCCGTAAGAGGCGACTAAAAGGGGGCTTCCGGGGTCGTGGGCGAATAGGGTGGGAGCCCTAACCGTCCAGCCAACGACCCCGGGAAGGACGTCGGTATGCGTGGCCTCATACCGGCGTAACATCAGGAAGCAAGGGGTGTAGTTCGTCATCCCGAGCAGGGCCCTGCGGGGCACGCGCTCGTAGGACTCCGGTTGTGTTCTGTTGGAGATCCCGGAGTCCTATCATAGCTCCGAGGAAAGCCACCGAGGAGTTTTAGTGTGGTAAAAATCCCACATACCCCGGCGTCGCTCCCACGGCACCGGGTACCTTTTGAAGGTTTCCCCCTCGTCAAAAAAAAAAGAAGTAACCTTGGGGTAGCGTGAAGGGGCTTATCGTGATTTTCTGTGCGATTGACATTCACAAACAGGTCTGTACCGTATCTTGACTCCCGATCAATCGTTCGATTCGTTTTGCCGCATCCTTCCCGTCCCCTGTCACGTCGGGTCCACAACCTCGTTCGACTTTCACGACTTGAATAATTGTTCACAGCTGTCCGGCTCCATCTTACCAGGGACTGGTGGCCTGGACTGAAAGACTAAGGGTGGGTTGCACAATCTAACCGTAATGGTTACTCAATCACTCAAATGGCCAATTGCAGCTCATAAGTTAATAATAACAAAATCTGTGTAATTTTGTTTGTCAAATAGAAATTACAGACACTTGTTTCTTTTCGACGAAGATAACACTATGAGAACTGAATTGAAAGTTAACATTTTGTGGCTCATAACATACCTTAATACTCCGTTCGTGTGGGTCCTTGGGATTATAATACCCAATTTAAATTAAACGGGGCAGTAAAGCTATTAGATGTTACACTATTATGTGAATATGAAAGCATCGCGCACAGTGAGATGGCGGCTGTTAACACGATGACATTTTTCAAATTTTAGTTTCAGCGCCACTTTATCGTTAGTTTTTTTTCTATGAGTTTAATAAATCAAGAAAGAGAAAGACACGGACGGCGAGATGCAGCGGCGCCACGGGGGCGGCGGCGGGGCCGTCTCCAACGTTCCTATTTTCAGCACAACGCAATAACTATTCGCAGTTAATCTGACAGGAATATTATTCGTACTCTGGTGCATTGGGGCGCACAGTAAGTACCGTTAGGGTTGCTACAATCAGAGCTTCGGCACTACCTTAGTATATGATGGCACGAAATACACGAAATTACAACAGATCTAGCAAGGATTATGACGTAATGTATGCAAATTTTTACTGCAGAAAAGTGTATACATATTTATATGTGTGTGTAGTTACGCAAAATGGCAGTATAATTTAATTACTCTCCAAAATATACGTAGATTAGTGTTATTATTGCAGGTTTGTGATGGAATAACCGAGTAAAATATAGTCAGAATATGTGTGTAAAGATAAATTATCTATGCAATGTATTTATTGAGCTATACATTAAAGAATCTAAATAAATTACATATAAAAACTATCGTTTCGCAACATAGTAACTTAGTAATCTTTCTCAATGGTTTACAAAAAATGCTTGGTTATAGATTTCGAATACGTGCAATTATGTAAAAGTTACTAAATATAGTGTATAATATTTGAGTAAACAGTGCAGCTCCTGGTGATGTGCCGACCCTAACTCGGGTTTACGTAACTCGACGTTAAGTAAACGCCATGCCGGGCCGCTTAGCCACTAATTGCAAGACAACATAACGGATGTAGCCGACGGAGGACACACTCCAAATCGGAACCAAATTGTGGTTTCAATTTCGTTTTAGCGACAAAAGCAACAACGTTTCTACCTTAATTAACATACGAGTACGATATAGGGTCCAGATTTTATTTTTTGTTGACATTGCCGTAGGACGGGGATACTGTATCTGTCGCTGGCCTGGCATGATAGAATTACTAGGTTTGGTTGTGGTCAAAGAAAACATTTCAAAAATATCAGTCTATTAGTTTTTTTATAAAAAAGCTGGAGCATCAACCGTAACGATTGTGTAGAAACTCAAAATATTCTAATTCAGGATGTAAAAAGGGAAAATGCAACAACAATAAAAATAATAACACTTATGTTGTTGTTTGTGGATGTAACAGTCTTGCACTTACGACAGACGATCTTCATTTCTGTTTCCATCAAATAGATGAAGATTGTTATCGCTTGTCATCGTTCCTTGAAATAAAGAAAAAAAAAAAACAAATAGGCCATCGTCTGTTCGGATCGGCAGCGGCAGGGAGTACACGATGTAGATAATTATTTATACGGAACCCAAGGTAACTGCGTGCCACAACAGAGGAAGTCGGGGAGAAACGCATGATGGCCGCAATTAACAATAACGATTGGAGCGATTAATCTTCCGTCCGACCTCCCCTCATTTCTCGGTAATTATTGTGTGTAACTACATCCAGACGACATTCTTTGCTTTAATGATAAAGAGACACGATAAAGAGAAACATGTATTATGATCTTTCGAACATTAAACCTTAAATTTATGTAGCTAACGATATTCATATGTTTTAATTTAAAACTGTTAAACTATTATATGCAAAAGATAAATCTATTTACATCTCTTATAAGATCGAGAACTCTACAAACATAATCAAAGCTACCTGACACGTTATTAATAAGGAAACAGGTAAACTAAAATTGAATGATCATAATTTTGCTTTAAAGATCGATACCGAGAGTGTCACTTGCGATAGCGCAGTTACCGTCGCATTTGAGGATTTCGTCACGGAAATACCGCATAAGATCACAAAAAACTTACATGCTAGCCTTCAGTTTTTTATGGCCATCATGGAATTATGTGTGTCAAGAAATGCCTCAATTTATTTGGCTTTCGGCACATCCCTGATGTTATTGCTATATTCTGTATCCTCTCAACAGCATTAAATTGCGTTGAGTTTATCGATAAATAAGCTTACACATTATGGTGTCTCAAGTAAACCTTATAAAATCTTATCTTTCTGAGCATATTTAATAAGAAGTTATCAATGGAATAGTGTTCCCAAAAGCACATATTACCGTGAAAGTGCCTCTAGGATTAATATTAGGACCGCTGCTACAGTAGATACAGGGAAACAATGTTTTGAATATATAAATAATACTGTTTGCCAAATGTTACACGGGTTTACATGTTACGGAGTTGCTTTATATTATCAAAGGTAAGACTCCAAGTCAAATTGTTTTGAATAAGGAAGTGATTCAACTAGTAAATTCAACAATATTTCTTGATCTTACTATAGTCTCTCGATTACAATGGAGTCTTAATATTGAAACCTGGTCAAGTGGATTTTGTTCTGCTGCTTACTCTGTTAAGACAAGTTAAGTTGTTAAGGCTCTTTACTGACGTACTCGTAGGAACAGCAAGGTAAGTGTATTTTAACTACTTTCACAGCGTAATCAACTCCTCAGGCATCATAATCAAAACATCAGTTAAAATTTTAAAATTTTATTAATTAATTTTAAAATTTTATTATATGTACAGATATAATCATGTCAAGTTATTGTCTGTACTATGTACAATAAATGAAAGTTATCCTAAACTTCAACCCTGACTCACGCTGACAACGTCTAAGAGAAATTAAAACTAAAAAATATTAACTACAATTACCAACATCGTTCCACTAATAAAAATATCAAACCAATAATTTATTATGATCTTCTAATGTTGGTCGCACAACGCCGACGTCACAGGCTCGCTGCACGATCCAGCTGACTGGATAGCTATTTAATAACCGAGTGGTTTTTTTACATAAAGTAATTAACATTGAAATGTCGCAGTCGCCGATTAAGTACCTACGTGCCATAAACATTTGATCCATTTCTTGATCTTTTGGAAATATGAGATATATAGTCGAGGTAATTAAGCAATGAAAAACCTACAGAAAAGTAGTCAAAACTATAAACATTAAGCCTTTTCATAGAATTTCCATACTTACAACTGGTCTCGTATCCTATTCGGCGGGAACATATAGGTTTCCTGGGACGAAACGTATTTTAGATTTACGATTGAAATAGTGCTTCCAACCATGCACAGTAGTAAGCCCAAATATGTTATCGATAAAGTCGGAGAGTTTTATTCCTGTGCAATTTGCCATTGCTCAACCCTTGTCAACAGGCCTGTTAGGTGAGCGTTGTGCGGGTCACACACAGTATCTAACTTTGGGATGTTAGTGAAGGGCAGCGGTCAAAGACGAGCCGGCCTACTGAACGCCGCCGACATATGTATTTACGTATCTAGTGTCAGCAGATGTTATTATTAACAATCTACTGACCTTGAACGGTACATTTTAAAGTAAGTTTTAATCTGCGCAGAATCGCTTGCGGTGCTACCGTTTCTACAAGCCCTTGTCATTAATATATTTAGATATACTATAATGTCCTCTACGTGCAAGCCATGCTTTAAAATGTCGCTCGAAAGTTCCAGTGGGTATATCACGTATCATCTTTCTAACCTAATTGTAAAAACGATCACCGAGCCCCGTAAAATAATGCTAAACCTTTGTAGGCGATATGAACACGTAATACATTTGTGCTTAATTCATAGTTTACGGTTGTGTATAACACTGTTTTGCTTGTACTTATTTAATTATGTTCCTATAAATACTAAATTACTATTATTAGCATTTATAAATTACCAAGTCATGTATAATGAAGTTAGCTCGAAAATCTATATGAGTAACTACTTGTTGTTAATGTAAAATAGGTTTATCTAAAAGGGTTAATGAATATATGTTTGGAAAAAGGAAAAATAAGGATTGTTATGGGATGTCATAAATAAAATAAATGAATAATAACATAGTTTGAACCTAAAATTACATTAAATATGCTAATTATTTAAGAAAGTGTTTCAGGATATAAAATTAAGTACCCAGAATTAAAAGAGTGATTCTAGGAGCAGATGTTTTATTATAATTTTAGTCTTTAACACTATAATATGATTATATAGTAAATGTATTATTGATAGGCTAGGCTAGGTGAATAACTTTTTTCTTAATTTTTTTCTCACAATTACTCACGCGACTTTTATCTATTTTATCTAATTGTTGTTTTCTGCAATGCAAATATTGAATCAATGTCAGCTGATTGAATGTCCCACATTAAAATACTATAACACATAATAGTATGAAAATAGCCAAAATAAACAAGGCCAGCTGTCTTGATGTTCATAAACTGTCTCATCTTTCTTATACAATAAACTTACATGTTTAATCACAATAAAATATTTCATTCTTTTAAATTATTAAGATACGAGCTATTATAATACGAAGTTCCTATTAAGCTAGTACTTACTAAACAACTAATACCACACTAGGTATATAAGGCGAATACATGCAACTAAAACTTGAATATAATATAATTATTGTACTCGGGTATATAACGAAGGATGGTTCGTGGGATCGAACGTAACACTTGAACATTTTCCCGGTAAAACCTCCGCGGGCGTCACGTTCCCAGACATTCGAACCGCGTATTTACCAAAGCCTACACCGAATCACTCTTCGCCGTTTGTATGTATACATATAGGAGAGGTGGGGGTAAATCTAATACATGTAACCTTATTTGAATACCTGTGCCTCCTCAGCTCGCGGTGTTGGGAAATATAATAAAATAAATAATTGAAAATCTATATTGATAATTGTGTCCGCCTGGTGGTTGAAATTCAACCCCGATCATACCGTTACCAACAGCGAAGGAAACGGGGTACAAAGGTTTCTCTTCACGTATTAACATATACATTGTCACAGTCTTAAATCAAGCTTTTAGCAAATATATATATAATACCTAATATCTAATACATTATCGACAGACGCACATTACTTCATCTTCAATAAAATATCCCTAGAATTAACTATGTAAGTAGAACCAGATTTAAATCCGCATTGAAATGTTAGCTCGTATTGAGGTCTGCCACGTCGGTCCGGAGGAGAACGTCGATACAATAAAAAACGTGAGGTACCGAGAAATATCTGCAGGTAAAAAAAAACCTTATGGGTTGATATAATTTGTGAAATAGTACAATAAAAAATATATCGTATTATCCATCATACGATCAGATACTATATTTCTTTATTCTTTATTATAATTACGAGACATGGTATAAAAGATGGATTTAATGCCAAAAGCATTGTCTACCAGCCAACCACTGGACACAGCAGATATAAATATTACCGCGGTAAATAATAAATACGGCAAACGCTAAATAGAAAGACGCGATTGTTCAATACTGATGCCTTACTATTAACTAATAAATTTTCTGTGATAACATTTATATAGAACGGTATATTACAAATGAATTTGGAAGGGGAAGCATTCCAGAATTGAAACGAAATATTTATTTCTTCACAGAGTATTTAAAATAGCGAGTTTAAAGTGAATGTTGGCGCTAGTGTCGGCTCCGGCAATATTTCTCCGAGGATTCGTGCTGCTGACGATAGCTTTAAATCGTTCTTCCCGACTGAATGGATGTTTGCGAAACATCTTTATTGGAATGCAATTGGCAAACTATTGTACGGTGAAAAGTAGAATTAGTCGGTAGCTGCCTTCAGACTTGAATACGTTGATGGTTCGACGGGCGATACTTTCAAAGTATTAAAGTTTCAAAGTATAACAACCGAGAACACAATATTCGATGTACGCAATTTACGAGTGAATTTTACATTTAAATTCTAAAGTAAAACTAAATTAAGTTTTACTTACCTAATACGAGTAGATATGAATGTCTTAAATGTTTTTAACTATTACTTTTAGGTACTCGCTAGAGCCGGTTGCCGTTATTTTATGACAGGACAAGTTTAAATTGAGAGATAAATTTTTAAGAGAAGAATTCCAGATAATTTTGTAATAAGATGGACTATATTTACATAACTACGCCGTTATGAACTGAAAAGCATGTCATTTACTAAAATATACTTTATAAGTATGTGTATATGGGTTAAAATAAATATATTAATTAAAAAAATCAATAACTAAATGCGTGAACTAAACGATCGTCTTGTGTGTCACCATAAAATCTATTGTCTGTTGTGCTTATCGATGAATATATGATAGTTGTTCCGAAATCTACACATCCTGTGTCAAAGATATCAATTTGACTCAACTGAAATTCCGAGTCCACTTCAGCAACTTAATAATTCAAATTATAATTTCCTAACGGTTCGTACGAATGTCGGAAATCGCCAGTTTGGCGAACACCGCCGCCGAAATTATAAATAGCTAATCGGATCGAGTCCACTCCGTGAGTGTTGCTCATGCAAATTGAGCGGTTTAGTGTTTAATTTGGTCTCCACGGCCTCCCGGCCACCTGCATGTAGGTCAGCGAGCGAGCCGAACTCGGACTGACTCAAAGTTTTACATGAAACTATCGGAACGTTTAAACTCGCCACCGTGTTAATAAATATTTTGTTACTCGTTCTATTTCATTTTAACTTTTTTTATACCATCATCATCATAACGACCCATCATCCCACCGCTGGGTTCGAGTCTGCTCTCGCGACGATAAAGGATCAGGCCACAGTCCACCGCGCTGGCCGAGTGCGGGTTGGCAGCCTTCACACGCCTTCGAGAATATTATGGCGAACTCTCAGATGTTCAGGTTTCTTCACGATGCTTTCCTTCACCGAAGCAGGTGATAATTAATATGCAGATAATTTGAAATATTAGAAATACGTGAAAGATTCGAACTCGCATCTCCCGTGCGGGATACCTATACCACTACGCTAAAAATATTTTTTTAATAATATATTATTTTATCGTACTCATAATATTATCGCGGAGTCTTCAGTTGTCTTTAATTTACTGCGTATTGTCAGGTAATGAAACTATTTATTTATCACGAGTTCAGGCCATATATACATGTAATTCTAAAAGTTACTCGTACATTTTAATATTCTTCATACTTCATAAAGATATCGTGAAAAGGTATCAATTGTTCATCAAGATCGAAGAAGCACGAGTGATATCTAATGATTCAGAAAAAGCCAGGTTTTTTTAAATGTAATAAAATTTGTTTCAAGACATACACACCAGCCCTTCGCGGACTCTTTCCTCGACGGTAATTAGTCCAAAGAACTGTGTGCCCCGCCTGTTGCTAGTTCACTCGGTTAGTTCTGCGAGCTATTGTATATCTGCAATATTTAACCGTCCATGAATATCATCGTTGCGAATCTTATCTCGTGGCGATGTACCTAACATAATTCGCCTCATAGCTCGCTAAGTGACATTCGAACGAGGCCGACATTAAAAGACCATGTCTCCGATCCATAAGTCATCACTATCAAATATTGTTCAAACACTTCTCAAACGCGGCCGACTCTTCGAATGACCTCTTTCTCGAAGTTATACTTACTCCATAATGACACACTATTATTCGATGTTCTCCCACGGTACCCCATGCAAAGGTTCTATCGGAAGGAAATAGGAAATTGAGAAATATATATTTTTGGGAGTGATCGTGCAAGACTCGAACCATTGAGGCCTGGCGGATCTAAGGTCACTAGTTTTAATTAAAGCTTCGTTTGCCGATAGTTTTATTTTAAACTAATTCGATCGATGCACCGCCGCCGCCGTGAAAGTTTTTAATGTAGTTTCAAATTTGATTTCAGCCACTGTTCTCGACTTCACGAATTCTACCGCTTTTAGATTGTTGTTTCTTATTGACTGAACCGAAATTTCGCTTGGCTTGTTTATTTAATAGTTTTTTCACAAAAACTATCATCGGAATCGCTTCGTATTCGGAGTTCACCGAGTTCGATTCAGTTTTCATACAGTAGTAAATTTCTTATAGATACCGTGTTCGTGTAACAATAGAACGAATGCCTTTATAGTTACGATTCCTCTCACTCTTGATCGTTGGTGACTTCCGGCGCTTTTCAAGGCGGAGTGCTAATCCCGCTACTTTCGTTAACTGTCACTGGCCTCACTTTCAAGTACCAAATAATGACAGACGGCACTAACGACACCTTCTTGACACTGTCTTCAGCTGAACTTGACTAGCTACTGAGTTTCATGCGCGCGGTGATGTCCAATCTTCTTTATTTAAATTCTGGACATCGAATGATCACTGTTGCTTCCTTTACTCGACTAAATGACAATGATTTAGATTTGTTTATATTACATGCTCTAGTATGGACGGTTTTATTGGATTGCTAGTTTTGACAGCACTGATGTGTTCTTTTAACTATTGAAAATTGACAGTTTTGTTTGTTCTCAAATGGATCTTCCGTAGCTACAGTAAATTTTATAAATTTACTTATACAGTTATAAAATAGCTTTTGTATTATATTTTCTCCTGTTATCTTTTATTAAAGGTATTAATGCCACTTGCCTTGCTGCTGTATTGATGCGCCTGTGTCTAGTTATTGATGTCGTCCTGTTGATATTTTGATCCGAAAACTTATTTAAGTAATTATTCTTATGTTGAATTCACCATATAAGTGGTAAGCCTCTTCGCTTTGGCAATAGATGCTAGATGTTTAGAAAGATGGTGCAACGTGCCCTTAAACTTTTTACCATAGCTGAATCGTGTTATTCGCCATTTTATTAACTGTCTATTATTGCGTGCAAGTCAAATAGATAGTCGATTGATACGCTAGGTTCAATTCTGCTACATCGCACTACTAAGGTATTTAAATCGCTAAGTATAATTTTATATCAGTGTTAGCAACGACGTCAAACACTTCAGTGTTTGGCGCATATAATAATATCTTTTATCTACTCCCATGCTTTAAATCCTCTATTAAAGATTCCGAAACACTTAGCTTACTGCCAACATTAAAACACCCAATGACATAATAATATAACCCAATGGTATAAAAATATAAATAATAAACGGATGATATAATGTTGTACTGAATTTTATTATAACACTCCTTTGTTTCTTTTCGATCCCTTCTGTGCAAAGGGTTTACTCAACAGACTGCCACATTCTTACTGCTCGATGTGTATCTCTATGATCTTTATGAATTTCAAAAAAAGAACATCTGTATGAATTTTAAAAAAAGAACATTGTCATTCACGTGCGTTTCACTACCAGAATGCCGTACGCCGTAAAAAAGTAGGTTATTCGAATCCCCGCCATTTTTCTTCGATATTTTTGTTGTTTTGTTTACAAAAAAATGAACAAAACTGTGTTACTATACAAAATGTTAATTATTACTACAATAAATATTTTTTTCATTAATACTTAGTTTATTTGTATATACTCAGTATTGGATGATATTAGGTAACTAAAACTGGCTGTTTTAATGTTAGCAGTAAACTAACTGTTTCAGAATCTTTTATAGAGGATTTAAAGCATGGGAGTAGATAAAGTCTTGTATACAACTGTTAATAATCAAGTATTAAAACACTCGTGTGATACTATTATCACACTTAGATTCGCCTCGTGTGATGAACACACATTCGTGTTTTAATACCCCTTATTATAAAACAGATGCAATGTTCGTATTAAGAACCATTTTCTAATAGGTTTAATTTTTCAAAAACCTTGTTACAGGTACTACCGAGTCTTAGTACTGGCTGGTACTCTGATATTTTACTTGACGCCGCGTGACCGAGTTTAGGGGCATTTTTGCTTCGCAAGGAACATAAATCTACGAGAACAAAGAGACCGCCACTCGAAATATATCATGTGAGAAGATATAGCGGAAGTGGGACGCTCCGGATAACGTTTGTATAAACTTCATGGTACAGATAAAATTTTATCTCGAAAGTTATAGACAAATCTGTTTTATTTATTTATATGGTCGACTTATCACAATAAAAAGTGAATGTAAAATTGCCAGTAGCACATAATTCACTCCTTACTATTTTGTTGCTTTCACTCATATGGTCGAAATTTAGGGTGAAGGATTTATCTAATAAATTGATAAAATAATTGAAAAAGCCGCTGCTACGCCAAAAATAATAATTTATTCTGTTAGAACTTTCCTATGTGCTTAAGAAGAATTTCTTGAAAATATTTTTCAGTCAAGCCTACCTGGCTAGCTACCACCCTCCGGCTTGAGTCAGGCACCAAACGACTCGTCGTGTTTCGGCTGGGGGCTTGAGAGTCAGTTCTTTCTTTCTTCTTATTTTATGACCGACAACGCATCGGTGATTCCTTTGGTCTTGCTGATGTCCATGGTCGACGATGACCACTTACTATCAGGTGGCTCGTCTGCTCGTCTGTCGGCTACAGAAAATCCTATTCACTAATTATCTTATACAATCGATAAATAAATAAATAATTATATAAATTACAGTAATTTATGAAATTAATTTTTCTAATGATGTTATAAAAAGTTCCTTAACGAATCATAGTAGTAAAAAAATTAATTATGCTTGATTTGCCACTAGCTGTTCCATAAAAGAGACTGTATATCTTCGAATTTCGTCGTTGAATCTTCACTATATTTACAGATGGCCATCTCACTGGAATCCATTTACAGTGTATTCGTATATAAATTTTGGAAAAAGCCCTGAGCATACATTTACGAAATAAACTAACGACCAACTCTCCTTCTTTGAAGAAAATCACAAATACGACATTCACTTGTGCAAGATTCTCCACAACGGCACGTATATTTTTGTTACTTTTACTTTTTAAAATAGTGACTATTGTAATATTTAATCCAAAAGTTAAAAACTAGTTTTGAAACAAAAAGAAACATTGCATCATGTATCATACAAGGAATTTTATAACGATGAAAAACGAAATAGCTCTCAGTCAAGTGTTCAATGTATAGTTGATGCGAAAAATATAAAAGTTTTAGTTGAATCAACTAACTACTGCGCCATTCTAAATGACAGTTTGATAGACAAGCCACAAAACAAAATAAGTAATATTTCTTTGGAAAAATATTAAAGTGTTAATAACAAAGTGATATATATTGTTACGAAGAATCACGAAAGCTTTGCACTAACAAGAAAAACAGGAAAAAGTTACGGTCTTAAGGACACATGAGCTAGGTGAGTCCTGAAGTAAAGAACGAATAAGGCAAGCTCAGAAAGAAGACAGAGACCTCAGTCTCATCATGCAGGGGAAAGTCAGAGGACAGAGGCCACGATGGAGCGACAGGCTTAAGGCTACAGCCACAAACTAGAGGATGAAGTGTTATGCAGAAGATGGGAATTATTATACTGAAAGGAACAAAATGCAAATTTATTTTCCCTAGGAAAAGAAGGTGTCTTTATTACTTTAAAATGTCGATGCCGAGATGACGTCGTGGTTTGGTGTTAAAAATATACGGCTCAGCCTCAGAAAAAATACCTCGGACTAGGTCTAAGGGAAAGTTGCAGTTGTACAAAGTCGGAGGAGCCCCTTGGAAAAAAATTGCCATAGATTTTGCTGGGCCATTTTTCTTAAACAGAAGAATGAAAGAGATTTATCGTCAATGAGAGTACCTATTCAATAAAGTTCTCAAAGGTGTGTGCAACCAATTCGTACTCGGCCAGCGTGGCGGACTATGAAAATAATGTTGAGTTTCCCTCAGTGGTGATGGATCGACAATTTAATTAAAGTAAAGGTATCAAATATCTGTCAGAATACGGTGAACGTAAATATTCTCATCTTATTACCTTTAAGTTTATGATGATTACATAATTCTTTAGCGCCCTTATAAATACTACACCCAAGAGGTATATACGATGTCGTATTAGTATGTACGATACGATACGATATACGTACCGAAAGTATGACAGGATTATATCGATCCTGCTAGATTAGCTTAAGGTTATGTATTTTCTGCAGAATCGACTAGTGCCCATAAAAAGTTCAGGCGGAAGGAGTTAATTTAATTAAAACTCATGGCAACCCCGTCGCTCTCGACTGTAGCCATCTATTCAATGTACCAACAAGCCTTTCATCAAAGTTACTCGCCAACAAGGTTATACTGTTTCCATTCGTTAATTAATCATAGCCTCGGTCTCTCGACGCTCTCCGATGGCAGTGAAAAGGTTAACAATGAGGGGTTTCAGTGTTTGAAGTTTTTCAATCTCTCAAAAATCTTAACTTCAAAGTTTGCAGATCGCAGCACCGGTGACCCGCTCCCGGAGCGCGCACCGGGCCCATCAGGGAACAAATTAAACACTGAAACGTTATATTTGCATAAGCAATTTTGGGTTGAGAGAACTCCGTTCGGTTAGTTGTCTCCAAATATGAAGCTAGCGTTCACCAAATACTGATTTCATTACATGGAAACCGCTCGAAATAAAAGAATACAATGCGATTTAAAACGAAATAAGAATCTTTGTTTTTAGGGGTCTGTACCCTGTAACTGTCACGACATAACATTTATAGTTGAAACGTAGGTATTTTCTATACTACAACTACCGTTCAATAAAGTAGTAAAATTACAATTAAAAAGTATATTAGGAGTAGTATGTAATAGGAGTAATATTACATATCACTGACGGACGAAAAAGCCAGTGCATATAAATATGTGGTATATTAATAAATACGTCAAATTGAAAATTATGTAAATATTTGGGGCGAATGTTTTATTCAATTTAAAATAATATGAGATATTTTAAAGTAGTAAAAACTGTATGTACATTGGGTTTATTAAACTATCCAATTACAGCAGCGATTCCCAACTTATATAAACATTAGTACATATATACATTATATACATACATACATACATAAATTAGTACATATTAGTGTGTATATATATATATATATACGTACGTTATTGCTACTGACGATTTTACTTGTCTAAGTTGTGTTACTAGCAACTTGCTGTTTGTGTCGGCGCTAAGATCGGCTGTATAGCCAATTGACACGTGAACGACGGCGCATCGCCTCCAGCGAAAACCTTCGATGGTCTTGTTGCTGTTTAAGTACCAAGTCGCGAGACTTTAGAATTATGAAACTAATTAAAGACAGCTTCTGAAGTTCCAAAGACAAACGTAGCTCCGTGTACTTGGAAACAAATCCAATCGACTACGAGATGGGCCGACGAGTAATACAACACTTCGGAGAATTTCTCGCCATACAAAACGATACAATTTTGACATATAATATTAAGGAAACAATAACCAAGTATGCAATTTTGATGATTTAAATGAACAAAGTTTATTCCATGATTACTGACAAAGAACGAACGAATTTTTATTATTTGTTCAAATCGATATAAACTATTTTTACAATGAAACTACACAAATGAACTGCATTTTTTGTTTCTACCGTTTCAAAAAGGTATTCTTTCGTCGGGGAGAACAAACGGAGCAGGACATAATTAAATTCCCATATCTCTTAAAATTATAAACATAGGCTATATATATATTGATGATATACATATAAATTGGCTAGAGTCATGATAACATCCATAAGTTTGGTTTTATTTAACAAATGTACGTCACGAATTTTAAACTAAATAATGTACTCGTAATATGTAATAGATGATAGTTGTGTGATAGAAAATGGTTGAGCTCGAACGAAGTCGCGGCGGACCGCTAGTGTAAAATTATTTGAGATCATTTGTAAATAAAGCTAAACTAGCCGCGGCGCTGATCTCTGCGCCATTTTTATTATTGATATACTTATCAATTATCTACTATATTGTTACGTATAAATTGTTCGCGGGTTGCTTGGAGGGAAGAGCAAACCAGTGATAATTAGACGTAATTTCTTGAAAACGTTCCAACCCCCGAAGACTGCCTCATGGATTGGGACGTTTATGAGTTCAATCAGCATGTTAAAATTCACTTTACAATTTTATAACACTGTAATTGAAATGATGAGATGTGAATTTTCTAAGCGACAACTTTTACTGGTACTACGTAACGCACGCTACACATGTTTTTGACTTCTATACAGGTTTTAAATATATACAAGATCGGGATAATTTTTTTTATACATTGAAAACGTGATGTAAAACCTTATTAAAAATTATTTTTTAGTTTTAAATTTATTTGTGCAACCTTTGAAACGACGCTCATGAACAATAAATATGTAATACCGCAACCCACGCCAGGGACGGTAGCGATTAAATCGATAGAGTTTTGTCGAAACACAATTGACATTTGGTGAATACCTCGAGCCAGACGCAGTTATTGATGCTCGCAATAAATTCACAATGTGAAGCTTTAAAAGTGATAAAACTTTTGCACCGCACGCCTCGCGTAGCGCGCGTACGGCCTTTATTTATCGCATAGCAGCTCTGTATCAGGACGAGAGACTTGTTTCACCGATAACGAACGAACGAGTGTTCGAGTGCTTTCGAATAGTACTCAAAATAGAAGTAAACTAGGTTAATACGAACTATGAGTCTAAAAACGGCGGTCGGAAGGACACTTCGCGTAGTATACTACAAATAATTCACGTGCAACTAACGCCTATATTATAAAATATTTTATTTATAAGAAAAGTGCAATTTAAATCGATCGACAAATATATCGACTGTTATCAAATATTGTTATTAATATATTTTATATTTTTCGATTAATATATTTACTGACGAGTGGAACTGATTACTAGCATACTGCTAATGATTACTAGCATTAAATGAAAAATTCCTGAAATATTTTGTATCGTATAACATTTGCTGCGATTTTTATTAAAAATTGCCTGCGTAAATTATTGCGTTCTTAGATGATATCGTGGCGAATTCTCCATAAGCACACCCACATTCAAGTGCAATAATATTTAACATACACACCTACATAGTACTTATACCTATGCATACAACTCACACACATTTCACGTAGTGTCCGGCACTACTATGAAACGCTCGGTGCGTCGGTTTTCCGTGCGCGTTGGAAACAAGCGCCCTCTGACGGTACCGTAGGGTGCGCACGATCCCGCCTCCGAGCGAGAGCGTGTCAGTCTTGCGCACTGACCGCTATCACCTACGCTTATTGCTTTCCGTGCTGTTCTTTCTCTCTTCTTTTCTTTTCTGTCTGTACTCGTATATAGTTATTTTTCTAAATCGTGACATACCTTATTAATACAATCCAGTGTTTACTGTGTGTAATAACAACTGTCCTGTGTATCGTTTCGTGACAATAAAGTGTATGGTTCGTGTATTACCTACGTGTTTATATCATTATATATAGTATCTACTATACTATAGTATAGTATAGTATACTACTACTATAGTATTAATACTATATACACTACTATATAATATATATACTACTATAGTATACTATACTATAGTATATTGGACTTAGAATTTACACGTGGTTATTACAAATCAAATTCAAGTTTATTGAGTAGTCTAAGTATTTGTAAGACTGTCTTAATCAGGTGCTATTCAAAGTCGTAACAACTTCAGAAATCTAAATGCAAGTTTCCTTATGAGAGCGCATATGACTTGTCTTTATAGCGCACTCTCTGCTCTGCACCACTGTATATTTAGATGGATTTTCTCTGTTAGCAGTTTAATGGACGACATTTGTTTTCGAATTTGCATCGGTGTTTTATTTCCTTATGTTCTGCTGTACTCTGACAGCAATAAAACGTTCTGCGTTCGCATTCTTACCATCTTCTGTAAATATATCTTGGCATTATTTATTTATAAGGAAACGCGTAATCCTTTTAGATTGAAAGGAATTGATTTTAGAGATATCGAATTTCTGGAGAAAACATTTTCCTGTTTCTTTCTAACGGAACTAGTAATTGAAGCGAGATTACGATCATTTGGTAATAAAAAAATATAAACGATGTAATGGGTAAATATATGGAATGGAAATTATACATCAAGTAATATTTAATGCTTTAGGACACCATTATTTAATTAAGCCTCCTTACTATGTATATTTCCTAAACACACTAACCATACAACAAATATAGTACAGGCGATAAAGACCTTGACAACCTTGCCAGTAGGTACAATCTTGTAAACTTTTTCCAATTTGTATCCGGATACCTGAAACAATAGGCAGGATCTGATGTGTCCTATCTTTGTCCCTTTTAACCGGCCGTGATCGATCAACGGCATTCGCTCGATACAAAGGAAATTTAACAGGAAATATGTAGCATGATGCCTATAAGGGTATCCGATCATACAGTCGCGGGAATGATGTCTGCTTCTGAATGGGAAATACGGTAAAGTGTACTGTCGGGGAATTTGGAATTTACTTTGGAATTTGATTTACAATTCTATTTGGAAGATTTTATGTGTCTTAACATGATCGGCAACGGTAACATAATAATGCATTTAAGATAGTTTTACGTGATTTAGTCACATACAGTGAGGTGGATAAATATATCGTAATAATATATGTAATCGTAAAAGAAGGCTAATAAAATTGACAGTAAAAGGGTGTTAATTTATATGTATATTGTTTTATGATTGAGGTTTCTTCTCATGTATGCGGCCAACATTAATTTATCAACAAAAATGGAAATATTGTGAGTAACATTTTGCCAGAAACTTGGGACAGTTGACGTGTCACACGGAGGTCGCGGAGAAGTTGGTCGGACATTTCGTCCCGTAATTACGAGCGGATTACCAACCTGACACACAACGAGCCGCGAACATTTCATGCAATATTTCGTGGAAATTTAGCGACGGCACCGTCGAGGGGCACCCGAAGTAAATAAAGTTTAAATTTTAAATACCTAAAACTATAGTATTACTAATTCCAATGATCACAACATCCAAAATTGTATTGAGATAACGTATGTTTGATACGGGCCAAGTTGTCCAAGCTGTTGCAAGTGGTTTCGGGTGAATTTTGCGTTGTAATGCATCCTTTTAATGCGGTAAGTAAGACTGTACTATTAGCAATAAATACTAATATTTCGAACACGTTTCATTATTTTGAAGAAATATTGAACACGAATAAGAAATTCAGATTCGAACTGCACTACCGCGTACTGCACTCGTACTGCAGTACCGCGAGTCCCTCGCCCGCTAGTCGCGATGAAGGCTGCCTTTTTGTTTCGTTCCAGTGCGCCCGCATCATTACCCACAGCGCACTTGATCTATATTGTTGATGACAGTTATAAAATTTATAACGGCTCGGTAGAGCGTCAAGCGAAATGTTGCATTTAGGCTAATTATTGAATTTGTTATACATTAGTAAATGATTGTTTGTGATGTTAATATCTTTCCGGCCCCGACGTCCGACGTGGACTTGTAAATCGTTCAGTTGTTGTGTTCCTCGTGTACGTCGCGGTGGGTGTAGTTGACGTCGGGGCCTAACTCACTATTTATGCATGATGTATACTTAAGTCGTATTACGGATGTTATAGATATGAAATCTCGGATCTGGATATGGATACGGATATATGAATAATATTTTATCGGATTCGGTTACGGTTACGGTTTCGAAAATAATTTTATTTCGGATATCCGATAGCTTCGGTTACGGTTACGGAGCTCCACAGCAACCCTGATTCGTATTGCGTTTTTTTATATATTTGCGTTATATTGCGTTACAACGTTTTTTACCACCGTAAAAACACAATGGTTTGCAAAATATTGAATTATTTAATATACAGTACATTAACACTAATATACGGCACCGCTAGATCCGTAGTGTACGACGACAAGTTATGAGTTTTAAACATCAATTACATAATTTGTTTACTTCCACGAACGCGATGATAACTTTGGATATTGGGACGTCTTTTAAATTTAAATTTAAAGCAAAACCCGGGGCACACTCCCACCGTGAAGTGAGCTCATCTCTAGTTTTATTCAAGGAGGCTATTGAGCGCCCGTAAATAGGATTCATCCAGAAAATAAACGCCCCGTCCGTAATAGCTCACAGTGAAAGAACGTTAAATATTAAATGAGTAAATAGTTACGTCACTTGTCTGAGCGCGTTTAACGGTCTTTTAGGAATATTGAGAAGGTATTTTCAAATGGAGCAGCAACAGTGATCATCCGCTGCCGGCAAGCGGTCAGGTGTGATAATGGAACTCGCCGCTTTTGTCCTGGCTCGTTGAAATCAGTCAATTTGTTTCTGTTTATACGAAATATTTTAAAATAATAAACGGATTTATCTTTTTAATTTGAATTAAAAAGTACTAATACTGATATAGCAAACAGTCCTATAGATGTCGTAGAACTATTTGAATTCCATTGACCCCTAAGTACTAGTATCATCGGGTTGCGAGGTGCATATAGTGACAAAAGGCTTCCTAAATTTAAGTACATCTCGCGGTAAGTAAATTTTATTACGCGAGGTGAACACGCAACTGGTCATTAAATTTAATTTTAATCGTGATTTATTCGTTAAATAAAAATAGAAACCAAATGAACAATTTTGACGCTTGTCATCCCAATGTCCCAAATAAAGTACGAAAGGGAGAAAATTACCTCAACAATGGTGATATTTACCATTATGGGATCCCAACCGTACATTTCTATATTATTATATTCATATACGTAATATTCAAGAGAAAACAACTATGACGTTTTGATATACTATGCGTTATATTGTAAACTGCTTGGACCATCGGTGACCAACACAGGGCACGAAAGTCTCATCGTAATCAAAAAGGCCTAGAGGGTAATAAATCGAGCCAACCAACGTGTCCGTCGAGGGTTGACGTCTGTTAGTCGACTACGATAACCAGGACTTACGGTGCCTTCTGAACCAAGGAATTGCTCAACATCTTTTGCTACTAGCGGTCAACACGGTCGGTGATGCGATGCCAGTGGATTACAAGCGTCGAATAACTTTTAGTTAGCTAATAAGGAAAGTGAGTTTGATCACGATTCAGTACTTTATGCAAACCACTTTCAGTGGAAACCTTTTCATTTAATTTTTTTTTTCGTGAACAGTTCACAAACAAAAGTTCACAAACAATCAGATGTTACTTAAGTATTAACCCCAGACAATGAACGATGTTCCCACCCAGGGTAATAGTATGTCGACTCTCCAAAATACAAATTAAAAGCATGAAACTATTCACGGTTTGTCCTGGATGCAGTAATGGCAGCCAGTAGACGGCCCCGTTTGTAATAAAGCACAATTGGTCGACGAGTTACTGGCATCCGTGCGTGCGGCCAATATGCGTCTAATATGCATATCTCTGTGACGTATGAAGTAAGACAATTTGCATGTCAGTTCTGAGGTACATCGATTTATGTGAGCGTTGTATATTATGAGGAATAAGCAATTACAGCCCAGGCGAGTGACAAGTGGTGAGGTACGAATCATGAACACGCTTCTTATTGTCCCGAATCAGGAGCGTGATTCAAACGTATTATCACTGTTTCAGAGTGACCTACACGAAAACGAGAACTAAATGCTTTTTAGATTTCGCTATGTTCTCAGAAGTGTGAAGTATTCTAAAGTAGGTGGTGGCGTTAATGGTAAGTTGGGCCTTAAACTTTCTTACGTCTTTAGACGATTCTAGCCCAACGAAAGGACAGTTACGGATTTTATTGGTGACTTTCAGGAGAAAGAAATAAGAAATATTAATTTATACAGAGAACTTGTCGTAACCACCACGAACACATCTCATAACTGTCTCCCTGATGACTTTGGGCAAAACTATTAGTCAACAACGCCAGCGTAGCGAAGTTAACCAGACTTCATAACACGTCTTATAACAAATTGCGAACAACGACCGCGTCGGTGTACCCGCTTTCTTATAATTATTCATAAGTCTTCAAAAGGATATTAATTATATAATATTAATTATAAGTCTTCAAAAGGAGAGTGAATAGGCTTTTATAAGTTAGTTCATCACCACTTTTCATCAGGTGGGGTGGTTGTCAAGCGTTAACTTATTCTATGTAAAAAAAGCTATAAATATGTCTTCCTCGTTTGTCCTTCGGCCTTGAAGAGACGTATGATTAATATGTAAAGTTTAGAGACAAAGTTTTAAAATATTTTTCAAATCGTATTTACTTATCGCGAAAAATTCAGCGTTTTATTCGGTTGGCCTGGGTTAAATCTCACTTACCTCACAATAATGCACTTTTATGCACTGAAATTATGAAAGTCTACTGCTGCATTTAGCTTTATTGGCGCTAAGCAATTCACAATTAAAATATATCCAACCGTTTACTTCAGGTGATGACCTGGTTCACCAGATCGACGGGTGACCTAAAATAAATTATCTAACGAAGAACTACCTTCCATTACAGACATGGAAAAAAGTATTTGTTCACCGAAAGTCCTCCAAACTAATAACGGCACTCGTTAAAAACCCTGGACATTGAAATTGAGAAACATCACCAGTATATTTTTCGCTTAAAGCTTGACGTGCAAGTCACGTGTAACGTTATCGCGCGAAATGCCAGCGCGAAGGGAACAGGGTATGTAATTCACAGCGACAATGGAACGATGCGGGACCGAGCGGCTCACAATGGACGACGGGAAACCGGCATTCAATTAAAAGAACGCCGTGCGTCGCCGAACGAGATAGCCTGTGGGTTATCGGGGATTGTGTTTGTTTGCTCGTCATCAATTTAGGTCTCAAAAGAATACTGTATTGTCTTTCCTACCGAGTATTAAACAACCGTTATCATAACAAAAGCAATAAATAAACCCTGATATACCCACGCTGTATGCAATTGCTAATTGTTTTTTTTATGTTAATTGCCGACATACAAGCAGACGAGCCACCTGATGGTAAGTGATCACCGTCGCCCATGGACATCAGCAAGACGAGGAGTCGTTTGGCGGCTGACTAGAGCAGAAGGGGGGTGGTAGCTAGCCAGGTAGGCTTCACGGAAAGACAATCTTCCTCTTAGCGTGTCGATGGCAGACACTAAAGTGTCGCAACCCAAAAAACGGAAAGACAATAATACCAATAATAATACTGATAATATAATCCTTGCGCGAAGTCCCACCACCAAGCAGGCCGGCTTCTGTGACCTCTTACGACATCCTGTTCTGCCAGCACGGGATTGGGGGATTACTCTAGGCCGCCCCGATCAAAATATTTTTTCTTAGTAAGTTAAAAATTTATTAAACAGCAGTTTAATGCACTTTCTGCCACGATATCATGTTAGATATGGACACAACTCTTAAACACTACTGAACGAAATTAAAAAAAAAAACGATTAGATCTTTGGGTATAAACATTGAAAAAATATAAACTTACCAAAAATTACCGTCGTCACAGTAGCTCGGATTTACCTATTATGTTTTACGCTCGTTTCGTTTCGCCTTATCGTTTCACACAATCTCAATCGACTATAATCGCCACGATCCTCGGAGCGGATTTTCGAAAGGTTTATGTAATGTCACGTATAAAAAGGCGGATGTGGACGAGCGTCCAATTCTGGCCCATTTGGACACGCACCGTCCGCGTCTCATCTCCTTTGTGGCCCGGATACTGATTTAAAACGCACGTGCTCTCATTATCGCTCTGTTTGTTTGGTACTATTTACAATTTGAAGTACTAGCGACAGAGGATTCTTGACTACGGAAGAGTGTGTACCGGTGAGTTTGTTTTTAAACGAGCTGTTTCAAAAGAGATTCGTAAGTTGTTTTGTATTCCCATTTCTGTCTTTAGGAACGTGTAACGATTACAATGGTCCTGCCAGTACAGTTGTATAGGATCGATTGTGGTTAGTTACAGATGTTCCCAGGCTGCAATGGTGGCTTATAATTGAAGTGGAATGCGTGGCGGAAGTACATATATATATAATGAAAGTACATATCGACAAGCACAATGTAGAAAAACATACATTACATCAATCTAGTGAACACATTTAATGGTCAGATATTTTACATGTAAAGTTGGACTGAGAAATATAAGGTTTTGTTAGGTTTATCTTTTAAATTCGCACAACGCTATTGGAAAAGCATTTTATCTTTTTCAGAATAAGGAACACTAAATTCATGAAAATATTTTCGCCAGCGTACAATAGAATCCATTCCATATATTTCAATTATTTTGATCCAAATTCCATAGCAGCGGTTGATGAAGTGTTCTCAGGGATTTTTGTACTTATTAACAAAACTACGATAAGAAGGCAGAAGGTAAAGCTTCAAATAAGCCGTGAGGCACAAAGGAGATGAAAACGCTGGGAAAGGTTGGGATGGAAACTGGCGAGAATTGAATGCGGCCACTGGGGTCATTCAGCTCATTGTTGAGCCGGACGTGGGCCGCATGGCTTCGTCCGCCGGCCGCATCTCACGAGATTCGATATGAATGGAAAACATAAAATACTGATGAAATGAACTGTGCACGGTGCTAAAGGTAAGTTTAAACTAACAGTAACGAGGGGTTCATTTATCTAAATCTCGGATTTGAAAATGACATTCGGGAAAGTAGACGTATTTGTATCGTCATAGTTGTACTTGAACACGATAAAAGTTATATGTATGTCGGAGATGGTCATTAGTATAGAGGTGAAACGAAACTCAGCACTGGTTTGGTTTACTGGTTTCGTTTGCCTGATATGAAGTGTTTGTTAACAATTAATTAAGTGTTTAACGATTATACGCCCACGCTATGTTGGACAATGCTGCTAAAACTACTGGCATTGCCGACATGTATATAAAATTAGTATTAATTTACTTAGCAACAATCCGCAAGCACAACGTACGACGGTATGTACTTCTATAATTGCAAAGAACTGCCCTCCCTCCCAGAAAGTAAAACATTATAGTAAACCACGCAGTAGTACTTCCATACAGAGTGTCCTGCGGCCGCTTGCCGTCACGTTATACAGATTAATATGCGTTATCTGTGGCGTGGCACTCTCTCTGCGCACGACCGCTACCGCGAGTACAAGGTTTTTCCCCACGCGTCGCTGTAGATACTTTTGTAACTACTCCTAGATTTATATTAATATGTTAGGCGAACTCACCGTTTAACTATTGTGTATCTTGTTTAATAAACCGTGAAACGTTACAAAACTATAAATTTCAACCCTGACCTCATAACATGCATTTATGATAAATAAAAGTATATACCAACATACATACCGTCGCCGCGTTCGTTCGCACGTTAGCTCCGAAATAGAGCATCCTCAGGGTGAGTAGAATCTACGAGTATTGGCCGCAAAGTACATTATTAGGACGAAGTGGTTTCAAGCAGATGCCCAATACTAAAAAAACCTCGAATCGGTATTTATCAATGAGCGGGTACGGTACTATATCAGATTATTTTGACATGGTACCAAAGTTTCTGCACGTTTGGACACTACTGTGTCCGGTTATGATGTGGCGTGTTTAGTTAATCCCCATCGGACCCATACTATACTTATACAATTCACTAAGTTTATTTAAATATTGTTGCTAATATGCTTCCTTACAAAGACCGGAAATCAACGTTAATATCTAAGTCAAACAATATATTGTGAAAATTTAGCCTTAATATATTGGAAATTATAACTATTTTTGTCGTAACTTTTTTATAGGAACCACTATTTTTAACACTATCTAAATACTAACACTATCTATTATCTAAATGTGAGATATTGATATTGGAAATAAGAGGGTAACAAAAAAGAATGTTTTGACAGCTACTGCTACTCGATGTCCTCCAGTTCAAAATATATATTCTTCTAATCAGTTCAGTGTGTGCTCCCTCTTTTACCCACCACCATCACTCCAAGTTATATCAACTGGCGACGAGGTCAAATCTATATCCTACACGTATAAATATTGGTGTGAACGTAAAGCGATAACAAAAACAACAACTATGTCCGTCGGTAAGATCGGGACGTTCGACCCGCTCAAAGACAATTGGGTCAACGAAGTCAAAGAAAGCCTTAAAGTGGCGACGTTAATAACGGTAATAGGCAGTGATGCCTATGAGTTGTTGGTGACGTTATGCACACCTGACAAACCACCAACAAAATCTTTCGAAGAATTAGTGGAAATTATGACAGGTCATTTGCAGCCGCAACCGAGTGTATTAGCGGAGCGTTACAAATTTAGGCAGCGGAAGCAAGCTGCTAGTGAAAGTGTCGCGGAATACGTAGCGGAGCTTAAGAAAATGGCAAAATCTTGTAATTTTGGTACGTGGCTAATAGAAAGTCTTAGAGATCAATTTGTTTGTGGCTTAAAGAGTGATAGCATTAGACAGAGGTTGTTCGCTGAAGAGGATTTAAAGTTTGAAACGGCTTTGAAGTTAGCGAGGGCGATGGAAGCTGCCGAAGCGGACGCAGCCTTGGTGGAGGGGACCATGTCGGTCGGAAGACACAGCTACGACTTAAAATACGTCAGCATCGGTACATCAAACGAAGATTATCAATACCAAACGGCTTGGTGATGCGGCAGGCGTACAGGGAGCGTGGAGCAAAGTCAAGACCACCGCGCGAGGCGCGCCGCGAGGGCGATTGGTCAACATCAGTGGCCGACCGCACACATCGACCACACAGCAGCGATGGCAATCGGGCTCTTGTAAGGTATGCGGAGGACAACATGGAGCCAACACTTGGAAGTTCAGTTCATATGTATGTCGAGTGTGCAACCAAGAGGGACATTTAAAAAGGATGTGCCCAAAGTTTAGGCCGTCGACTGGTCATGCACTGAACTGTTATGTGACGGAGCGCACAGCAGATGATATGAGTGATGGAAGTGACGAGGTAAACAGCTTTGTTATTCATTCGTGTCTCTTAAAATCTTACGACCCTTACTATTTTACTTTAAAAGTGAACGATATAAACTTGGTTATGGAATTGGATACGGGCAGTACGATATCATGTGTTAGTTATGAAAATTACTTAAAATTGTTTGCGGATTGCGAAATGCATCGTTGTAATTTGTCGATCATTTATTATACGGGGGAAAGTGTTAAGCCGGTCGGAAAGATAAAAGTTTTGGTTACTTACAAGGACACGAATAAATATTTAGATTTGTACGTAATTAAAAAGGCAAAGACTACCCTTCTAGGTAGACAGTGGTTATATGAGCTAGGTATTAAAATACCGATCGCAGATTGTCATGCACTAGACAGTAGGAACAACATATTTAATTTCAATGTATTTAGTTCCAGATTCTGTGATGTGTTTGCGGACGGCTTGGGGCGGTTCACTGGTGGGACGGTTAGTCTTCGTGTGCGGCCGGACGCCCGGCCCGTGTTCATGCGCGCGCGTCCACTCGCCTATGCTCTTCGGGAGCCCGTGGAGCGCGCCCTGCAGCAGCTACAGCGCGATGGCGTCATCACGCCAGTAGAGACATCGGACTGGGCCACGCCAATAGTACCCGTGGTAAAGAAAGATGGTACCATTAGAATTTGCGGAGATTTTAAAATTACACTTAATAAATGTCTAGAGGTGGATCGTTTTCCATTGCCGAAGGTAGAGGATTTATTGGTTAAGTTACATGGTGGCGAACGGTTTTCAAAAATAGATTTATCGCAGGCATATGCGCAATTTGTTTTAGATGAATCTAGTAAATATGCAGTGATTAATACACATAAAGGTTTATTCAAATTCATTAGACTCGTCTACGGGTTATCATCAAGCCCGGGTATTTTTCAGAGGAAAATAGAATCGATATTTGCGGATTTGTCACAGGTAGGTGTTTTCCTCGATGACGTTATCATCACGGGTAGAAACGATAAGGAGCATATTTCAAACTTGTATAGTGTGTTTGAGCGATTACAAAAATTTGGTTTAAAAGTTAAGAAAGAAAAATGCACTTTCTTTGAGAAATCAGTAACTTATTTAGGTTACGTAATTAGTAAACACGGGATTCATATCTGCCCGGAGAAATTAGATGCAATAAATAAGGTAGCAACCCCTACTAATGTTACAGAATTGCGTTCGTTTATTGGCTTGGTTATGTATTATGCAAGGTTCGTTCCTAACATTAGTACATCATTGAAGCCGTTGTATAATTTACTCCAAAAAGGTGTAAGCTTCGACTGGGACGAATCTTGTGACAAATCATTTAGCACTGTTAAAAATAAATTGATGTCGAGTGAGGTATTAACACACTATTCTCCGGATTTGCCGCTCGTTTTAACGACTGACGCGAGCAGTGTAGGAGTCGGCGCGGTGATATCGCACTTGGTGCCGGCGGGCGACGTGGCGGCGACGGAGCGTCCGATCGCATACGCCTCGCGGGTGTTGAACGCCGCGGAACGTTCCTACTCTCAAATTGAAAAAGAAGCGCTTGCCATTATATTTGGAGTACGAAAGTTTCATCAATATCTGTTCGGCCGTAAATTTTTACTAAGAACGGATCACAAGCCTTTGGTTACAGTTTTTGGTGAAAAAACTGGTATTCCAGTGATGGCTGCTAGTCGTATGCAACGTTGGGCGGTGTTGTTATCGGGTTATAATTATGACATACAATACGTTCCGTCTGCGCGAAACAGTGCGGACGCGTTATCGCGCTTACCGGTTGCTACCTTAGACACCGGTGCGAGTAGTATAGAGAAAACTTATTTACATTTCGCGCAAAAATTCTTACCGGTTACGAAGGACGATATCATAGAAGGTACTAAAAAAGATGCAATATTACGAATGATTGTATTATATTTACAGTCAGGTTGGCCGATGATATGTAAAGAAGATCATTTAAAAAGTTACTTTGCAAAACGTCACGAGTTATATTTAGATTCAGATTGCATAATGTGGGGATATAGGATAATAATTCCTAGCAGTTTAAGGGAAACAATACTGCAAGAATTACATGTAGGTCATATGGGCATGATTAAAATGAAATGCATGGCCAGAAGTTATGTGTGGTGGCCGGGTATCGACGGGGACATAGAACGATGCTGCCGCGAATGTGTGACGTGCGCGGCCGAGAGCGCGGCTCCTCCCCGCGCTCCTCCGTCACTATGGCCTTATCTAACAGAACCGTGGTCGCGCTTGCCCGTAGATTTTCTGGGTCCAATAGATAGTAAATCTTTTTTAGTAATAATTGACTCTTCAACAAAATGGATAGAAGTTTTCTATATGCCCCGGACTACAGCAGGTGCGACTATAAAGATCCTAAGAGAAACCTTCGCGCGTTTCGGTATACCTAAGGAGATAGTTTCAGATAACGGCCCACCTTTCACGAGCAAGGAATACGCTGATTTTATGCTGCACAATGGTGTTAAGCTGACGTTTTCGCCAATCTATCACCCGTCGTCTAACGGAGCAGCAGAAAATGCAGTGAAATTGTGTAAGCGGGCAGTTAAAAAAGCGATTCGGGATAAATTAGATATAGATGTAGCTCTTCAATCTTATTTGCTAGCATATATAAATGTAAAACAAGGTACCACCGGATCATCTCCAGCGATGCTGTTGCAGCGACGAAGCCTGCGAACTCGCTTAGACTTGCTCAGGGGAAAGGAGGCGGTTGAGAATCGAGTGCGTACGGCTCAGGAAAAACAAATAGAGTATGCAGGAGGCCTGACGCGGGTATTTAAAGAGGGAGATGAGGTTTGGTTCAGAGTTTTCGGTAAAGGTAGGAAATGGGAAGGAGGTAGTATTCACAGCAGGTTAGGTTCAAGGAACTATTTAGTTAATAGTGAAAGCGGTCCACCAGTTAAACGGCATATTGATCAATTGAAAAGCAAATCTATGCTATCATTTCCGTGTCCTAGTCACTCGTCACCAGCAAAAAGTGACAAATCGAATACTTCGACCGGTACAGCTGAAGTGGAACCTGTTTTAGAAACAGAGACGCAGGCGAGTGGATTGGTGTCAACCGTTACCAAGCTATCTCAAAGCGACGTCCCTAGGGACATCAATAATAGCAATACTAACGACAGTCCCCCAGTGAATGGTTCCAAGCGTCAGAGGAAACCGGTTAAAAGATATGGTTTAGTATTCGATTGAGTGTAAATTGTTATCATATAAATATATAGTTATATATGGATGTAATAAATGTAGTAATTAAGTACCATTTCAGTGTGAGGGTGTGAGATATTGATATTGGAAATAAGAGGGTAACAAAAAAGAATGTTTTGACAGCTACTGCTACTCGATGTCCTCCAGTTCAAAATATATATTCTTCTGATCAGTTCAGTGTGTGCTCCCTCTTTTACCCACCACCATCACTCCAAGTTATATCACTAAATACGTAATATTGATGAGATTAGGTAGAAACTGAAAGAGCTAGTCATGCAGTTAATTGTATTGTTTTAAAAAAAACAACTTTGTGTTTCGGTGTAAGAGATTTGGGGTACATACAGTTTTGAGGAATATGACTACAGTGCAGTAAAGCGCAGAACTTTTATTACGTTTGATTGATTACAGAGTCGATTATACACGTTTTATTTTGTATATATTTCAACCACTTTTTTATACTTTCAACGAACTGAATTATTACGTTCATGTTTTCTTGAAAAATTATGTATCACCCTTTTCCAAACGATTACGGGTATTGAAAGGATGTCTAAAACTTGTCAGGGACGTGATTCGGAGCTTTTTAGACCCTGGATCATCAGTCTTGCGAAAACTTTTTATGCCGGTCCCGAAAAAACAGTGAGCGCGAAGATGATATTCCTTTCGACGCAAACATGGCGTAGATATGTCAGAAGTGGGCCGTGACTTTTTTTAGTATTTAAACGATAACTAAATACTCGTTGACATATCCAACGGTCCTTCGCATCTTCACAATGTTCGCTGTTTATTTTCTCGCAACTATATATGAAGCCGCGTAAGTCGACGTAATCATAAATCATTAATTTAAAAACGCTTTTCAAATTAATAATAAAAATGAGAAAAAATAGGACGAATCATAAAAAAAACAAAATTGCAGCGAATATACAAAATCGATCTGATATTTATTCAAATCTTTCAATCCTGCTTTTGTATCATCAGGACGGAGGCTTTAAAGTTTAACGACTGAGTGTCTGCTTACAAAATTAATTAACAACCGGCCTGCTCTCGTAGCTCTTTGTTTCTGTAGGCAGTTTCTTTAATGGTAGTCCGGATCGGTTATGTGAGACTTTCGAATTCTATAATATATGGGTTGTTTAAAAATATACATGTACGTA